>JAQJVL010000320.1:378659-777460 GCA_035578905.1 Stictocephala bisonia
TTTCAATTAGGACTGCCGACAGCTCACACTCACCTTCTTCACTGAAGGTAAAACAATCCAAAGGCATGACCTTTAGGTTTGGACGAACCCAGATCGCCACACCTCCACCTTTAACGAAGGTTCTACAGAATGAAGTAACATAATCAAGGTTTCTGATCGTAAGATTTTAAATTTCAAAATATTTCATTGAATGCTCAGTCAGGCATAAGACATCAGGATCCTCATCGTCAAGAAACACCTCAAGCAAGTCTATTTTACTCCTCTGATGTTTTGGTGGACTATCCTGAGACAATTCTCCCGTTTGCAGCCATGATCCCCCTGAGGAATTGCACCCAAGTAACCCACAGAGGTCTCTGAGCCTCCCCTAACAAATGTTTTCTAGTGAATGTACGTGGTTGATGAAAGTTTTTAGGAATTATTTTTTGGGATATTTGTGGAATGACGTTTGGTGTTTTTGGAGCCACTGCTGATGTTTTTGAAGTACAAAGGCCAATGGAAAACTGTAAGGACTGAAGAATGAGGCCTGACAATAGGCTTTTACTACGATAGTTCAAATGAATGTCCCTGTGTAATCACATTTCAGTCTGAATGGACTATTAATTTAATTGTGTTTTAACATTTTTCGTTCAATTTCAAAAACATAATTGTATGTGATAAATTAATATGTTAAATGGTGTTTACCGTAGATACAAACAAATGAAAAGAAAAAACAAATTAAAAAATTAGGGCAGGGGAGATGGGCACTCATAACAAAAAAGAAAATATTCTAACAGTTATGAGAATAATTAAAATAATTACTTGATTAACTCTGCAGAAAATCCACATTTAGAGGATATTATGTTTCTTTTCGGAGCTTTTATATTGGAAACTGGCAACTTTGAGTTAAGGGTGTTCGTCCGGGCACCCAGTTTAGCGCTATAAGGAATTTTGTTCTAGATTTTATCGGCCGTTAGGAGTAATAAAGATCCTGTCGCACTAACTAACTAGCAATGTATTACCCTCCCCTCTCACTCTCCCTCATAGCTCCCGCCTGCCACACTCCGCAAATTCACAGATGGGTATAACTCCCACATTTATAGTAAACTCTAGCAATGAATTTTATCATTAATATACTCTTTTAGTCAAAAATGACTGGACATATTTCAAATCAAAGTTTGAATAAATATCATTTATAGAAAAATAATTGGTAACGATTAAAAAAAATATTTTTTTGGATTTACGATATACTAAGTAGATTAGTATCTTTTATCCACTATATTCATATTCATTCTCAAAATGTTAATAAATGTTATCACACTTCGTTCATGAGTTATGCACAAAAAATGCCAAATTAATCATTTTGGGCAGCCCTATCTCTATAAAAAATTTTCCCGTGACATTTATTATATTTACATGGATACTAATAATTTTATTTAAAAAAATATTTCAAAAAATAATGTTCCATAGAACACCGTGGCGCCGGCGGCACACTCAGTCTCAGTACAGACATTGATTTTGTAGGTGTATGTAATCAAGGGTACAGAATTGAGAATACAGAAAGATCAACAGAACACAACTCAGCTGACGACAATACATGTCAATAACCGTAATTTTTAAGTCAGTTTAAAATTATCATCATTGGTATCCGATTTGAATTGTAATTAATTAATTACTTTACTATGGTTGAATGAGGAAGACTGAATGATAGTAAGTAATACATGGTTATAAATTCAAGCCATATTTTATTTATTTATAAGCTAGTAATTTACTTCATCTATTTGTTTTAACTCACTTAAGTTTCATGATTCCAGTTCATAAACTAAGCCACTTTGAAAATGTTTTGGGGAATGCCATTCAACATAAATACAATTTTCAACGTTTTGTAGGAGATTTAAATAAAATGAAACTGAAAATTCATGTTCATTGTATTAGGATTCAATTTTTTTTTGGTTATGTTTGTAATCACCTTTTTTGTGAAACTGGTTAAGAATTTGGCTACAATTTCACTTATTTGCCTTGAAATCAATAGTCATAAACTATGTGAAACTTGTTTTCACATGAAAACAAGCAAAGCTATCTTGTGGCAAACTTTATACTGCAGCTGTCATAAGCATGATGATAATAACAAGGGTAGCCTAATTATGCAGTTTTTGAAACTGTATTTAAAATTAGTTAAGAATTGGCTACATTTTCATGTGCTTTTTATTCTGCAGTAATTACGTTTTTTACTAAAACATGTGAACCAATTTCATATCTTTTACTATTATACAAATATTTCCATTATTTTTACCATCTGTATTTAATTTGAATTGTGTTTTTTTTTACTCTGAACTGTTCGATTATCTATTTTGGTCTAAGACAATTGTTTCAAATTGAAGGTGGAAAACTACCATTATGTTGAATTGTGATTAATGGCTACTATGCAATCATTGTAAACACTATATATATATATATATATATATATATATATTTATTTATTTCAACGACATTGGCTCTTTTTATTCAAACATTCAAACATTGTTATGGGACAATGGTCCAAACCTATCAAGCTAAATTTAGTTGAATCTCCCGGAATTTGAATCCGCAACCTCTTGCATTGAAGTCAGGAGTGCTAACTGTTAGGCTAGCAAGAGGCCCAATTGACCACAAAAACGAATTCACAAATGTATTTGCCAGAGTTCAAGCACCCGTTTGTACACATCTCTCAAATTTTGTTAAAGGATTCGTTAAATTTTGTTAGGTTTGTAAAAAGTGTTTTTATACATGTAAATCTTAAGAGTTTCACAAATTCAGTGGCATATTTGTTTTCAGCGTAAAAAATAAATTACTCCTTCCCACGGCGTAGTCTAATATATCAGACTGTGCTATACTGTACTAACAAAAATCACCACATGGTCTGGTATACCAGACCATTCCTAATAATTTTATTTTTCGCACTTTCAAACTCGTAAGTAGAGAAACTTCACAAAATAACTCAATATTAACTGAGCTGCACAGGGAAATTACTTTCATTGTCTTTACACATACATTTTGATTTTTTTTTTGGCTTATAAACAGTCTGTCAACAATAGTCATACGTCACACTAAACCTAACAATATGCTAGCTTCATTGTTAGTGTGTTGTGAGATATTCAGCAATTTAGCGTTAGTTTATTTACTTTCATTTGTGAATATTTTGATCATAAATACAAGTTTCTTTGTAAATTAAAAAAAATTGGCAATGTTACACAAGTTCCCGTCTACCTTTTACAAGCACATTCCTTGAAGTGTTATTTAAATTAATTTCTCATCAGCAGACTGAGCAAATAAAAATGCTTCCATTTGAATTTCATCTAAGTCCCTTCAGCTAAGCGTAAATAATTGAAAATAATTTCGATAAATAATAGTTGCTATATTTTTGACATAAGTGAAGAGCAAAAATTTACATTTTTTTTCATTTGAATAAAAAAAATTCATAATTTGAAAATTTAAAGATAAGATCTTCACATTTTACACGTAGGCCTATATTAAGAAATAGTCTGCCAACAAAATAAAGTAATGGATATAAGTGGCTCATCTCCATTCTAGCATTTAACTATAGAAAATAAGTATTTTGATCAAACATTTATTTTCTTTTGGTTTAAAAATTTTGTAAATAGGTAAATTATAATTAGGCCGGATAGGAAGTGATCTGCATGTTATATTTACCGCATATAGGGGTTTCAGCAGCAGAGGGGAAATGTTCCACCATTTCATCTCTAGTTGGCATGAGGAGCCTTGTTGGGAGTGGGACAACAGGCACAGTCATCTGGTGAAGTTGGTGTTGGGGTATGATGTGCATTCATATCCTTCGCTCTGTGTGTTTATAGGTTATGTTAAAGATACCTAGTAGAGAAGACTGCTTGAATTATAACTGTCAATAAAATATGATATAATCTTGTATTTGGTTATCTTTAACTTGTTCATTTGTCATATAATGAAACAGATTATACAAATAATGAACAAACTGCATAGGAATGGTAACAAAAATATACACTAGGCCTATTTCAAATTTTCTCTGAACAAATAGCAACCTTGATAAACAAATTAATTTTAAATAAACTTTTTCATCTTCTTGTTAGCTTTTATTTTCTTATAATCATTTGTTTGAACGGTACACCATACCAAATTGGATATCTTCTCTTAAATTGATTTGCTTTAGGCACCTGCATATTGCATATTGTAACCGTATCTTTGCCCGTTTTAGTTATCAGCCAATATCTTTGCTACCTTTATTTAGCAACTATTTTAATGGACAACCATATTTAACTGTTTACAGCAACTTTTATTATCTCAGCAGCTTACCTTATCAATTTATTTTATATGATTGTTAATAGTCATATTGGTAAGTAAAAAAGTTAATAAGAATTTGAGAGACATAAGTGTTTAGATACAAATTTTAAGAATATATATTTTCTTATTTATTTTAATGCTTATAACATGATTATCTGTGTATATACATGGAGTGATGATGTACCATATTTAACTTGTGCTTGTAGTTATCAAGACAGTATTGCACAATTTTTATTAGGTGAGTTTATAAGCCACTAGAACCAAAATTAATGTAAGAGAGACATTAAATAATAGACCTATTAAATCATCACATATTCAATATCCATATTCTTCCAAATTATGACTATCGGTGTCTTAAGAATAAAAAAATAAATACGTCATCAGCAAACATACCAGAGGATATATGCATAACAAAAATACATAAAACTTATATAGACACAAACAAGATGCAAATTTTCAAATTTAAGAAGACTCATATAAAAACTCAGGTTTTCTTAATCCTAAGGAATTGCTGTGTTTATTGCCAGGAACATTTGTATCTTATGTTTTAACTTTTGTGTTTGTGTCAAAGGATTTGCCTCTCTGGTAAGTTTTGATGTCTTATATCTCTTATTAAAAGTTCTTTTGGATAAAATAATGATATTTGTTGTATATTCGTTTTTGTAGACTGAAATCATGTTATCATAAGAATGGAGTACAGAAAACGACATACTACTAGATTTATTAATGCTTAGCAGCTAACGGACATATTTAACCAATAAAATGGAAGACAGTCTTCGTAAGTATTCCAGGCAGTTACAGCAATGCTTAGTTTTATTATTTCAATATGTATATAAGTATGCATATGCATTTGTGTGTATTTAGTTTAATTATCTAAAAGTAAGAATGTAAAATATTCATCAAACTTAAGATACTGTGTAGTTTTGCACTGAATTTAATATATGTCATGTTATATAATTGTAAGTCACACTAAGTTATGGCCAAGGCGCAGGTGCATGTCACACTGAACAATGAATATTTCAATGGTTTGCTAAAACTTTGATAGTAATATCGACATTAAAGGAAATAATTTAATAACAAGAGCTCACCATAAAGTGGAGGACAGTTCAGTTAGCTTACCTGGTCCAGCTAATATACTCACATATCCATAAGTACACCCACAAGGTTATAATATTTTGCCCCTGTTTGAGGCTTCATCAAGAGAAAAATTAGTAATTAGGCCTAATTGAAAAAAATGAATTGATATATACATAATGATGTAAAATATGTACATCGATATGTGTGCATTAATAGCAGTGGGGGAGGGGGATGCGGACATCGCTTCGAGGGTGTTTTTTTAGATAACTCATGGCACATAGCCAATAATCCCTGTCCTATCACCCTGTCTACGTTTACTCCACTGTTTACAAATTCCTGTTATCACTGTTTCTAGCTTAAAGATATCAATGTAAATAATTAGAAACCAGTTAAAATAACCCATGCTCATTTAAGCTGAATGTATTTGTATAATAGTAAGCAATCTGGATTTATTGCGCACGAAAAACAATTCTGATAAAATAACATTAGTTTATTTGGAATGGCCGGGGCTAGGGGGGCGGTTTGCCATGCAGGTTTAATTCCTTGTGTCACCATTAAGTTTTTATCTATGTGCAGGTTCTGTAGTTCAGATGTCACGTTAAGGCGGTGGTATAATGAGTCTAAACAACAAAAATAGGCTCATCTAAGAGTGCAAGGGAATTGTGTCTTAATTGGGTATCTCTCCTCACTAATAGCTGTATGAAATTTAATCATAATTTATTATTGTTTAATCCACTTAAAACATTAAAAAGTGCAGTCTTGTTCTTCTGTCAAGATTAGTTAGGATAGTTTTATGTATTATAAGAAGAGTAATATGTTCATTCCATAAACAAAATAACACATTACAAATTTAAAAATTAGGAATACTAAAACAAGTAACGATGGCTAGCTGCAGTTGATAAAAATTAATAAATTAATTTTAGGTAGTCTAGGATTTACAAATAAACTCAGCGGTTCATTGTAACATCTTTACTTAAGGAATATATTATTTTTGAGAAATACTTATTAGACTCATTAATTTCAATCCGGAATTACTAACAGAAAAACTTACTGCATTGAAAAAATATTGCTTATAAAGCTATTTATAATAAATTTATATTAGTTGAGAAGAAAATAATACAATATCTTATAATAGTTATAGTATTAATAATAGTACAGTAGAACCTTGATTGTCGGAATTAATTGGTATGGGTTTTTGATCGTATTATTAATTTTAAAATTACATTACAATTAGAGGATAACATAACTATACAAAGGTTTTAAAAGCTTCTTCAATCACAGGTAGGGGGTAGGGGAGTGGCTTATTACCCACATCCGCTCTGCATTTGTCTGACACGAAACTTGTATACAAAACAATGTTATCGCATTATAGCCTAGTGGCAGTTGTAGTTTATTGTGTTATTATCATTATTGCACAATATAGTTTATGTAAATTGTATTACTTAATTTATATTATTGTTTTAAAACATAAGTAAAATGTGTGCAATATTAATGTTTATAATACAATTTTATTTTTAACACTTGTAACAGATTAGTCTTTTTCAACCAACCACTTTTTAATTTATTTCAAAAATAGATTTTTTATGAATGGCTTTAATTTGATTAGGAAGAAAGTTTAATTTTTTTGAACTTAACAAAACAAATTCGATAGATTACCTTTTTTTTTAACTTAATTTAAATAAACAGTCAATCTGAACGCAGCTTGCATATAATTTTTCTATAGGTCTGTAATTATAGTATATCTAACAGATTCAATATTACATTTGTATTATTTTTTTCCAGAGGGAAGTGCTACAATAGATGAAACTAACATATGCTCAGTTAGTACTACCAAACTGGAACCTGGTATAAGTTCAACAATCATAGAAGAAAATATGGGACAACTTGGGCTAGGGGACGCTAACAGTAAAGATGTGATTGTTAACCTACAATCAGAGAACATCTCAAAATGTATAATAAAAGCTGCAACCTCTAATCGCAGATATACATTACGTCCACAGAAACGGCTCCAAAATACTGAATACGCAGTAACACCAATGAAGAAGAGTCTACAATGCAAGAAAAAAAATACTTGTTTGGAAACAATATTTGAAGATCCACAACATAAAAATGGATCAATAATTCTCTTAGGCAGGGCATTAAAACGATCAATAGCATTTAATGATAGCATAAATTTGTCTAAAATGAAACGACGTCGATTAAAGATTAAAAGACTATCCAAAAACAACAAAAAGAAAGCAATTAAGATAACTTTAGAAGATGTTAAACGCAAATTAAAGTGTTTAGAAGAGTGTGAAGATAACGAGTGGATGGACATCTCTGAGCCATCCACCGTGAGTTGAGAGGTTAGACTCTTACTTGACATTATAATTTTACTATATTGTGCTTGTAGCTTTTGCATGATTCAAACTAAAGATAAATCTGTCGTAAAATATTTAATCTTTTATATAGTATTTTGTGTTTTATAGCAGTGTTTAAGATATTAATTCTAAAAAAGTCACTATTTGTTAATGATTGTAACAATAGGAAAAACAACGATTTTGATAAGTTTTGTTATTTTAATAAAAAATACAGCAATTATTTTAGGTGTAATAATTTTATCACCCTCAATTTATCTTTGTATGTTGCTGCTCTTTATATAGCTGGTCTTTTTGTACTTTAATTTAAGGGTATAAAACAACTAAATGTAGAGACAGTAATAATGTTTTATTAGGTAAATGTTGGAAGTGTTAAAGTTGCTTGTCCGTACATTCAATGACTGCACTAAAGATTCTGTTGAAGAGTGCTTACAGAAAAACTAATCCTATGCAATAGCATAAGCTTCAACTGTCCTGTTATAATAGTTGTCACCTATTTATATCTTAAGATATTAATTTAAAAAATGTGTGAACATATATTATAAGATAATCACCTATTTTCTTGCAATCTAATGCTTTCTCAGGCAGAGTAATTATTAAACGTGAATCTACCGTCAAGACACAAACCTGATGTAAATGTCTCAGATATTAAAAAATGTAAGTCAAAGAGTTTATTTATTTATGAATTCATGAGAAATATTAAACTGAACCGTAAATATTAAAAATATTATGAACCGTTGAAAGGCCAGTCTTAATATTGTTAGGCTATTTATAGTCCAAAATAAATTAGTATTATTAAGTTTGAAATAACCGACTCAGCAAAGTTTCAGTATTTCAGTTTCAGCTCTTATAGACAAACAGAGCTACTAGCTGGTGCAAAAATATAGAGCACTGTCTGTCTGCTCACTGTCAAATACCATCCTCACGGTTTTGCTCGGATATTATATTACAGTATTTTTGTTTAAACATGTCTAAAATGTCTCATAAAATTTAATTTGATATTGAATAGTATATAACTCAATCATCGTTAGTTAAACATTTATTTAAAGAACAAACAAATTATTAACTATAAAAGTTGTAGATATTTATTAGATATTAAGCATAATGATGTAAATTAATGTACTTGAAGGAATCAAGCTTTAATTAGCCTATTCCAAGACAAAAAATTAATGTTTATTTATTGGTACAACCCATGTTTTGTACCTAAATTACATTTAGGTTGAAATTATTAATTGATTTAATACAATTACGTTTGTATATAATAATTATGTTAGGTTAAAAGACCTATTTTATAACAATATTCAAGAAATGTATGAATTGTTAAAGTAAATAATTAATTAGTTTTAGTAAAAATAAGCTTTCAAACAAATAAAAACCAGCACAGTGTGTAATTTAGCTGAAATAGACTGGGATTGCCTGAGTTCTATTTCAAATGTAAATGAAGCTGTGGATTTATTTTATAAAAATATCTACAAAGTTCTTGATTTAACATGTCCAAAAAAGAAAGGTTAACAACCCAAATACCCATGTTGGTTCACAAAATCAATTATTTCAAACATTAAATTAAAGGGAAAGCATCGTCGTAAATTTGGCCAAATGAGGAATATATATATTTAAGAAATCGAGGCCACTGGCTAAGGAAGAAATTAGAGTTGCATATAGGGAATATTTATATCATTTAGAAAAGAACATTATTTCAGATATTAATAAGCTTTGCTGTTTTGCAAGAAGTAAAAAATCTGTTAAGAATATGTTATGCATTAGTTATGTTAAATTATTAGTTATGCAATATAATGGGAATCAGCTTACCAATGGCAAAGATATTATTGTTCAAGCTTTTGAGCATTATTTTGGTCTGTGTATAATAGATACACTGAAGAGCCTACGGCAGAGATGATAATGGATGATCCCTCTGTTGCAGGCGTGGGTTGCCTGTCTCTGGGCCAGGTTTCTGAGAGTGATGTGTTCGTTGCAATTAAAAAAAATTAAGTCAAAAGCTACTACAGTTCTAGACTTATTGCTGCAATATTTAATTAAGGAGTGTGTTGATATTTTGTCGAAACCACTTAGTATTATTTTTAATTTAAGTTTAAAAACTTGTGTTTTTCCAGAAAAATAGAAAATTTCTAAAATAACGCCAATCCAATTTTTGAAAGTGGAAAAGCATCTCAGATCCGGTGGCTGTTTTGTCTGTTCCGGTTAAAGTATTTGAGATAATTATCCAGAAACCAATATTTAAGCATTTTAAGAACTATCTTTCGCCTAATCAGCATGGTTTTGTTGCAATGTGGTCCATTAACACAAATTTATTATCCTTCACACATTACATCTCCTTGGATTTGGATAGAAACACCCAGACAGATGCTATATTCCTTGACCTGGCCAAGGCATTTGACAAAGTGGATCATTTAATTTTACTTAGGAAATTGCATTATTATGGATTATCAAATAGCTCGATCTAATTTTTAGGTCTTATTTAATAAATAGGAAGCCATATGCATTTTATAAGGGACATTTATCAGAAAAATTTACTATCCAGTCAGGAGATTTCCCCAAGGATCGAACTTAGGACCGTGTTTGTTCATGATCATGATTAATGACATGTGAAAACATGTGGTCCACTCGAAGCCATTTGCAGATAACTTGAAGCTATTTCACTACATAACAGACTACTGTGATGCTGAGAGACTTCAAGAAGATCTTGATAGCATTTATAAATGGAGGGAAAACAAAAAATGAAATTTAATCTATCTAAATGCCATACTATGACTTTCAGTCGATCAGAAAATTGCATTAAAAGAAACTACTATTTAAATGGACAGTTGATTTGCAGAGTAAAATCAACTAAAGGTCTGGGGTTAAATATGGATTGCAATTTTCATGATCATGATTAATGACTTGTGAAAACATGTGGTCCACTCGAAGCAATTTGCAGATAACTTGAAGCTATTTCACTACATAAAAGACTACTGTGATGCTGAGAGACTTCAAGAAGATCTTGATAGCATTTATAAATGGAGGGAAAACAAAAAATGAAATTTAATCTATCTAAATGCCATACTATGACTTTCAGTCGATCAGAAAATTGCATTAAAAGCAACTACTATTTAAATGGACAGTTGATTTGCTGAGTAAAATCAACTATAGGTCTGGGGTTAAATATGGATTGCAATTTGTCATTTGATCTCCACATAAGCAATTGTATATCGTCCGCAGGCAGAATGATGGAGTTTATTATTAGGCAAGGTGTACATTTTCAAAATCTAACGACGCTAATATTTTTGTATAAGGTCAGGTCAAGACTAGAAAATACTGTTATAGTATGGAATCCCATTCATTCATTTCAAAACGATGCACTTGAAACAATCCAAAAAAGATTTTTAAGATATCTTTATTTCAAGTGTTTATACTTATTTGGTTCCATACAGTGAATTATTGAATCTGTTTGGGTTTTAAAGTTTACGCCTGAGGAGGGATGTGATGAGGCAGATGTTTATGCATGGCCTGGTCCAGGGACGGGTAGATGACGCTGCAGCCTGGAAATTCTCTATTTTAGGATACCTGCTTTTAACAGCAGAAATAGGCTTCTATTTGACTTGCCACACGTTCGTACGGTTGCGCATGAGTCCTCGCCTTTTCTTCGGATGATGAGGGATAACAACCTAATGTTTTCTGGTGGAGAGAATATTGCCATAATCCATGATAAGGCTGGAATTTTCGAAAGGAAATATAAATTATTATTAAAACGAGAAACATAGGATTTTAAAATTATTATCATATTGTTGTACCTTTGTTATTGCTTTTGGATCTTTTCCGTTATACGTATACCACTATTTAAATATATTGAATAATACATTTTAACCATTGTTTGGTATAAATAACGGAACACGGTATTCAATTTATTGATTTAAAACATGTTTTCCTCATTTTCAACCTTTAGAACCGGCTTTCTTATCTGTAAAGCGGTTTTCTTATCTGTAATCTGGCAGTCGTCAGTTTGTTTGCGAGACATAATAAACTTTCTTCGATTGGCCGATCTATACAAAACTGAAGAAGATGCGATACATTTTTTCCAAGGTAAATCTGTTTTGCATAATCCTCGGAAATGAGTGCGTGGACACGACATGGTCCTTAACGTGAATTCGTGTAAATGGGTATGTTCTAAACGTGAGTGCCGTGAGTACAAATCTATTCGAGTTGACACTTATTTAACAGGTTCGAAACTGCCATTTCGAAAGGTGTTACTTTTTATCTATTGTTGGTCCAGGAAATTAACAACAATTGAATTTTGTGAGCACGAACTAGAAATCAATCATAACACAACTGTAGATTGGTGTAACTATATGCGTGAAGTATGTGCCGACAATTTGTTACGCAACCCTATTCAAATTGGAGGACCTAACACAACTGTGGAAATTGATGAAAGTTTATTTTCGCGTCGTAAAAATAATGTTGGTCGTGTACTTCCACAACAATGGGTATTTGGAGGAGTTTGTCGTGAAAGTCGTTAGTGTTTTTTAGTTGCCGTTCCTGAACGTTCCGCTGCTCAACTGTTGCCCATAATTAAGGAATACATTAGGCCGGGGACAACAATTATATCTGACGAGTGGCGAGCCTATAATAGCATTTACAGGTTAGGCTATGAACATTATACGGTGAACCATACGTATAATTTTGTTGATCCCGAAAGTGGTGCTCACACACAAACAATTGAGAGTACTTGGCGTCTGGCTAAACAACGAAATAAAAACCAGTGCGGGACCAGACGCACGTTGTTAGATTCTTACCTGTGCGAGTTCATGTGGCGGCGGCGACACGCAGGAAAGGACTTGTTTGAGGAAATACTGCGTAATATCGCCAAGTATTGGCCACCTTCATCAACATAATAAGGTAACTTACTTATATAAATATAATACTTATAATGAAAAAGCATATAATTCGACATTAAATAGTGGTAGGGCCTATACCTATAACGGAAAAGATCCTTGCTTTTTATTATTACTGTTGCTCTCATTTAATTTATATGTTTGTTTATTATATAATATTTTATCCTTAATTATTCATAGTTTATATCATATATATGTATTTTTTCCCTTTTATTGTTGCATGATTTGTTATTTATATGTTAAAGTATGTATATTTCTTTATAAGTGAACTTATCATTTAAAACAAACGTTTATTGTCGTGTGGATGATCCTTTTTAAGTGTTTTTGTTAATTGTACGTTTGCAGATCTTGGAAAGTTTTGTATTTTAACATTTATGTCATGGCTTAAATCCCACTGTATTTAAGTATCACTGTACGTGTATAGGCGGGTGGGTGGGTCAATATCGCTGTACGTGTTTGAGTGTGTGGGTAGGTCAAATAGTTTTTTAATTAGCATAATACGTGTTGGTACATATACAGTACAAATAAACGTCACACAACACAAATTTACTACAATATAAGCACAAAATGCACAAATATTATGGTGATCGATTTCGGTGAACCACGCTCACCTTCCTCAGACCAGAGGGATTCACAAAAGAATCATTTTGTTTTGTGAATCCCTCTGGTCTGAGGAAGGTGAGCGTGGTTCACCGAAATCGATCACCATAATATTTGTGCATTTTGTGCTTATATTGTAGTAAATTTGTGTTGTGTGACGTTTATTTGTACTGTGGGTAGGTCAGTATCACTGTACATGTATGGGCTGGCGGGTGGGTCAATATTACTGTACGTGTTTGAGTGGGCATGTGGGTCAGTATCACTGTACGTGTATTGGCGGGCGGGCGGGTCAGTATCACTGTATGTGTAATACAGAAATACAGAAATCTTTATTCATGATCATTGAGAACAGAATATTTGTCACAAAATATAACATTAAAACAACAACAACAAAAATGTAATTGGTCACATTTTCAAGTGCAGGAAATTTAAAGAAAATTTCAAAAATTAAAGGTCAAGGGTACTATAGAATTCTTCCATGCTGTAGATTGATTTCTCCACCAGCCAGTCATGTAGTTGTCTGTTCAGTGTCTTTAGATTACTATTTTTAATGTCCTTGGGAAGTGCATTAAAGAGCTTGGCTCCAGCATACGATGGCTTTTTGGTGTAGATAGTGGTTCTGTGGGCTGGAAGGTAGGTCTGAGCTCCTCTAGTTTGATATGCATGAACCTCTTCATTTCTTAACAGGTTTTGTTTTGAAGCATAAATAATGACCTCGATTATATACATTGAGGTAACAGTAAGGATTTTTAGGTCTTTAAAAGCTTCTCTACAGCTGTGGAGGTGAGAGAGACCAGCCATAATTCTTATTGCTCGCTTTTGAAGAATTAATATCCTCTGGAGGTTGCCAATTGAGGAGCCACCCCATAGAGTGATTCCATATCAGAGATGAGAATCAAAAAGGGCGAAATAGGCAATCCTTAAGGCAGATGATGTGGCAGTTGCTTTAATTCTTTTAAGGGCAAAAATGGCGCAGCTTAGTTTTGAGCAGAGGTTATCTATATGACAGCTCCAGGTCAGATGGGCGGGCAGGTGGGTCAGTATCACTGTACATGTATGGGCGGGCGGGTGGGTCAGTATCACTGTACGTATGGGCGGGTCGGGCCAGCCCAATTCAATGTAATTGGGTGTAAACCTGTATTAAAGCATGGAAATAAATAAAGTATGGGGCAATGAAAGATAGAACATTTGAATCTGCTTTATAATACTTTTGGGGTCCACAAGATAAAAACCTGATAGCAGATGAGGAAGAGTTATCAAGTTGTTTGCTGACTCTTCTAGTTGTATGAGAACTACTGCTAGTAAGAAAATACTTTTGTATTTATTTGCTTTGCAATTTTCCTCAACTTTTGTATCCACATTACTGGTAACTAAAAAATATCTTATTCCATATGTTTTTGAAAACTAAAATAAAATTAAGTTAATAATTGTATATAGTGGGTATATGACTTTATGTATCCGATGTATATAAAATAGCCAATATAAACTTTTGCCTATTTCATGTGTTATCATGGTGATAAATATCCATTGGAAATGTAGACAGAAAAATGAAGAATCGAAGAAATACACTCTTACAGTAATAGCATTCATTTTGTTGTCTGGATTGCTTGTAACTATATATTATAAACATACTTTAGCAATTCACATCCAAAATATTGGGATATTGATTTTATAATGGGTCTAGGGACCCTAAATCGAGACTCCAACATCATGGATGTGGATTGTTGAGGTAAGAGTGGATTGTTAAGGTAGGACTTCTTAAAAATATATATTATTAACATTCAGGAGAATGCTGTGTCTTAAATTTAATGAATAATCCAGGAGACAGCTTTATTATTAAATCTCAAGAAAAAGAAAATCTAAACAAGATAAATTTGATCAGCAGAAATAAAAAGGACTATGTTAAAGCATTCAAAACAAACTTTCTAAAACTACACTCATAACTCAGAAAATGGAATGATCATAAATAAGGAAATGGAAATGCTAAACTGTAGGTAGTCGTTCAATGAAATACTTTTCAACTTTTATGAAATTAAATATATTTATTTTTCTAAAACAATACTTAGTAACAGTGATTATGTATATATTTCACTATTCTTTTACTTGGTGTTAGTAATTTTATTCGTTATCATGGTTTGGCCTCTGAGCTGTACAGTAAATAAATGTAAGAATACATTACTCACTGTACTCCGCCGAGCAACTCAAATATGGATTGACGATCAATTAATAATACACGTTAGGTCTTGGTATAGTACATCTTTAGCTACTAAAGGCAAAGTTATTAATTTTCAATTTGGCAATGACTGAAGTGGGCAATAAAGAGTAAAGTCACACCACCTTCCCTTTAAGACTTCCCAGAAGGATCGTTGAATTGAGGCTCTGGTCAATGGATGCAAGAAAACTTGGAGGCCGTCTTATACTGTTTTCTATCATCCAAGTCTACACCTGTTCTAACCACTTTTAAGTTTTCCAGAGGTATTTTAAAGGTTACTCAACAATTTGGATACAGCACATTTGTTTGGATTAGGGTAAAACTGTTCTTAAAGTTTCAATTTACCAAGGAGTAATGTTGAATTTTTTATCATCGCTCCCAAGGAATGGAGTACTTCTGAGTTATGAATCAAAACACAAAGGCTACAGTTATCTATTTTTTTCCCATTAATTTATTCATTTATAAGACGCTGATCGTCCAGATGAGTGAATATGAGAGGCGAATGAGTGTGATGAACGAATGTAGTCATTGTTACTATCTAAGGTCGACTGTTCCTCAGAAAGAGCAATTTATTAATTGCCCAATAGCCAGGGCAACTAAGGGACCTACAACTTTACGTAAAATCATCCGCGTAGTGTTGGTCTAATTTTCAGCTTACTGACAAGCTTGATACTCAGTTCTCTTCCCTACACAACATCTGAACCTTGGCTTCCATCTAACATGGACACCCCAGGCTTGTCTAGTAGTGTCCACGTTGATGGAAACCATTGAACGGATGTCATGTTGTTACTAAGAGGAACGAGCATAGAACCTATCCATTGCCTACAATACCCTCAATACTGGTATTAATTGTGACCTCTCAAAGTATTTTTTACCATTATGGATAAAGTATAAGGTGTATTGAGCTTTTATATTATACCATGATATTTTATTCGAAAACTTAAATTGGTAGCCAAGTTTTTTTTAGGAGAAGCCGATCTCCTTGATCTTACTCTACCCATTCCCCATAGACTATTGATCTGTATGAGGAATTTATTAATTCAGACAGAGTAAAGGGGTGAACAGTACAGTAGAAGGTGAATATTACTGGTAAATCTTCCAGTGTAGGCCGGATTCGAACTAGCGCTATCTCTAACCCAGACTCAAAGTCCTGAAGCCTTGGACTGCTTGCCCAAGTTAAATGGGCTTTAACAGAACACACAGTTTGACATATATAGTAAAATATTTAAAGTAGTTCAACCATACATTTGCTTTAATTTTTTAAAGGGAGATGTCGATTTTTTACATTAATCTCCCTATTCTCCATAGACTATTGATCTGTGCACATAATTTATTCAGACATCGCAAGGGGGAGAACCAATACAATCCTTAGTGAATATTATTGGTAAAAAGTACCAGTTAAGGCCAGGATTTAAACTTGTGCTATCTTGAATTCAGACTCAAAGTCTAGAAAAGTTACTCCCACGGCCACCGACTTTCCCAAAAATTATTATTATTTTTTGGATTAACATACAAATAGTTTTACCATGTTTATTGAAAAATGTACTTCTGAAATAATGAATTAATTTGCTCATTTTGCTAAATAATAATAAACAACACTTGTATAAAAGTAATATATTCAAAATAAGTTAACAACTCTAATTCACAAAACATTTACTTTTATAATACATTAAAGATAGGGATAAATAATTTAACTAAACATTAAAGAACAAAAATGTTTAAGACATAGATAGAAAAAAATAGCCATGTTTAAGTGTTTTTTCTAAATTATTAGCACAAACCTAAACTTTGTGTTGGTGGACTTATTTAAATAGGTAACTTTTTGCTATCCAACCATCATTAAATTAAATTCTGACTTAATACACTGTAACCTAACACATAGGTCATACATTATCTATCACCGACATGTTATTTCATGTTAGTCATTGCACTAAAAATCTATAAATGCAAGTTATTTATCACAAAAACATACCCGAGGAAAGCAAAGTGTCACAAAGTTAACAAATTCAGGAGGAATGAATAGATTGTCCTATAGTGTCACATTTATTAAATGACTTGAAATCAAATTGTGCGTAAGATCCAATTATTGGAGGGTGCACCACAATAAGGCATCAATAACTACAGGCATGACTGCTAACCCTGTCATGATAACAAAAGTAGATCAGACAAAGCTGATTTGTTTTTAAGACAGCTGATACATAGACTACAGGAGTCAGCAAGTTTAAAACTCTAAGACACGAAAACATGGTTTGTATAACTTTGTGCGCACAATTCTCTCAACTTAGTGGTTTAACTAGATCTCTATCTAAAGGCAGGATGACTAATTAGTATGCTTGAATACTAATGTATTACAAACGTACATGAAATGCATGTTAAAGCATGCAAACCAGTGCTTTGAAACATATTTAGGATTGTGTAACACTAAAATATATAAAAAGACAGCGAAAAGGGTAATATCAAATTGTAAGATTTCCTCTCAAAAAATTATGTTGGTAGACGAGAGAATTATAATGTCTAAACAGAGACCTGACAAGTAATATAAAACCTCTTCAACAATCCTAATGTGTCTACCTGATTTCCATGAACATAAATTTGGTGCAGGTTGCATTCAAACATGCACCTTGAAGAACATTGACTGAAAGATGGATTTAGGAATAGAGATAAAAATAAAATGTACAGAAAATAATCACACAAATTTCACAATTCTTAGAAAATCCAAGATGATATGAAAACACAAACTGGTATAATTTATGCAGATGCTCCCAAAATTAACTCATAAAAACCTACTTATAGAACATTGGAAAGGAAATGAATTTATTGATGTAAAAGATAAATTATCAACCAGTTTTATTATATGGAGCGGAAACATGGACATGGACAAAAGGTGATTTAAGCATATTACAGGCAGTAAAGATGAGATTTTTAAGACGAATAGAGAAGATTAGCAAAAGAGATAGAATAAGGAAAGAAATAACCGAAGAAAGCTTGAACGTGATAAAGCTCCAAGAGACAATGGAAAGAAGGATACAGTAGATGGGACATGTGAAGAGGATGAGAATATATTGCTGAAGTAGCTCTGGAGAAGAGGAAGGTGAGAGCTGGGAGGACCAAGTTTGGAAGGATGTGGAGAGAAAAGTAATATAGCAGACAAGTGAAGGAAGAGGAAACCTGTTTAGGAGGCTGTTTAGGACGTCTCGTGAAAACAGAATTATCAACGGATGATAATGACTACTAGTAATTTATATTGTTTGTACAAAAACAGAAATTTCACAAGTTCTTTTTACTGAAGTAGAACTTTTGCATAATCTGGAGTATTAACAATATTGTGTAGCAACACTTATGGCAGAAAAAAGATCATTGCCAGTTCTAAAAATAGACCAAAATACATTTAAATTGATGGAAACATAGTTATGGTGCTGATTAAATTTATTATTTTGTTTGATGTTAAAAATAGATCAAACACTCAAGAAAAAATAATTTTTTATTTTGTAAGGCCTTTCGGTAAAAAAGTTACTATCTCCAGACTTTACAAAAACTAAATAATGCTGGGGTGGTGGTTCAGTGGCTAAGGCTTCAGACTGTGGAGGGCAAAGTCCAAGATTTGAATCCCCACTGAGCCAAGGGTCGGTACTTCACTCGTTGAATAAAGTTCACGCACATGCTTGCAAGCCCATGTGAACTGGCGAGTGGTTTTTTACTTAAAAAGAAAATTAAAGAAAAATTATATTATTTTGTTGTTTAGCACCATATTTTATAGCAAAATCTTAAAAAGGAATTTAAGTTAATAGACCAGTTCGGTCAGCTAACTATCTTATTTTGATTACTTTTATGTGCGAATTGAAGCTCTAATATAACTTAGATAATATAAACATCACAACTATCTATGGACGGAATCATTAGAGAGAATACGTTTCACAATTTCAGTTCAAACTTGCCTTACGAAACCTCTTAGAGATAGTGTTATATTCTTGCCTTGATCACAACTCAAACAAGTTTTCAACACACCAAGCCTTGTTTACAGTTGTGACTGAACAAACATCAATTATCATTCATTTGAATATAACAACTGATTGATTTTGGGTGGCAATCTTCGTACTCTTCAATATTCCTTGTGCGAACTTTTCCAGTTTCTGGTGTAATAACTTGGGGTAAACTTGCTTCGTTGATACATGCACATCGGAAAGTATCAGCACCAGGTTCGTACAGTTTACGTGGGACGCCAATCCAATCTCGTTTTACTCCTCCACTAAAAAAAAAATAAATAAACTAAACAATTTTAATCTAACAAGTCTTAGCAAAATCCACCTACCCATACACCCATCTATGTTAAGTGGTCTTGAATTAAATCACTGAAAAAGTCAACATGTCACAACATTAAAATAACCAAATAATTGAGAGAAGTTTAAACTGTTAAAGTTAATACCTATATTAATTTAATTTCACATCTAACAACAGTTGATAATAGTTTTATTTTTTAATTAACATCAGCAGTTAAAGGCATGTGCATGATTATGCATACGTTTGAACACGGCTTTATTGTAAATTCATGTTACAATAAACGCATATTCTGCATGTTGTTTTGGCATTAACTAACCATAGGCGGCACAAGACATTGACAGCAGATATTTCTCATTTTTTAACCTATGTCAATGGGTGTAAGTTAGAGATTTTTGAATAAAATCTTTACTGATATGATTCATTTTCACAAGATAAAACTTTTGAAGCAAGCGTTCCTGATTTTTGATTAAAACTACTATTACTAAGTTTACAAGTTTATAATTTGATTTATTATACTAGGCCTACTCATTCTAATCATGGGATTAAAAGTATGTAGATGATATACTCAAGTTGATAAAGAAAAATCAAGCAGTAAGCTAAAAGATAGGCTTATGTTAAATTTAATTAATTTTCACCACAAAAAACTTATATTTGCCGGTTAACTTGCAAATTTCTTGATCTAATATTAGTTTGTGATTTTAACAAACTCTACAATAGAATATTCATAAAACCAGCCTAAAACATTAAATAACATTTAAATCCTCCTTTACCACATAAAACATATGTGATAGTTTTGTATTTTGTATAGGTAATATCCGTTGCAGAAAAAAAGGAAATAAATGTAATAAGTCAAAAGCCGAAGTAAACGGATGCGTACCATCTATGATATTGATTGTGGTATAAGAAAGAAAAGTATGATCTAATATAGTAAAATGATAACACTCATGAACGAGAATTCAATGGTAATATTAACTCTTTTAGTGCTATGCCGCCTGGCCTATGGATATACCAAAAAGTGCTAAGCAGTTTTGTGCAAAAATGTAGTTTTGGCATGGATTCGTTATTTGTTGTCACATCTTCATACCTTTTGTTTCGAATTGTAGCACAATAAACAGAGAATAGCACTATTACACTACTTTTTGGATCTAAAAATAATTCGTGATCATAACAATCTTTTCATATAGAATTTTCAGGAAACCTACTCAAACCAATTTATAAAAGATTTCAAACCAATTGTACCATAAATAACAGTTCTGTCCATCCCCCGTCTCACAAAACAGCTAGCATCAGAAGTATGTTATATAGGGCGTATTCAATACCATTAAGTGTTGCAGATAGAAAACAGGAAATAAATTTAATAAAATCAATAGCTATTGCAAATGGATACAAGGCATCAATGATTGATGAAATTGGAAGTAGAATAAAAAAGAAAATAGAAAATAAAATTCGAGACAATAGACAAACAACACTTAAAAAAGAAAAATCCGATAAAGAACAAAAGAAGTATGTATCCCTCCATTACAATGGACCGTTTACACAAAGAGTTGGTAATAAATTTAAGAAATTCAATTTATCAGTAGCTTTTAAGACTTGTAATACTATGTCCAATATTTTACACCCGAATATTGAAAGTGAAGATAAATTCAATAATTCAGGAATATATAGGATTAACTGTAATGATTGTAATATGTTTTATATAGGTCAGACTGTAAATTTTATCAAAAGATATAAAATCCATGTCTCCGCTTTTAAAAACAAGAAACCTGAAAGATCTAAAGTAGCTAAACACCTTTTGAATTGTACCCACAGTTTGAATAAAATTGATGAAAATGTAGATATTCTAAAAGTTTGTAAGAAGGGTCGTATCAGAGGTGCCCAGAGGGGGGGACAGCAGCGCACTTGCGCTTCTGGGATTTTTGGGGGGGATTTTATTAAACATATTGAAATTTTATAACTATTTTTAAAACTAGCCCTAAAATGTTTTTGGTTACATTCATACACTAATAACAACCACAACTGAATTTTGGCTATTCATTATTAACATTAATAGGCAAGTTCCGTAACGACGCAACAGTACTTTGAGTGAGTGAGCCGTGAGTGGGTGGAAGTGGGGATATTTTGCTCTGCGATTATCATAGATGGCAGCCTGCTAGCCATGAGTGCGGGAGGGGGGCAATACCAACCTGCTGTCACTGTCAGTGCTCTATTTGTCTAGCAGTGAAAAAGCAATGCCGAAGAAACTGAAACAACTTTATAAATATAAGTGTTTGGAAATATTGTGCAACACGGTTCATAGACAGGACAAGTGGTTGGACCATTGTAAGAAGAAACATTTGTATAAATTTAATCACAACATTCCAATCAACTTTAAAATAGTAGAAGTGAAAACCCAAGACGGCCCGTGGGTAAAGTATGTCCATCCCAACCCTCCAACACCAAGTTCAATGGATCAAGACATCGAATCATTGGATAAAAGGTAGCTAAGTAATTTATCTGGTTTCACCTCAAAGTAAAATCTTTAGTAATATTACCAGAGGCTGATAAGTTAGTGTCTTATTTGTGTCACGCTACGAAAACTTACCTTACATTTTCTGGAAATAACAAAGTTTAAGAAATAATGACCTACTATTAATAGCCTAAACAATATACATTTATATTTAAATTATGCATCAGTATAATTATGGTAGGTATTTATTAATCCCAGGACTTTGAAGAAATTAGGCGCAAAATGTATGCATAGGCCTACTGTAGGCCTAAGTGAGTTAGAGTTAAAAAAATGTTCTTTATAGTTTTGGTATTTTTATTTGTGAATGAGTTTACTGATTATGTAGGTACGCTGTATACCTTTATTATACTAAGCAAATCAATACTAAAATAAAGTGGGCTAGCTTCCCACTTACATGTGGCGCAGTGGTAAAGTAACGGCTTCGTATTACTAAGGCTGAGGTTTCAATTCTCACCCACGACTGCAGCTTTTTGCTCAAAAGTTTGTTCATTTTATTTTTTTTAAATAACCAAATTCATTTATTTAATCTTAATAAATATGTTTATTTATTGTAAAACAAATTATATTTAGATTTAAAAAATTTTTTGTTAGGGTAAAATAAAATGACACAGTCAAATAAAATTTTTGTTTAAACCAAGTATATATTTGAGTTCTTTTAAATAAAAATATATTACATTTTTTAACAAATTTTTTTAATCAAACATACAAACAAATCAATATTTTGAATAAATTCAACCAAATACTTTTTTTGCGCTATTTTGAATAGATCATTTACTTGTTTCAACAAATTTTGGTTTGGTTCAAATACACATTTTTCTCGGTGAATAGGAGTTTGAAACCAAATTATTTTTTTCAGTTTGGATCGAAATGAAGAGATTACGGACGTCACGTCAACATTGACTTCCATATCAATGGATCTTCCAGCCACAACCACTACGGAAAATGATTTTGATGAGATTGATGTGGACCTCAAAGAAAATAATTCAAGACTCCTTACCAGCCGTTCTGCTTCTGAAATCTCACCAGCTTTGAAAAATTTAGAAGTATCGTCGGATGAAGATTTGGATGTGATGCAAACTGAGGATCATCGTGAGACTATGCACTCAGATATTACGCAATCGGAGGAAGCTGTGTTGGGAGTTCAGAATTTTGAAGACCCTGCTGGTTTTGCCAACATCAAGTTAAGTTCAGAAGAAATAAATTTGTGCCTAAAATTAGAAAATCAGCCACTGTCATCTATGGTGTTCCCTTCAACCAGTGGTAGAAAATTTAACCCTGCTTGGAAGCGTATTACATTATCAAACGGCTCTACCAAATCAAGAGACTGGCTAGTTTATAGCACTAAGAATGACTCTTTATTTTGTTTGCACTGCACATTATTTGCTTTACCAAGCAATAGGACCTCATGGGCAACAACTGGCTGTAAGGTCTGGATCAACCGTCATGGACAACAACACATTAAGCAACATGAGAAGTCAAAAGCCCACATTTCCTCTCAAATTGCACGCATCCAGTGGATTTCCCAAAAAAAATCAACCATTCCCTTGCTCAAGTACATGACGATCGTGTACATCACAACAGAGAAGTATTGTTAGCAATAATAGACTGCTGTCGTTACTTGGCAGAAGAAATGTTAGCATTTCGAAAGAAAGATTTTTCTAAAGGGAAGCTGATCAAACTGTTTAAACTGCTCGCAAAATATAATCCTGATGTGAGAGTTTATTACGATAAAATTGAAAAAAGCAAAAGCGAACATGGGAAATTAGGTTCCAACTTTCTGAGCTACCGAAATATTTATGATTTGATAAATGTGATGAATGACCTGGTGGTAGAGAGAATAGTTAGTGATATTAAGTATAGCAATACTTATTCTGTTTTTCTGGATTCCACACAGGACATCAGCAAAAAAGAATGTACTGCAGTTCTTGTACGCTATGTGGAACACTTGGATATAAGTGGAAATCAAAAAAATGAAGTAAACCCACAGGAGCGGTTAGTTAAAGTGTTCACATGTGGTGACACTACCGGGGAAAATCTTGCTAAAGAGCTACTTAAAACCTTGACAACCTTGGGGATCGACCTAAGTGGCATGGTTGGTCAAAGTATGGATGGGGCCGGCAACATGAGAGACCAGTATACTGGCTTGAAATCACTGGTGCTGAAAGAATTTCCAACGTGTGGTGTTGCTCTCACAGACTGGCTTTAGTTGTAGAAAAGCCAATTGATATTAGTCCACACATGAGAAATATGTTTTCTCTTCTTCAGGAAATGTATGTCTTCATGTCAGGACATCGACGACATCATATGTTTCTTGAAAACTTGGCCAAAGGTTGTTCGAAAAATAAAAAGAAGAGCCTGAAACGAGTTCAAACCACCCGATGGTCAAGCAGATCTGAAGCACTAAAAACAGTGTTTTCTTGCTTCACAGCAATCAAGAAGACCCTTGAAGATAT
The DNA here is from genome assembly GCA_035578905.1 of Stictocephala bisonia. Taxonomy (NCBI): domain Eukaryota; kingdom Metazoa; phylum Arthropoda; class Insecta; order Hemiptera; family Membracidae; genus Stictocephala; species Stictocephala bisonia. The sequence continues at coordinate 403,319 of JAQJVL010000320.1, forward strand.
TATTGAAGACAAGAAGTCTCACACAGAAACAAAGGCGTTGGCCAAAGGACTTGTAAAAGGCATGACAGATTATTCAAACATCTGTGCAATGCACATAGCAACAGCTATTTTTAAAATACTGTCCCCAATCACGACGTGTCTGCAAGCCAAATCGATTGACTATGGAGTTGTCCCAGCAGTAATGAATGACGCAAAAGCTAAGCTACAGAAGCTAAGAAGTGAAGAGGAATGGGAGATTGTGCGGAGCTCAGTTGACACATTTTTATCAAATCATAACATTTCAGATTTACCCATGCCAAGAAACCGTAAAAGAAAACGATTCATGGACGAACTGTCACTCGATGAAAGCCCTCAAGAAGAACCAGCAAAGCGAATGAAAGTAGAGACATATTTTACAGTGCTAGATTCGTTAATTGGACAAGTCAACGACCGTTTTTCTGAGCTGTCAACACAGTTACTGGGACAGATGTCCTATTTTTCTCATGAAAGAGTCCTGAAAATTTCCAAAGAGGTTGAAGGAGGTTGCACAATTCCTTGCCGAATCGATAAAAAATCTTTGCGAGTATTACGAGCTAGATGAAGTCCTTGTAGCTTCAGAGCTAGAGACATTTTCGTCAATATACAAGGTAACTCAAGATAATATAGATGTGTCAGATATATGTAAAGAACCTGATCCCGAAGAAGTCAACAGTGAAGATGAAGAAGGAGAAGAAGATGATGATGATAAAAGGATGCTAGATCGATGGATCTTGAGGGGCTTTGTTAAGCCATACAGGTGCGTGATACATCTGTCGTCCTTACCAAATTTAACTTTGATGTACAGAATATTGCTATCACTTGCAGTAACTAGTTGTTTTGCTGAACGAACGATGAGTAGACTAAGAATTATAAAAACCCGCCTTAGGAGCAGTATGGGGGACTCATGGTTGTCAAACCTTCTCGTTTTATCTTGTGATGGCGATATTCTCGAAAACATAAGACAACAATGAAATAATTGAAGCATTTGCCAAGACAACCACGCAACGCAGAAAACTACTGTTGTACAAAAGATCCAACTAAATTCATCTACAACATTGTAGACTGTTGTAGACTACAACATTGTAGAAAGTTTATCTTTTTTGCTTGTAAGAGTTGTAATTAATTTTTTAACTTCATTCATTATTGGTAGATGATTTCGCATTGGAAAATATATGTTTATCCTCTTAATTATAGACTATTCTGTTTAAAATAGTGTCATATGTTTCCTGAATTTATCTTGGAAGGGGAGAGGTGGCTAAGTCAGTGGCGTGTATAAGGGGGAGCTCAAGGTGCTTGAGCCCACCCCCCTAAATTTAGAAAAATTGGGAAGATAAAAATGGTAATTTTTCATAAATTTCTACAAGCCAAACAGCTATTTTTCAACAAAATCTTGAGGAAAGGAGTCATTTTAACAAAGGGTTTTGTCCGAATTTTCGCCTTGCAAGGTCCGGAGTGCAGGCAGGACGCTCCCACACTAACGCTCAAAATACAGTCTAAAACACGTTTTTTTGCATCTAAAATTTAAAAATTTTCCGGGGGTGGACCCCCGGTATGGCAGGCCTAAATGGGGGGGATTCGCGCTCTTGACCTTGGGGGGGATGGGCACCTCTGGGTCGTATTATGAATGCTTGGGAAGAGTTATTTATTTTTAAAGAAAAATGTAAGGATCGTGATAAATTAATGAATGAACAGGTTAATTTTGATTCCGAAATAGTTTTTAATAATGTATTTTCAGCAACTAAAAAGAACAGAAGTAACAGCCAATAGGGATTAACCAATAATATCACAGCGGCCGCCATTTTGACGATTCCAGCCAATGGGGTCAAGTGATCATAGGCCTATAAATTGAGTTGTTGAACACCATTTTCCATTCTTTTGTGAATCCCTCTGGTCTGAGGAAGGTGAGCGTGGTTCACCGAAATTGATCACCATAATATTTGTGCATTTTGTGATTATATTGTAATAAATTTGTGTTGTGTGACGTTTACTTGTACTGAAGAAAATACATATAACAGTATTTTTTATTCATAAAAAAAAATAAATAACTTGTTTTAGTTAAAAATTTTTAATTTTGTAATTATGAATAAAATAAGAATGCCTAAATATTTTGTTGCCTATTACACTTTAAGGAGCATCTAATGAAGAACAAATTTCATATATTTTCAATTCACTTTTATAAAAAAATAAGGAGTATAGAGGAAATATAAAAATTATTGACAAAAATTAGCTAACCTTTTTTCCCGCGAAGAAAAAATATAAAAAATCGATTGTCGGCAACCGAATAGCCATATATCAATTCCAAAGCCTAATACCTTTGAAATAAAATGACATCGATAGCAGCCAGTAAAATAAACAAGCCTGTCACATATATACATATATATAAATATATATGTATATATATGATATATATACATATATAAAATATATATATATATATATATATATATATATATATATAAATATATATATATATATATATATATATATATATATATACATATATAAAATACGTACTGTCTACCATGTAGATGCCCGCAGTTTTAGAAATAAATACTATGTTGACATTGTAGCACTAAAGGGGTTAACTAATGCGTAATTAGCTAATCAAGCAAATAACTGAAAAATAAAAGAAAAAAACAGTAACCTAAACGAGCTTATAAACGAGTTAAGTAGTGCCAGTGGCCTTGACTGGGGGGTTTGACATTATTGCAAGATAATGGCGTCACGCAATTTTGAGCGTTTCATATATGTTCCTTGGATGGATGACCAGCTGAGCGATTCTATCCTTACATGCCTGCCCGGTCAATGATGCTGGCAGCCAATACTGGCCACTCATGAGGTAAGTAGGTGGAAAGTTACTGGCCACCGGTACTTACTGGTGTAGGCCACAAGCTGCCAGTACTTGCCCCGTCTACAAGCACTTTTACACAAGATTAATTTACCTTCGATCTGTACACCAAACACGACTGCCTTGCTCCGGAGTCCATTCAACATTACACGGAGGAAACATCAGTTTGTATGCTTCTTTGTCTTTTGCATCTTTCTCTGCTTCCTCTAATTTAAGTTGTATTTTATGATTATATCCTGTAGGTTTTCCATTTTTATCATAGTATCTCCCAACAAGTTTTCCTGGTGTGAACAAAATCATGTATAAAATATCATCTAGATTAAATGCATTGAGCAATTTGTGAAGACAAATTTATTTATAATTGTTAAATATATAATATTTATATTATTATATGAGGAAAGATAGGACATCAACAAACTAACCTAAGAAGACAAGTCAACTAACTCATTTTGGTAGTCAAAAAGTACAGAAACAACACGTTTCACAAATTGCTTCTGTATTTGTTTACTACTGCAAGGTCTTAGTTGACTTGTCTTCTTAGGTAAGTTTGCTGATGTCCTATCTCTCCTAATATACTAATTCCTGGACTAGCTAGTGCTTTTTAGCCTTACCTATATTTGTATTATTCAATTTGATAGCAAATTTTGAAACCCTTGCAATGAAATACTTTTATTTTTACTCAAGCAATTAGAATAACTTCAAACCTGAATCCGCAGGCCTCAAAGAGGACACTTTGCACCTGTAAAAATTATGACTATTGAGTACATTTTTAACCTTCTTTCAAATACCATAACTCTGTAGGGAATGTATTAGCGAAATAAAAATGCTCTTCTCCTGCAACCAAAACCAAGACAAATTTCAAACCAAGCTGAATAATAATACAAGATAAAGTAATTGGAGTATTTTAAACACCCGTCATCGTAGCCTTGCCCTCAAAATAGTGTATGTGAAATGGATCACATAGGCCTATTCCAAATAAAAAAAGAATAAAAACTAAAAACTCAGAGAAAAAAAAAAATCACATCCACTATCCAATTTCACTATCTAATTCTTTGTGATCTGATTGTGTCTCTTTCTATAGTGTTATAGTCTACTACTTCTATAGTCTACCAAGTTTATCAGGTAAACTGCTTTCCTTTCATTAATACTGAAATCCTAGGCCAAATTTAACCTGAAACCAAAAACTGAGAAATTGTACGCTAGAGAAACTATGAAAAAGAAAAATATTTTTAAAGGAAATACATCAGCATCAAGAGTAGACCAAAGACCTCTAACCCAGGAACTGGCATGCCTTTTTCCCTTAAATGGCAGGCTGTTTTTGCAGGTTGCATAAGGGTATTATTTTTTCTAATTTTTTAAAATAAAGATTTCATCAAATATTATGGTGTTATATATTGTTTCTTTTCTTTTTTTCAGCAAATTACATGCAATAACATTGTAAAAGAAGTATTTAAAAATTGTTACCTATACATTTCTTTTACTGATATAAGTATGTATAAGTTTGTGTTCACATACTAAAAAATGTATGGGACCATACATTACAAATAATGTTCCCTAATGAAAATAAACAAAGGAACATTTTGAAGAAAATTTAGTCTAGTTTTAAAAAATATACGGGTCTATAGGAATTTTATATATATATATATATATTATGTTTCCTAAACGTCAACACAAAACCTACTGTCGACAGTAAGTGATACTAAATGTAAACAGCTGATTGAAATCAGCTATGACAAAAACAAACATATGATTAGGTAAACCAAAGGCATGCAACATAATAAATACATTATATGTTTCTTTCCATCGCTATCATGATTATATAAAAAATCACCAACAATAGTACTATAATAAGTATACCAAATGCTTTCGTGTTATCGGCAAATCATTCGTGTACTTCAATTTGGTGTCATCGCCGTCGTTTCAAAATTGATGACTGCCAATTCCTGGGTTAAAAAAGTGAGAAGGGTTTATATGTATTTCATTTATAAGACACATTAAGTTGTTAAAATACATAGTTATTATCAGTTGAGACTCTCAGAGAGCTTTTTTGAGAAGAAAGGAATATGAAAGACTCTCCAAAAATGGTTTTCTATAAAGTATCATTTGTACTCGCTAAAGTAGTCAGGAATGAAAAAAGAGAATATGACTCCACTTAAAAAAAGTTATTAACCTGTTGACGAGTATGCTAAAGTTATAGTAAATGAGTGAGCACGGCATATGCCGTTTGGTCCCATATGAGTAACCACGGCATTTGCCGTTTTTTACCATTACCGTGAACAAACTTTATTTATGGCATTGTATACTATCTAGTGGTGTCTTTTTGTACTATTTCGGTTGTTCTAATATTGATTTTGTACAAAGCCGTTTAGTGGCGGTCTCTTACGTCATTTACCTTAACTTCGTTTTACCGCGCTTTTCTCTTTACCGCGCTTTCCACTCGTAGGTTGTAGGTTACATGCAGTCACTTCACATTAGTTTGCGCTCTTGTATCTTATAACGATTATTTATGTAAATATTGTTTTTAGTGTGTATAAGTGTGTGTAAATACTACATACAATGGAGTTTTTTGAAAAAAGTGATGACATTAGAGGTGAACTGGGTAGGGACATTAGTGAGGGCGATGTCTTAGGTTCTGATGAAGAACTAATGAACAGTGACGACGAAAATGATTTACAGAATGTTTTTGAAGAGAACAACGTACTTTCTGCTTCTGCTGTAAGTACACCTAGCGTCAATGACGATAGTATTAGCTCTGACACACTTCCCAATGACCCATTACAAAATGCCAATAATCCGCAATGTCCTATTTGAAATGGGAACATAATGGTGACTATCATCCTCGCAATTTACCATTTGACTCTTCAAAATCAGGCATTGTTATTTTAGATGAGATCGTGGGAAATGAGTGGATGGAAGTGGATGCTTTTTATGAGTTTATAGATTATGATTTTGTACAACACATTGCTACAGAAACAAATAAATATTACAAACAATGTTCTATTGATGTCTGGACCCAATATTCAAAACTTAATAATTGGGTTGACACTAATGCTGATTAGATGTTTTGTTTTCTCGAACCTCCCTCCTTATGCCTCATTTGAAAAAAAATTCTCTAAAACAGTATTGGACTACTGATCCACTTTTAGAAACACCTATATTTTCTAAGATATTTTCCCAAGACAGATATCTAAACCTAAGAAGAATGCTTTATTTTGATGACAACACGCTTATTACAGGCAATGATAGGCTATACAAGATTCGTACTGTTATTGAAACATTGAGAAAGAATTTTTTTTCTGCTTTGATTCCTTTCCAAAATTTAGTAATAGATGAAAGTCTGATGTTGTGGAAGGGCCGTTTATCTTTCAAACAGTACCTTCCAAACAAAGGGAAACGATTTGGAATAAAGTCATTTGTACTGAGTGACTGTCAAACTGGAATGGTATTTGATTTTATAGTATACACAGGGAAAGGCACGAATGTTGATATTAATCAAAGTAGTGAGACTGGCCTTTCATCAAAGGTAATTAGGACACTAATGCAGCCACACCTTGATAAATATCACACACTATAATATATGGACAATTGGTACTCCAGTCGGGAATTATTTTCTTGGCTGTATGATAGAGATACAGGAGCATGTGGAACTGTAAATGCCACAAGAAAAAATCTCCCTTGTCCCCCCAAAAAAATTAAAAAAGGCGATGTTGTAGCCAGACACAATGATAAAATGCTTGTGGTAAGGTGGTGTGATAAGAGGCCTGTCACAATGTTGTCTACTGTTGACAATAGTGAAATGACTACAGTGAACACTAGATCATATGAAAATAAGATAAAACCTAAGTGTGTAACAAATTACAATTCACAAATGGGAGGGGTTGATAAATCAGATATGATGATGTCCTTCAATGATTCAACCAGAAAAACAATAAAATGGTACACAAAATTATTTTTTCATTTACTAGACATTTGTGTGTTGAACACTTTTTTTATGTACAAGGAATATCAAAAGAAAAAAAACCCTAATCTAAAAGTCCATATAATGGAATTAAGACTCAACCTAATTCGACAACTCTTGGAGAATCACTTTAGAGAGAAAAATAATGGGAGGAATGTCGCCCTACCAATTGGCAGCGGAACTAAAGACCCGTTACGCCTGCAAGGCCGCCATTTTATGAGGCCTCTCCCCCCAAGCGAATCAAAGAGGCGGAGACTTCTGCGGCAATGCTACGTGTGCAAACACACTTCACGATCGGAACAAAAAAGAAAAGAGACAAGTTATGAGTGTTCAACTTGTTAAGTTGCCCTTTGCATCCACCCCTGCTTTGAACAGTATCATACTTTAAAAAAGTTTTAAAATGTAATTAAAAATTTTTGACATCTGTAACATGTTTTTTTTATAATTTCTAATGTAATAAATAAGTATAAAATTATTTGAACAATTTTTTTTCCCTATTCCCTAAGAGTAAATTACCGGCCAAACGTATACTCCTAAACAGTTGGCATTAGGGCACGGCAAATGCCGGCGCACTCGTCAACAGGTTAATGGACAAGCATTTAATTTTTCAAAACATTTTTAAGCGGAGCATCAGATCAAAGTTTTAAACAGAATCATTTGAATATTTTCATCATAAACTGAATATAAGGGAAAAAAACATTTTAAGCATTGTAGGCAGTCTAAAGTAAATGTAACAACAAGCTTTCGACTTTCACCTGAATGCGAGCTGTCCCATCAGAAACAATGTATCGATAGGAGGGTGAGTGGGTTCTTCAGAAACAATGTATTGACAGGAGGGTGGGTGGGTTCGTCAGAAACTATATATCGATGGGAGGGTGGGTGGGTTCGTCAGAAACCATATATCGATTGGAGGGTTAGGTGGGTCTATCAGAATCCATATATCGACATGAGGTTGGGTGATTCTATTCCACTTATATGTATGGGCGGATAGGTGGGTTCTCGTGAGCATTCTGAGTCCAATTAATTTTAGGTTGTATCCTGTAGTCCGACTGAGGAAAACTTGGTATTGCTCCATCAGGCTTTTTAAAGAGACCCCGATAGATATGTAATAAATACATAGACACTATATATATTATGTCTATATATTGTGAATATATATTTATTCACGATTTACTATTTTAAAACTGAATAAATGCTATTCCATACATATTATAATTGTAAACATTTAATTGAGCAATTTGATTAAAAACACAAGATGCACTTATTAACATTAACAAATGGAGTTTGTACAGCTAAAACCTCAAAGTTAAATGTTTTTAAATACTCACCTAAGTATTTGTATTCTTTATGATAAAACTTTAACCAATCATTCAGGCTCTGAAGCTCTCGAACACTTAAATCCTCCACTGCATCTGTAAGTCCACTATCTGTAAAATCACCAGTCACAAAAGCACGACTCCCATCCCGACCTATAACAATTGTTTATGTTTTTTTTCAACATGGCTGATTTAAAACAATGTTATTGAAAAAACTAAAATTCAATAGTCTGATTTTTAAAACTCAATACTACGCTTCTAAATGTTTTGTTATTTAAAATGGAAAACTGATAATACCAATAAAAAAAAAAAAAAAAATGTTAGGGATGATTTATCATGAGTAGAACATTAAATGGTAAATATATAGTACAGGGGCTTTGTTAATCTTTTAGCTGAAATTTTTTTCCTAATAGATTAATAACTAAGAAAAAAGAATATGATCGGGTTTTTCAGCAGAAAAGTTGGAAAAATGAGGAAAAACGGAAAAATATTTTTTTGTAGTGTTGTAAGTACTCAAATTGTGCAGAATTTTGTCCTGATATTTTATATATTAAATTTACTAATAATTATTTACGACATAATACATTTCAGATGCTAATCTTAGGAAAATGTTGTTATATCTAGCCATCTGGCTGATTCATTCTTTTAGTAGCACAAAAATTCATTGCCAACTTTGATCTTTCATTGTGGGCCCCGATTTCTGATTCTGATTCCAAACAACATTTTTGAATGCAGTTCTGTTGTATTTAGGTTTTATCTTCACTGTAAGAAAACAAACCTTTATTTATCATTGTCATTAAAAACCTTCCCTTCTTCAGGTTTGCATTATGAATGTAGGCTATAACTTCATAACACTGACCTGCTTAATTTTTGATTTTGCTTTATTATGTAGTGATTTTAAAAATAAATGACCATTTATCAGATCTCTTTTGTCAAATTTACGTTACACATTCAAAAGCTATTTAGACAAAACACAAATTAAATAAACTTTACTATCATAAAAGTAATCCAAACACACTTAAAAGGGTCGATTTATAGTTAAAGTAAATGTATTTTATATTAATTTTCCTTTATTTGGGACTAGAAAAATTAATCAGAAAGATAATAATGGTAATATTTAAATGGATAGTTTCAAATTGAAAATATAATCTTACTAAAATGAAATATATATAACTTACTGAAAAAAATTCTCTACAGAATAGAAAGGCTTCTCCAGCATTTTTTGAAGAAGAGACTTTTGTCAAACCTTAGGGTTAAACGTGGTTATATACGTTCAGTGACATTACCTGATGGCTCTTCAGTTTCCTTAACCTGATGAATTTTATTATAGCTAATTCCTTGCATCTTGTATCATGCGTATGAGTATCACTAATGACCTTTATTAAATTTAGATTTTAGAATTTAGAATAGAATTTGTGTACTTACTGATAAAAAAATTATTACTATTGATGACTATAGAAATTATAGCTATACCATTTGAAACAGCATCCTACACTAATATAACCATTCATATTCACTGTGACCAACTAAAAGCTGAGTCAAACATTAATTTTACACAAATATATAAAAATTTTTAGTTTTCTTGGACTTTTGTTCTTATATAGACATAGTATTTTTCAGGATAGACTCCCCTATGTTTACTTATATTTTTATTTTAGTAAACAATCAATATATTTTTTTATAAAAAGGATATTTATTAGAAATAATTTTATACTCATCTGTTGAAACTGCAGTGGTTTGTGATCAAACTAGTATATGATTCATGATGGTTTATTGAATGTTAGTAATCATAACAAATCATTTTTTATTTTTTCTAAAAAACTCAAAAATCCATCGGTTAAGGATTTCTAAACTACCAGCCAGAGTTAGGGCTAATGATTTAATTTCTTTCCCCGTAATATATGTTACAATGATTTCTTTATTCGGTAATAAATATGTTTTATATAAGTGTCACAATGTTTATTTAATGTATATATTTCATAAACTGTGTTTAATTTACATGAACAGTGATATATTACGTCTGGTGCCACATACTGAATTCTCAGGCTTGTATATACATGTATAGTACTACAAAATGTGACCACTTTGAAGATACATATACATAAAATAATATCTGTTATATTTAGTAAAACCTATGTGTTTTAAAATAAAAATAAACTTGTAGCAGATTACACCTTTCAATTTTGATGTATTTTGTTTCCAATTTTCCCTGAGTTAATAAAAGTGAACAAAAATAATGGCATTGATAACCAATTATACTCCCAAAACTTTTACTTTCAAATTTTTATATATTTGTGTACAATTAATGTTTGACTAAGCTTTTAGTTGGTCACAGTACACGATTTTGATTAACTAAAGAGTGTTTTTGATTAATTAAAAAGCATACATACCTGATATTCAGTTTGTAATTATTTAATAAATTTATTTATAGTGCAATGTTTTTACCTGTAAAAACATTATAAGTTTCACCAGGACCATAGTACTTTGCAGCTGTAGATACATCGAAAATATGTCCTAATATAGCTAAATATAATGTATTTCCATCTTGTCCATTAAACCTTTTCAACTCTTCTTCTGTAAAAATAATTTCTTGCAGATTTTCATTTTTCAATTTTGAATCATCGTTAGAATCAAATAAATACGTAAATATCCCAGAAGATAAAATATTACTAACAAATTCAAATTGCACAGGTATAACCTCAGTCATGTAACCAAAACTACCAAGAACATCTCGTAATATTATTATCATTGGAATCAGAGAAACAGCGAAAGTAAACAATGCATATTTGAAAATCATGGCTGATTCAGTAAAATTTCTATTTATTAGTACGCAACGCAGGGCTCTCACAAACTGTTTAAAAAATTGAGACATAAACAAAATACAAGATTATGACAACTTGAAACAGACACTACAAAACAAACAGACATACAAGTGAAATTGAGGTAAAAATCCAAAAACACTGTTGCCAAAGTGGGGTCCGTTTATCTCTTTTACCCAAAAAGGCTAATTAATTCCCCGAGGTAAAATAAAATCTTATGGAAATTACCAGTTGAACTATGCACTATAAGAGCAGAGACAGAGCATTTGCCTCTGAACATGTATATACTGCAATATGTATATATACAGACACATACTGTGCCCACCATATTTCCCCTTAAAGTAAACTTCTTACTAAACGTTCTCGTACATATTCATTTGATTTAAATCAAATTCAGGACAAATAAACTGTGGACCCAATAATGCTTCATCAATACTTTTTGAAACAAAAAAATCTTTGCAAAAAAATAGTCCACCATTAGTGTTTGGCGTAGTGGGACCGACTCCAGCCCATCTTTCTTCAACAATTTGGTTTGTCAACTTTTTATATGATGATCCACATAGTTTGAGATGCTAGAAAGTGAAATATAGATATCAATAAAACGAATGAAAAAAGATATGATAACAGGAGGTGATGAAATACCAAAAAGCTACTGAAGGCAATGCAAGGGATGGTAGTGAGTGAAATGTGATCTAAATAATGTCTTTTTAGATTTATCATATATTGTATTGACTTTCACAGTCTCGACATGAGCAATGTGAATGAGGCTTGCGTCATCTCTACAGTACTATTAGCTACTGTGCTTTTCCTAACTCTCATGTGAAACGAATTGAATCAACGCCTTTTCCTGTATGGTTTTCAAGGGAACTGAAACATTTGATCATTCAGAAAAAGATTATAAAAAAAAAAAATACAAGAGTACTTTGTACATATCTGACTAAAACAGATTTTCTGCTGTTGGAGCCAGTTGTAAGAGTTTTGTCAGGGTTTGTTTTAATCGATATTACAATCATGTCCAAGTGATCCTTCCGAGCAATTTCATGGCTTTCTTGAGATATCTAAAGGACAATACTAAAAGTATCAACACTCCCTCTGACTATCAATGGACGGTATAAAACATCAGACAATGTGTCTATTGCTGGACTGTTTGCCAACCTTTTCTTGTCAGTCTACAACAACCACGACGATAATTTACCTGAAGTTTTATCATCCTCACACCTTAAAATATATGTTTGTTCTATGTCAGTGGTTCACAGAGTTATCTTGCAACTTGTCACATCCAAAGGATGTGATCCCGGCTCTATTCCTCCATCAGTTGTGAAGTATTGTTGTCCTCTTTTGGAACAACCCTTAACAATCTTTTTTTTGTTTTTCGCAGGTGTCTTTAACATCCCTATCCATAAAAATGGCTCAAGAAACGATGTTAGGAGTTATCGATCGATAGTTATACTCCCTGTACTCGAACGTTTAGTTTTCTCCAAAATCAATTGAGCTATTGGACGTTATCTTTCTTCTTCCAGCATGGTTTTATGGTTGGAAGATTGGCTGCCACAAATCTGCTTGTGTTTGAGTTGGATGTAATTGAAGCTTTCAGTAAAATAAACAAATTGACTCAGTCATACTGGATTTATTCAAGGCATTTGATAAAGTCAGCCATGGACACCTCTTGATGAAGAAGAGGGCTACTGGATTCGATGGCATTTTTCTAAATCGGTTTTCCAGTTATCTCTCTAAAAGAAAACTGCAGGTACACTACACCTCAGGAGTTTGTACCCATATCTGGATTGCCGCAGAGATCTATCCTGGGCCCAATTCTTTTCAATATATATGTAAATGACATCACAATTGGTCTCAAATGCAGTCGCCTTATTTTTGCGGACGACCTAAAGCTATACGTCCTCCTTTCAGGATTGTCTCTTGCTTCAGGACAGTCTCCATGCGATTTTGAGATTGTGTCTTATTAACAAAATATCCCTGCACTTCAAATAACAAAAACACTTGCACTATATTTCACAGAATCATCTCACATTTCATTTATGATTATTTATTAAATTATACTACGCTCAAAAGGGTTAATGTGGTGAGAGACCTTGGAGTAATGTTTTCTTCTTCATTGACAAGGGATGCTAATGTGCATGCTGTTTGCAACAAAGCCATTCGAAATATTGGGCTGATATGCAGAATGAGGAGCCTTATTTCCAAGAAATGTTTTGAAGACTAATTGCGATCTGCGTTTTATATTTACAGCATATAGGGTTTCAGCAGTGGAGGGAAAACGTCTCAACATTCCGCTGCCGTACATCACGTTCCGCCACAAGAGTGTTTAGTTGTAGGAAACGGCAAAAACAATTAATTGTGTTTACCATGTAATATAAAATTAAAAAAGACTTTGATGACATGTTTATTTTTTTTTTATTGTTTATATTATTTTGTACTGTTCTTATTATTAACCCTTAAAGCGCTGAATAAAATTTGGCCTAAGTCTCAATAGCGTGCATATAACTTTATATTTTTAATTTTATTTTTTTCAAAAGTTTAATTTATTTTCCACTTAATGGACCTTTAAGTAATAAAAAATAGCCATTTCATAAAAATTTATTTAATTTTACATTTTGTAATATGACATAATGATTAAAACAATTTTATGGAATATGCTGCTATATATTCAGTTAGTACAATAACTTTAGTCTAAATTTAAACAATATAAAATAAAATGAAAAACAATCTCATTATATGTTATCAAATAAACTATAATACAGTAATGGAATTAGTTAGTAGTTTTGGACAGTATGATACACTTCAAGACATCCGTCAGGGTGAAGTGTGGGATGTTCCGTGCAGGTCTACAACAACGACGTAGAAACAAAAACTCAACAATAAAATGAAACAAACCAACCAAAGAATAACTACAATGATGTAAACAAAAGCTTAGTGATGTCAACTAGACAGACTCTTGGCTGTGACTGGCGACACTGGCACTGGCAGGCGAACTGTCTAGCGAGATCCGGTTATATCCGCATTCCGCGCTATGCGTCAGTCGTCACGGCAACGAAAATATCATAACAGCTGTTTCTAACTTCCTGTTGTGTGAAATTAAACCAGCTTGCATCCGGTTGGCTATAAATAAGCATTTAAAGGCTTTTGTGCCCATTTCCGGTTATGTAGTGTACTATTAAATAAAAATAACCTAAAAAATACATCAATACGGATATGTCCGTATGCCGCGTTTAGAGCTATTTTCATTGTACTGATATATCCGTATGCCGCGTGATAAGGGTTAATAATGACGATAATAATTGTATTATTGTTATTATTAATTGTTATTTGAATAGTATACAATGATTTAATTTATTCGTTCTAATCTTAACACGTTCGTGTTAATCAAACCAACCAATGGTCAATGCTGCTAAAAACAATGGGTGGGGCTTGGTATTGTGTTGCCAGCACCTGGCCTACCGTCTACCTAGTTTCTATGCCAATGTTTTAAATAGAACGATACAGTGGAAGAAGAGTGGTCCTCTCTTTCTCTCACTTCCACCACTCAGTGCTTCCCCCGCTTTCTCTCGCGCACTGGTGCTTTCAGTAGGTCGCAACCGAAATAGCATGTTTATAGTTCGTATATCTATTTAACAGAAGCTCTATTCTAATAGACTGTCAAGAATCGTGCTGTTGTTGTCCTCTATTGTATAGAATCGTGCTCTATTGTAATATATTGTCAAGGATAGTGTTCTATTTTCCTTGTATTAATTTTATTACTATATACTGTGCTTTATTTAAATCTGTGATAAAATATGGCTTATTTTATTTTAATAAAAGCTCCCTTGGAATACTTGAAGAAGTTTTGTTATTATAAAAAAGGTATACACAATAGAAGATGCTAGTAGCTTCCTTGGTTAGAATAATGACTAAATCTGATTTTCTTTAATAATACAATTGTATTTATTATACTTATGAAATATTAATCTTTCATTTTTCAGGTAGGACTTTTTATGTTTAAAAATAAGGAGAGCTAGAAATATCTTTATACGGACAAAATATAAGCCTATCATATTTACTTTAAGTTTGAGTGGTCCAGGTCAAATCTTATTATTATGTGAATCAGACTACGTTGTATCATAGTTATATAATAGAAAGTCTATGGTTGTATCATGTTGAAATTAAAGCTTTTTATATGTTTGCTCCTACCTCACATCTATCAAAATATCTATATAATATCTATCAAAAGCATAGTATTGATAGATTATTATAATAACTTAAAAATTTATTTTGTTTACTTGTATTATATGCGCATGTATTTAATTATTTTGAAGAGTGTATTACAACACTGTAATATTATTTTATTTAAATTCCAGGGGAAACCTGTACACACTTCGTATACCAACCCCGACTCTCGCTGTGCTTCATACACCACGGCCTTCGGCCTCGACATGTAACTTTGACAACAAATAATAGTAGATTAACTGTACTGTAATAGTAGATTGTAAAGCTAAATTCATTTAAAATTTCGTGTAAATCCATTCGGTCATTTTTGATATTTCGTGATGAGTGAGTTAGTGAGTCAGTGATATTTGGCTATGGATATATAGATGGATGTTGGAAACAATATACATGTAATATTTTTCTATGAGCTTGAATTATTAAGCACGTAAATTGTTGATGATCAATGAAATTTGTCTATTAACTATATCACTAACACGTTTTTTATGAAAACATCCCACTTAGATTACTTCCAGGTTGGGTACTTCGAATTAATGTAGGTCATTATTCATGAACTTATTTGTAAATAAATATATAATCATAAGTAATAGCTACATGCATTAAAATACAAACGTGATAGGTACCGTATATGAAAAAATAAATCAAGTATTGAGATAATTGTCTTGGAAATGAAATGTTTGTAGACATAGTTTTTATTATTACTTTGTTTTATTTTATAGTTAGAATTATAGTTAGAAATTTTATAGCTACTGTAATTTGAGGTTCATGTAAGTGCTTTATTATTTATACGATAAATAATAAATTAATTATCCAGATAAATAAATTATTATTTATCGGTATAAGAAGGCACATAAGCCAGATTAGCTAAAAATATATGAAAGCATTTTGCTTGCCGAATCCCTGTATTAGCATACCCCTTCGGTATAATAGAAGGTCTATGGTATTAGTGCCAAAGATCAATCTCAAGATTGAATTTATCTTAATATAAAAAAAATCTTTTTTTTAATATAACTCTAGTAAAAACAAAAATAAACCATTATAATAGCAACCAAGTGAACAATCTTGAAATTTTAAAAACATTTAACACTGATTTTAAAAAATTCATATTAAAATGGTAATATAGGTGACGTTACTAAATGAACATGTTACAATAAGGAATATGTGACAAAAGTTATGTTTGAACGCTTGTCTTTGATTATTAAAGAAAATTAGAAAAAGTGACGAAATCACTTTAGTGGTGGGTGATTTTGGTGTTATAGAAGGTGGTTGTGGTGGTAGTACTGGTAGTCAAGTCAGGAGAGTGAGAGTTCACAGCAGAGCAGAGTCGATAATTTGAGTAACACGTAGAAATGTATCTTTAAAACGTTGCTAGTTTTCTCTTAGAAAGAAAGTATTTTATTATTTCATAATAATAAATTTATTTGGTGAAAGATGGCAAAATTAGTTGACGTGTTTAGAAATGACAGTCAACAGTTAGGAAGAAGACAACTCCCTTTGCAAATAGATGAAAATCTTACGGTAAGTAGGTCTGTTCATGGCCCAGAACGGTAGTAGGTGGGTCACTTCAATCAGAATACCGTTTTTGTTATAATAAGATGTTCTGTTAATGATTTTGTTTATAATAATTTGTGATCTTAGAGAAATATTGTTGGTGATATTGTTTTACAGTGATTGGGGATAGGTTGTTTAGCCCAGCCAAATAATTTAAATCCATAACCTACATTAAACTATCATGCCACAATTTAAAAATTTCTGTCTTGTATTACATATTTTAGGAATGTAATGTAGTAAGAAGCATATTTATTAGTGCAAATTTATATAGCCACGGTATTGAACATTAGTAGTTATTGTCATAATTTTATGCAAGTAAGAAACTCATTTAGGCAGATAATATTTTGGACTTAGACTAAAATTAAAGCTAATTAAATATAAATGCCTTAAAAAATCTGTCACCTTACTAGTCCCATTGGATAAATTGAGTGATATTAGTTTTTATCTGGGTTGTTTTTATTATGTAGGCCTAAATATATCGCGCAACTAGCCTTTTATGTAGCTTATGCTTGCTATAAGTAAGTCTGCTTAGACCTAGTTACAAGAAACCTAGTTAGACCTAGTTTTGTTTTTTAACTTATTGATTAATAAAACTAGGCCTATCTCTAGTGTAGTACATAATATAAAACCAGTTTTGCTGTACCAAACTTCATATATAGTTTAGGTAAGATATAAAGCATAAAAATATTGGGGATTCACTTTTAAATTTAAATTGTTTTCTTGATTTCTGTAGAACTACTCAATTTATCAGGTGGAAAGGATGATCTTGCGAACTACCCTTAACTGAAAAAAGTCCCTATATTTTTGCCAGAGGGACGGTTTGTTCTGGAGTAGCCTGTCTGTCTAGGCTGCCATGGAGCCCAGACACCCAAATTTACACAAATGTTGGTATTTATGCAGTTTCTTGCCACCAAACAAGTTTGGAACATTTTGCTTTAAATGGGTCTAGAATTGCCTGTATTTTCACGAGATATGCTTTTTATTCCGTGGAAATAACATATTTTACCGGAAAATTTGAAAAAACCAATGTCACAACTTTTAGTATTTTTGTCATATTTCCATTAATTTAAATGGTATTTTAATCATCTTTTTTTAATATTGATGTGTTTTTTGCGCTGAATACAAATTTGAAAACTATTTTGGTCTAATACAAATATTTCTCGAGAAATAATGGAAAAACTATTATCGCGGCGGATCGCGATTAGCGGCCATTACGCCATCATTATATACAACAACTATTAATCACAAAAACCGAACTCACCTATATTCCTGCCGGAGTGACTGCTGACAGGCCATCAAAGAGGCCAATCACTCGAATTTAACGCAAATTACGAATTTTTGTTGAGAAAATAGACAGTTAGGATAAGTTAGGTTATGTTTGGTTATGTCAATAAAAAAAGCATTTTTCGAGCTGAAAAAATAATTTTACTACAAAACCAGTTATATATTTGTGCTCAGCATAAAAAACACGAGAAATGAAAAAAAAAAAAATTGTCAAAAAATAACGATTTTTAAAAAAGTTGTTTTTTTTTGTTATTAGATAAAAAAACTAGTTTTTCCATTTTTCGGTGAAAAACGAGTTTTCCGCGGATGAAATCAAACTCCTCAAGAGATATAAACTCATTTTTCACCACTTTTTTAACATGAAACCTTATTTTCAGAGGTGGCAAGTAAGTGCATAATTACCCAAATGTTTTATTATCAAAGTTATAGTTAGGCCATATAAGCCTTGTTTCACCAGAAGATATTTATGATTAAAATAAAAAAAATTAACCTGCAAAACCAATTATTTTATGTATTCGTGCTCACGTATCAAATTATTCATTCTTTATTTGATTAAATAAAATTGTAAAATTTTTGGAGTATTTTGCTTTTTCTAAAAAAAAAAAAAAAAGAAAAAAGGCTATTTAACATATTTGAATTGACTTTAAAAACAAAATTGGTTTATTCATAGTGATTAGAAAATGCATAATGAATGGTTATACTATGTTAGCTTCCTGTTTAGCACGTGCACATCTGGAGTTAAAAATAAAGGAATGTAACCATTCACTCCAAACTGGCTAGATATATCTCTTTTGTATTGAGTCAAGGCAATGTCGTCTGACATGAACAAATAGAGCTGAACAAGTAAAGCAAAATTTGATAAAATTACTTGTAAGGGCCAAACTCTTTGTAAGGGTTGTTTTACCTCAAGTTGCGATATTGAGAAATCGATTTAAAACTATTAGATTAGGAAAAAGTAGAAGACATCCACGTACAGAACTTACTTACATTCACTGTTGAAGTAGGAAAACACATCTTGTTTTGTTGAAAATAAAACACTTAATAGAACCGAATAAAAGCCTTCATAATTTTAATAGTCCAACTGTAAATTTTTAAAAACTAGAAAACTTAAATATTTGAACTTTTAAGTAGAAAAACTTTAAATAAAGTTATCTTACACTAAAGTATTATTCTTGTGTAACAGTTAAATGAAGCAGAAAAACAGTTAAACGTTTAGGAATGAGATTACAAGTGAGCCTACCTATGAAGAACATGATATGTTCCAAGAAGAAACCATATATAAACTCAAAATATTTCTTCATAGTTTAAAAAATGAAATGAAATACTACATGTCAGGCTGGTTGAACCTGTATAGAAACACTGAAACATTTTGGAGAATCAATTTTAGGTAACCTGACAAGTATGAATAATAAGCAATATAATACTTCAATGTTCCTCATTGTTCTATTTGGAACTAAGAATAGTTGGTGTGGATACCACCTTCTTTTATAATTAGATTTATAAGACAAGTTACTAAAAATAATTTCTAACTTCATACTTATGAATTAGGGGATAGATCGATGGATTACTAAAAACTGTTGGCTTATAATTTTATTTTTTAGTTTTATCATTTTAATACTCTTTTTGTCAAAGCTATTTTAGCATATTTATATAACGTCTGCAACACATTATAAATATGATAAACTACACGTACATTAGTATTGCTAATTCGTTCTAGCCTATGTAACATTTATATTACTTAGTTAACGATCACTAGGGTTCAGTTAATATATTAACGTAAAACAGACCTATCAGTACTGTGAAATAAATTTGCTTCCATAGTTAGCTGTATTATTAATACAATGGCTTTAAGGACCATAAGGAGTAATTCCTGAATGAGAAAACATATCTAGATGCTCATTTTTATGTTACAGATGGTGATGGATTTAAACAGCATGGGTTTTCTTTATGATAGCCCTAAAGTTAAAGGCAAGGAACTAGAAGAGTTTATGACTAAATATAAAGTCCTTTCTCCAGAAGAAGTTCAATTTGCTTTTCAAGTAGATCGAAAAGATCTTTTAAATAATCTCAGCCAGACAATACCATGTGTTGGATGTCGCAGAAGGTAATAAGTTCAAAATAGTTTATTTCTGAATCATTGAATGGAAATTTCTTTTTCTTTGTGCAAGAAATGTATGAAAAGTATCAGATTGACGTATGCTAATCTTCTTTTGGTAGTAGAAAAATCTATTGCCCTATAACATTTGTTTGGAGTCACTGATTGGCTTGCTGACCTTTGTCTTATACGTATTAAAACTAACTTGTCTACTTCCGAGTGTCGTACAATTCTAAAGTATGGACTTTGTAAATCTTAATATGTGAACCATAGAAAAATTCAAATATTCACATTTTTCTAAAAATTGGAATTAAGACTGTTTTCAGAGATTAAACGTTGAACAATTCCTATAGGAAACGGCATGTGTCTTCATATCAGCAGAATGTTGCTTTTTCCCAATGGCTGTTGCAGCACGAAAATGAATGTTAAGGTACACTTACAACATATTGTTTTATACAAGAAGAAACTTGGAAAGCGTGTCTGAAAAAAGATACTTTTTAGTATTGTTTAATAGTCTGTCACAGTACTAAACTACTACTACATTGAGCTTACATTGGAAGTGTGAATGGTGCCTTGGAATGTTTGCTTGTTGTGATTGTGCATGAGTGGTGATATATTTCGTTGCGCTAATGTGTATAATTGTACATTGAATGAATGTTATTTTAATTATTTAGTGTGTTAAATATAATTATGTTAGGGATCATGAGATATGAACGTTCGTGGTGAGTCTGAGTGTATGAATGTGTGTATTTCGTAGACCTATAGCCTATATACTCAATTTAACTATAGAAATTTTTTTAAATACAATAACAATTTGCTTTTTTTATTTCATTATTAAATTATTACATTATAATAGTTTGTATTGCCGTGAATTATATTCAGTTATAATGAATAATTTTAATGTCAACCTATTTATTTAATTTAAACCTATATTATTAGTAAATTATATATTTTAATCTTCTCAAATGTAAATATATAATAAACTAATTGTCAAGTGTCTGACTCACAAAAACTGTTCAAATGACTAGAACTGAACATCCACACACAGGCTTTTGCCCATGTGGAGGTCTTCTCAATTGTATATTTATTTGTATTGGTTTCTTTGTAACAAAAATATATGAGAAATAAATTTATTATAATAATATTGACTTGAAATGGTGGTATACATATAACAGTAAAGATCATTATAACATTTTTATGGTTATTGAATCAAGTCTTGTACAACAGAGATTTATAACGTAGCCTTAACAGCAAAAGTGGAAACTTTAAATTTCAATTAATTTAGTAAAATACTTAGTTAAACTTTAGACCTTCAGTTTGTTTTCTTTTTCACAGTGTTGAGCGTCTATTTTATCAACTAATGCAGTCTGGACACCCTGCTTTAGACCCCCTGGTCATTCTTCCGGAAGGCTATTTGACTCTTCAAGAAGACCATCTTGGATGGCCGAACTTGCTGTGCACTTTGCTCCATGGGCATAGGTATGTCCTTCATGCATTAAACTAACTAAATTTGTTTGTATTACAGTAGAGCGCTGATTATCCGAACTAATTGGGGACAAGGGGTGTTCGGATAACTGAATATTCGGATAATCGAACATGAAAAGACAAAATTTTTAAATTATATATGTAACGAAATTCTTAGTAGTTAAAAGGCTAAAAAATTATCAAACTAAAATTATTCATGTAATTCTATTATAAAATCAATCAGAATGCATGGATATAACTTTTAAAGAACAATTTATTATACATAGATACAGTACAATGCATACTTTTTATTTAGAAAAAAAGTCCAAAATTTGTTTTTGCTTTAGCCCTGACACTTTTTTTCCTGCTAAATCTCGTAAGCGTTTCAAATTTAGCAGTTGGAGAGCATCACTTTCATCTTGTCTTTCCAACCACTTCATTGCCGTCTCCAAGCAGTGGAAAGCCTCCTCATGTGATGGTCCTTTATTTTCTTCAAAGTGATCTTCGTCGTCATCAGGCTCCTCGTTGTCATCCTCATTAAGCCATTGAACACTGGCAATTATTTCATCATCTGTTTGAACCTCATATCCAGGGTCATCCTCGTCACATTCTAGCCATTCATGAATGTTTTCCTGGTCACATTCCTCAAAACCAGGTGACTGGTTTATAAGCTCAGCTACCTCTGAAACAAACTGGCTGTGTGGAACCTCTTGAGTAGAAAATGGATTTTCCTCCAATTGTTCATTGGCCTCGTCTGCTTTATAAAGCTTACCCCAAGCTCTTCTCAGAGTGGTTTCTTTGACAATAGTCCAGGCTTCTGCTGCCATGTACACAGCATCCTTCAGATTAATGTCTTTGTAGAGTTGGAAGATAGGTTTGTCTTCTTCTTGGCCAATAAGAACCATACGCAATAATGCCTTACGGTAGAAACGTTTGAACGACTCTATATCTCCCTAGTCCATTGGTTGGAGTATGGATGTAACGTTGGGAGGCAAAAAAATTACCTTAAATTTTCCATTTTCTCTTTCAAGAGAAAGAGTTGAGGGATGACATGTAGCATTGTCAATCAATAAAAAAGCACATTTCCTTGGTTTCCAGTTTCACGCTGATGTTTTTTTACCTCTGGGATGAATACCTTTTCATACCATTCAACAAAAATATCAGAAGACATCCATGAATTGGTTTGATTTTTGTAAGTGACAGGCAAAGTCTTTATTCCCTTGAAACAAACGTGGATTTTTGGACTTCCCTATAATAAGCAATGGAAGCTTATGGCTTCCCGTTATATTTGCGCACACCATTGCAGTTATGCGGGATTTGCTAGCTTTGAATCCAGGTGCTGACATTTCATTTTTAGAAACTAGAGATTTCGTTGGCATCTTTTTCCAGTAAAGGCCAGTTTCATCGGCGTTATACACATTGTCAGGGTTAAAAGCCTCTTTCTATCAAATTTTTAAATGAAATTTTAAAACTTTCAGCTGCTGCAACATCAGCAGACAATTTTTCCCCTTGAATATCTATTTCTCTTATTCCATGGCGGGATTTAAAACGCTTCAGCCACCCAGTAGAAGCTTTAAAATCAGCATCATCACCGAGCTTATTGTTCATTTCAAGCGCTTTTTCGCATATCAAAGGGCCACTTATAGGCTGTCCATGACCACGTACCTGCATGAACCATGTATATAAACTGCTGTGTCCAAATCTTGGTTTTTGGCAGTTTTCATTGTTTTTCTGTTCAAGCTTCAATCAGCACTGTCAAGCACACATGCAAATTTCAAGATAGAATCGCTCTTCTTTTTTATTTCTGAAATTGTTGCTTTACCAACACCGTATTCTTGAGCTAAACTTGCTCCACTAGAACCACTTTTCAATCGTTTTATTATAGTAAGTTTATCCGACACACTTAGAACAACGCGTTTCCTTTTTGAAGACATTGCAACAGAACTGTCTCGAACCAAACATCACAACAAACAGCACAACAGCACTATGATCCGTTCCCGGCAAAGGCTCACAAGCCACTGACTAGTGACTATACTACGAGCGCCGAGTCACGTAGGCGGCAGATGTATTTAAGCGCTGCATACAGTGAACGACACCGGCGCAGCGGGAGTTTCGGTTGGCGCGCGAATTTGAATAACGTACTTGAGAATCACATTCAAAGTATGAATTACAGTACATACATATTAGGGCGTTCGGATAACCGACGGTTCGGATGACCTACGTTCGGATAATCGGCGCTCTACTGTATTATGATTACAGTTTTGTAGATTATATAAGAAGTACACTACAAGTATATTTGGAGAGATGAAAATATACCTAATAAATAAACTTCTTATTCCTTCAAGAATATGCAGGGTGGCTACTCACCAGGAATTTCGGGAAAACCTGGAATTATGCTTAAATTTTACAGCGCCTTGAAAAAACCTGGAAATGTGCTTGAATTTCGGTAACCATCAGGAATTCTCGTCGAGCGAGACGAGAGTAATCCGGTGACGTCAGTAAGGTTTGGACTTCATGGCTCCAGTTAAACTCAAGCGATAAGTTCGGGAAACCTCGTCAATCTTAGTATGATAAGACACGAGTCGACTCGGGACATTGATATGTTCAAAATAATAACACATGGAATAGTTTGACAAAACGGTAGCAACCGAAACAGGTGAATGAAGCTGTTGCAGACAATATGATAGCTTCACCCACCGCATTTTGCCGAGACACGCAAATCAATCCAATGTCAAGCGTCGCCTCTTAGATTTGTTGACATTCTGTTGCAACTTACGCTGCCGGTTATAGTTGCGACTAAACTTTGGGAGTTTTCGTTTTGTTCTATTGATATCCGATGATGCTCACTGTTGCTGTCTGCTCTGCAGCTATTTGCAAAATTTTGAAACATTTTGGTGCTGAATTATTGTTTCAATGAAACTGTTGCGTTCTTTTTAAATAACGAAAATACATCGACAACAGGCTGGGCGAGGATGGGCTGATGCATTTGTTTTGTCTACGTTTACAGTTACCGGCAACAACAGGTGGGCAACAAGAAGAGATAATGTGAACGATAATTTTTTACCAGCGAAGAGCGTGTTTTGTTAATTAAACCTTCCGGTTTATTTATTCAGTTATTATCAATAAAATGCAGAATTACTTAAACAATTTATTGGATAAAAACATTAATATAAAGTTCATTGGATGTTGTTTTTTAAGTGTGGAACGTTTTGTGTTGTAGTTTATTGACTTAAGGTCTAGGCCTACTAACTCTAAAATCGTAAATTTTGACAGTGTTTTAGTTTTGTATGAATTATTATTTATTAAAACCAAAAAGGCTATTATGCAGTTTCTTGCCACCAAACAAAATTTGAAAACTACCTGAAATGGGTCAATAATTGACTACAATTTCGTGAGAATTTTTTATTCTGCGGAAATCGTTTTTACCGAACAATTAGAAAAAACTAATGTCACATTTTGTAGTATTTTTGATATATTTCTGTTAATTTAAATGATATTATAATCATAATTTTTTATTTTGATGTGTTGTTTTTGCGCTAAATAAGAATTTGAAAACTATTTTGGGTATTTATGCAGTTTCTTGCCATCAAATAAATTTGGAAAATTTTGCTTGAAATGGGTCTAGAATTGGCTGTATTTTCACGAGATATGCTTTTTATTCTGCGGAAATAACGTATTTTACCGGAAAATTCGAAAAAACCAATGTCACAACTTTAAGTATTTTTGTCATATTTCTGTTAATTTAAATTGTATTTTAATCATCTTTTTTTAATTTTGATGTGTTTTTTTGCCCTGAATACAAATTTGAAAACTATTTTGGTCTATTACAAATATTTCTTGAGATATAACGGAAAAACTACTATCGCGGCGAATCGCGATTATCGGCCATTACACGATCATTATATACAACTATTAATCACAAAAACCGAATTCACCTATATTCCCGCCGGAGGGATGGCCGGCAGACTGTCACGGAGGCCAAACACTCGAATTTAACGCAAATTACGAATTTTTGTTGAGAAAATAGACAATTAGGATAAATTAGGTTGTCAGTAAAAAATGTATTTTCAAGCTGAAAAAATAATTTTACTACAAAACCAGTTATATATTTGTTTTCAGCATAAAAAACACGAGAAATAAAAAAAATTGTCAAAAAATAACAATTTTAAAAAAGTTTTTTTTTTTCACTATCAGATAAAAAACTAGTTTTTCGATTTTTCGGTATAAAACGAGTTTTCCGCGGATAAAATCAAACTCCTCAAGAGATTTAAACTCATATTTTACCACTTTTTCAACATGAAATCGCATTTTCAGAGGTGGCAAGAAAGTGCATAATTACCTTATTTTGGTCTATACAAATTATTTCTCGAGATATAACTGAAAAAATGCTTTCGCGGTGAATCACGATTTGCGATCATTATATACATCAGATTTTAACCACAAAAAAACTGAATTCATGCATACTTCTGCCGGAATGACGGACGTTAGGCTGTCACGGAGGCCAGGCACAATAATTTAACGCAAATTACGTCTATTTGTTGAGTAAATAGTCATGATAAGTTCAGTTATGTTGGTCAGTAAAAAGTGTATTTTTCAGGCCAAAAAATAATGTTACTGGATAACCCATTTATACATTCGTGATTAGCATAAAAAACATTTTGCGGAAATTACGTATTTTACCGAAAAATTCGGAAAACTGATATCACAACTTATAGTATTTTTGTCATATTTTTGTTAGTTTAAATATTATTTTAATCATTCTTTTTTATATCGATGTGTTTTTTTTTTTGTACTGAATATGAATTTGGTCTATTACCATTATTTCTTGAGATATAACGAAAAACTACTTTCGCAGCAAATCACGATTAGCGGCCATTACGCGATCATTATATACAACAACTATTAATCACAAAAACCAAATTCATCTATATTTGTGCCAGAGTGACAGCCGCAGGCTGTCACGGAGGCCTAACACCGAATTTAACGCAAATTATGAATTTTTGTTGAGTAAGTGAACAATTAGGATAAGTTAGGTTATGTTTAGTTAGGTAAGTATAAAATGAATTTTTCAGGCTAAATAAATAATTTTACTGCAGACAATTATACATTCGTGTTCAGCCTAAAAAACATGTGAAATGGAAAAGAAATTTGACGGAAAACTATATTTAAAAAATTTGTTTTTTCACTATCAGATAAAAAACTAGTTTTTTCAATTTTCTGTTAAAAAAGAGTTTTCTGCGGATGAAATCAGCCTCCTCAAAAAAAACTCACATTTCACTACTTTTTCTACAAGAAATTGTATTTTCAGAGGTGGCAAGAAATTACATAGTTACCAAAACATGTAAAATGAAAAAAATCTCCTCAAACATTCACATTTCAATATTTTTTCAACAAGACATTGTATTTTCAGAGGTGAAAAGACATTGCATAGTTACCAAAACATGTAAAATGAAAAAAAGTTGTCAAAAAAAAGCGATTTTTAAAAATGTGGGGTTTTTCACATACTTATCAGACAAAAAACGAGTTTTGTTTCAAGTCATCTTGTTATTGATATAACAGTAATTAATTAAAGCTGGGCCTATCGCAAATAGTCCGTAGGCTTATTTGTAAAAATTGTATCAAAGTAAGTTAGGCATATCACTAGATTTTGAGCCTACTTATTAATGAAATAAAAATTTTTAGGTAACTGCTAATTAAATCTATGATACATATGCAATAATTCAATTTCTTTATGGCCTACAAGATTATTGACATGCCTAGCTATAAAACGTGCTTTTTTATGTATTGTACTATAATGAGTGATTACGTCGATTCAGAAATATTTTCCTCTGTAAGTGCGCCTTGAATTTTGTTTGAAACCCCTTGGAAAAAACCTTGAATTGTGTTTGAATTTTTTACATGATTGAGTAGCCACCCTGAATATGTATTACAACAATTAATTTAAATCAAACACTTGAAGTACGAAAATTTAAAATCTTGTCTTACTATTTCTTAATATGAGAAAAAGATTATTGTGGAAATTGGCAGATTTGGTTAAAAGGCTTTATTATAGGTTATTTTTTACAGTTAAAATTCTCCCTGTTCCAGGAAGATGTTTTCCTCCCTCTCACA
Source organism: Stictocephala bisonia (assembly GCA_035578905.1). Lineage (NCBI taxonomy): Eukaryota > Metazoa > Arthropoda > Insecta > Hemiptera > Membracidae > Stictocephala > Stictocephala bisonia. The sequence goes on from JAQJVL010000320.1 coordinate 431,001, forward strand.
CATGTACAAATTTACCAACCCTCTCTCCCACCCCACACACACAGTCAGTTACCAGCCCTACCTCCCACCAATACACATAGTTAGTTAACGACTCTCCATCCCACTCGTTGACATACAGTTACTGACTCACCTTCCCACACCGATACATATAGAGTTATAACCCTCCTTACTACCCATACACATCGAAGAGCCTCCCTCCAACCCATACACATATTAAGTAAGTAACTGACCCTTGACACCAATACATATAGTTAATTAATGACTCGCCTTCCCACCCGTTGACATACAGTTACCGACACCTTCCCAACTATATACATATAAAGTTATAACCCTCCTTTCCACCCATACACATACGAAGAGCCTCCCTCCAACCTATACACTTAAACAGTTACAGACTCTTTCTCATCAATACTTGCATAGTTATCAAACCAACCTCCCTCCCATAAGTGTACAGAGTTGCAAACTCTCTTTTACCAATATATGTTGGTTATCGACTCCTTCTCATCCATACAAGTAGGAAGTTACTGGAAAACTGTGACAACATAGATTTCAGGAACCAACTCTCAGACCTATTCATAATTTTATTTCTGTTATAGGACTTCAATAATTTTAAATTTGTAGCATGCTTGATCCTCTGAAATTAAAGTTGGATGGATATAGTGAATTGTTTTATTATCAGTCCAATTCTGTTTTGTCTGTTCTGTTTTGTGGGGGGATTTATAGTTTAAAAAATGTGCTCTAAAGAGACACATTTGACACTTTCAAATGGTAATAAAGGAGAATTGATAGAATAGACTTGGTAGAACGTAGAGATGATGTGGCATTTTAACAAACTAATGATCAGTAAATTTTATTCATAAACCTTAACAAAATCGGTCAAAGATTTTACAAAAGCTTATAACTTTTAAAAGTAACGATTGAGATGGGTTGGTTTTTAAGAACATGTTGGAATCCACATGGCGTTGATCACAGCATGAAGTAGGTCTAAGACAGAGGTGCATCTAAGCATTTATCGGCAAAGATTGAACTACTTAATTGTGGAAATTAAGTGTTCTATTTATGAATGAGTATTTTAGTTAACTAAATAACAAATAACTGTTTCTTTCAGTGATCGTCTGAATGATCTAGTGGACAGCCAGCTGCGATCAAAAAAGTCAAGGCGATGTGTATTGCACTCGCTTGACTCTCAGCGAACCAGGATACTATCCACTGCTTGGCGCGATGTATGGTCGGTGATGAAACCCCAGTGCAGGGATGAAGTTGTTCTCATTGAGGCCTCCACTCTCATGGCTACTCTTGAGAACTATCTACGGAAACATCGGTAAGAGGGTGTAAACATCAAGAGAGCAATCATGGAGTGGCTTTCTTAATTCCAATCTAATTTTGAACCTGAGATTTCTTAAGTGTTTATACCAGATTATTTATACTAAGAAATAATATCTATAATACTAGACTATAAAGATTAATTGGAATCACTTATTGACAATAGAGTCCAACCATGCCAATTCCAGAAAAATTAAGATATTCTTAATAAATAGGGGTACTTTTAGGGGTTTAAAAATCGAAAAATTGAATAAGAAAGACATGGGTAACTTGGCTCTGCAAAATATAGCATTGTCCTAATTAACTTTTAACCAATAAAATTAGTTTTAAAGTAAACATATGGCTTAATGTTTTTCAAAGGAAGAAATCTAGATAGTGACGATAATAAGTGATGTTTATATTGCAATAATTTATTCAAGCGTTTGTGACATGACATTCTCAAAAAGCAAGGGTATTTTTAACTTTTTGTGTTATGCAACCCACCAGCCTAAAATAGTGTTGTAGCTAAAGTTATTAAACAAAAGAAATCTAGAATCTTTACATTTGACATGTGTAGTAATCATTTTTTCACGTTTTTATTTTTCAATTTTAAAATGCAATTTTTCAAGATGGACAAATTTGCATTTAAAATTTATAATACTATAAAGCACAAAATTACCTACTATTAACTACTACTATTAACTACTATTACCTACTTTTAACTAATTAATTATAGTTAAAAAAATACAAATTCATTAAAATCTTCGTAGTTTTACAGATTCTGTTTTATTTCTTATGAAAATCTTAAATTTTAAGACACTGAGGAAGAAATCTTAAAATCAAAAACGTGTTTATGCATATAAATTTGTAGAACCAACCAAAATTTTCTTAATAGTCATAATGCACTCTATCCTGTAGTTGAAGCTGATATTCAATTGGCGAGATGGCTGGTGTGACCTATAAATGTAGCTACTGTTGAAATAAAACATTTAATAAAATTGAAATCATTCATTTTAAACATCAGCAAATGAATGGTTTTACTTGATCCGTACATAAGTAAAACAATTAAAAGTAGAATATATACAGTATTATGAAGAAATAATAATAATCTAACTAATCTTAGAACTTAGGTTTAACCCTATGGACCCGAAAGCAATATTTGTAGTTTGTCCTCGTTGCTCGAATGGCCAGCTGTACTGGCCGCAGACATTTCCGCGTCAGCCCGGTCTATTTGTTAACGCGATGTCCTGATTGCTCGAATGTCCACCTGTACTGGCCAGTATAGAATACGACTATTGCTCGTATGGCCAGTACTACTGGACACTATGCAAACATTTTATTTTTATTATTTTATTTTATACGTATATGTCCGGTGAGTGCTGTAACCTATCAAGGAACTCGTAAACTAAATATGACGTCTGTTAACATTGGTTTCCCGCCAATTACATTTATTTTTCAGTAGATTCTGACAGCTGACGTTTAGCATCTCAGTCAGACAGTCACCGTCGCCCATAACTACTTGTTGTGTTTACATTTGACTTGTGATACTGTTTGATGTTATTCAGCTGTGAATTATTATTTGTAAATATTGTGTTTTGAACAATACCATTCTGCAAAAAAATTCAAACACTAAAGATTTTGCAAAATGTTTCATGACTATGTCATTTGTTAAAATCAAGTTGTAATTTCAATAATTTATGTTAATTATTCAATTTACAAATGTATGTTTAAAACTAACATTATCAAACAGTTTGTTTATCTTAGAATAAGTTAGTTCCATTAAAATTGTTCTATAATTATCTATTAATGGTTTTTACGTCATTTTTAAATACCCATGTCAAAAATACAAAGGCTATTTAAAAAGAATTACACGCTGGCTGAGAAGTATAAGCAAACATGGCCGCTAGCTGGAAGTGGAACTAGCGCGGCCAGTACAGCTGGCCATTCGAGCAACGAGAACAAACAATGACGAGACTAATAACAAGCCGTCTAAAACTTTGCATGGCCAGTACTACTGGCCATTCGAGCACAAAGGGTTAAGCGGCCGGTGTCATAACTAGAATCTACAGTTTCCGGTGACAACCGCGTCAAGGTACTATCTACAATATTTACAAGATGACCAGACGTTTCGTCCATACTGTGATGTGGCATCCTCAGTGGTTTCTATGAGACTGAAATCGGCGAGTGACCTTCCTGCTTTTATAACAAGTGGTGGGGTGGGGACTGGTTGGCAGGTATGCTGGAGAGGGGGGCGGAGACACTACCCACGTGACCTCGGTCATTGGCCGAAAAATCAATATGGCTGACTCTTCCATTTTATTTCAATTTACTTAAAATGGCTTCCCATGTCTTTGGCAGGCGTATACTATCATCCTTATTAAAAGTATTTCTTCTTTTATATATATTTCTACAGCTTCCCTTACGATTCTCGGGGTAGTAATGTGGGATGTTGGCAAGGACTTTAGTTTTGTCAAATAAAATCCCATGATTACTTTTTGTGCTATGTTCAGCAACTGCAGACTTTTCCGTATCTTCATTCTTAGTATGCCTTATATGTTCCTTAATCCTTGTGGAAATTAACCTCTTGGTTTCCCCTATGTAGACTGACCCGCAACTACAAGGTATTTCATATACTCCAGGCATAGCTAGTGGAATTTTATCTTTGACTGGCCTCAGAAAATTATTTAATCTATTCGGTGGCTTGTAAATGGTTTTTATATTTTCTTTTCTTAATAGCCTGCCAATCTTTTCCGTTGTTCCCTTTAGGTAAGGTAGATACATAATAATCTAAAAGGTAGATACATACATAATAGTCTAATAATCTAACTAATTGATATAAATTTGTCTGTGAAGTTATTCTATCCTACGTGTTTGTATTGCTGTTATTGCAACCAGCTGCGGTAGCTCAATTGTGTTTGGAGGGTAGGAAGACTAAGGTCTAGTCACAAAATGGCTATTCAAGTTTTTTTAAATTCTGTTGATGGTCGGCTTCTGTCTAGAAGTGAACAGACAGTGGAGGGGGCCGCCATCTTAGTTAGAGTTGCGGCTTCACTTAAGATTGCTGTGTGTCTATTCTATTTTATTCTTTGCTCTGAGGTTGTCCTCTGGCTCTGTTGATGTAGGCTACAACTGCTTATTGTTGAACTTGACTGTATTTAATCTGTATAATACTTATAAAAATTAGAACAAATCATCGAGTTTGGGGACATTGCCTCCAACAAGCGAAGATAATCTACTGTATATACCAAGAAAACTAAATGTAGGATTACACTTGTTGGTTTGAAACTATCTTATTTGTGTCAATCATTAACAAAATTATAAACTATGGGGTAAGATATTTTATACAAATGTAAAAAGAAAAACAAATGAAATAAAAAGCTTCTATTGAAGAAGTTTAACTGATCCCTAGATTGGACATAAGCCTAAATGATAAAAATAAATGAAAAGTTTTATGAAATACTGGTATATAGCTTTGTGCATCATTCGCTTAAAAAAATACACAGGTTTCCATATTTTTGTGTACCCTGTATTTTACTGTAATATCTTAGTTAAAATTCCCTTTGAAGAGTCTTGAGTGAAAGAGAGCAAATCAATTTAAAAAAAAATTACAAATCTGTTATTCAGGTTCTGTGGGGAATGTCGCACGAAAGTTTTACGAGCTTATGCCTTGCTTGTCGAAGAACCTGAGCCTGTACAAGAGAAAGGCTATGTGCCCGCCCTTTATGCTGGGATCAAGCGTTGCCTTCCAGATAAACATATTCACCTACAGACAAAGACTGAGTACATCAGTGACTTGATAACCAGAGCTGAACCTGAACTGATGGGCAGGTAAGAGCTTATAATAAAATATTCCACCATTACCTTATTTTATCTGTAAAATCAAACTAAGAATTGCTTACGTTTTAAACTACAGTGGACTCCTGACTGTTCCGTGTACATGACAGTTCAAGGTTAAGTGGTCCATGTGAGGTTGGTGACCTTCAAACGTTAATGGTAGCCAAGTTATGCTTATTAGATACTGTCTACACTTTTATATTTAACTTATATTATAATTAGAAATATGTTATTATATTGGTTTTTCAAGTAAAGTTGATAACATAATGCTAAAATTTAGGCTATGGCTAATCCTTGCACACACCAAGGTGAGAGCGGGAGTGATAATTTAAATTGGAATTGACTGGGTGGGAAACGTGTACAATGGTGGGATTTTATCGCAGTCACACATTGACGAGAAGCAGGCCTAGCCACATTTGCAGGAGTGGTGTGGTCTCCCGTCTGAATGATGCATGTACCATTTCCTGCACTTCCTGCATCTCTTTAGTGATGGTACTGCTGTTTTATTACTTGCCGGTTGTCTCTAATCCCAGTGTGTAAAATGTCCTGTTTAACTGAACGTTTCCTGGAAGTTATATATATTTACCCTGTGTTATGATCAGAACGACAAGGATTACAAGAATATACAGAAGATGGATAAAATCGTGGAGGAGATTGGAAAAACTAAGTAGTACCACTGGTAATTTAGAGTTAAAATACAACAAAAGTTGTTCCAACGAAAGATATCCTTTCACTCCTTTCTCCACACTATACAACTAACTAGCTCTGGCTAGGTGACCGCTTCCGCCCCTGTTTTTCCGATCTTGTTTCCTGCAGTGATCTTCCCTCGTAGAAAATTCCAAGAAATAGAACTGTTCTCATTTCCCATGTGGGTATGTTTCCAGCGACATTCTGTAAATACGTTAAGGTTGGGATATATCTTTGTCAACCTGACTTTACTTCTGAAGAAATATGCCATCTTTATTTTAATCTGATCTGGATGGGACTGATTCTGGATAGTGTAACCCGAATAGTTGCGAAGCTGCAATATTTACTAGTGAAAATTTTCAAATTCATTAATTGTGAATTGCATTCTCAGTTATATAGAATTATTTGGACGAGAAATTTAATGTAATTGATGAAAAATTCAGTTCAAAGAAGTCTTCTTAAAATAATGAACTGTTGAATTATCTTTCTGATTTAATTTATAAACAAAATTTTAATTATATTCTCTTAGGCTATGCTGTGAAACATATTCACAAGAAATATAAAAAAAGACACAATTCAATATGTTTAAAATTTGCACAGATATATAATGTCATAATTTTAAACTGTTTAAAAAAGTGATAACACTTAAAAATTGAACACATTACAGTTTCAATGTATAATTTTAAATATTCTTCATAGGAATGTATGATTTCTCTGAGTATTTTAGTATTCTCTGAGTTCTTTAAATATTTTGTAGTAAACACGTTCAAACATACATTGCCAGTTTTACATCTTATTGGGTATTTGTGCTGATGTTCTTTTTCTTCTTATATATAGTGCCCTATAACTTAAACTCATATGACATCAAACCCACCTCCTCCAATGTTAGATCGTTTATGATGATATGAAGAATATATTGTGGTAGGTACTTACACTCTTGTTATTGCCGAATGGATCAATTGAGTTTAACGCTTGAGAAACAATCCAGACCAACTATGATCACTGTACACCATATTTATGCACAATTATAACAATCGTTTGTATTGGACACTTGAAAGTTAAAATATTCACTCATCCAGGATATGACATGTTAAATGTTCACATGTGACATGTGAATCTAATTTATACTTATGCATATATATATTTTGCTGAATATCAAGCTAATAACGTTTGTAAGTTAAGTTTTACATGCATACAATTTAAGGTATGTTTCAAACGTTTACAGGATGGATAGAACATGTTAGCAAAGATTGTTAAAAAACAAATAAAAACAGGTTTTAAAAAATACACACGAAAACTTAAACATAATAAGCGGACTTACCAGAGAAGGTTAATTCATTATACACAAAACATAAATATTCATGTTTACCTCATTGATAGTAACATAGCGATAGCGTTACAGGATGTGTCTGTGTATTAAATAGGGGTGTGCGAGGAACGATTTAGTGCATCAAATCGATTATTCAATGCAGGACTAGTTGAAATGTCAATGCATTAAAAGTATCAAGATGCATCAGATGTGTAGAAGATTCAGAGTTATAGCGATGTGCCAAAACGACAAATTTTTATCAACAAATGCAGTTTTATTCATTAATATATTTTTGTCCCTGTTACATATTACAGTGGTTCCTTGATATAGCACGCTTTGATAAACAGCAGTATCGGGTATAACGCGGGGTTCGTCATGTCTCCGCGTCTTTGCATAGCCTTGGTCCGGTGACTCATGGAGAATATTTTTTGAGTTCTATATTAAGACATGTTAGTAGTGTGTGTATAAGTCACGTGCTGTACGTTTCATAATTGTATTGTACAGTACTATGTATAGTATAAACAAAAAGTTAATTTCTGTGAAGATTTACTGTGTCTTGTTCTTCAAATTACAAAACTGAATATCTATGATTTTGATTGGGAAAGAGAGATTGATTAAATAACTATTGTTAGATGCCAAAATAGTGGGTTTATGGTCGAAAACAAGGTTATGGCTCCCTGCTATAGTCAAATACAATTTAATGTTGTACCGTACGATATTTTTGTGTGTGCAAGGAAGAATGTGGCACTCTGATTTAAAGATACTTACGTTATTCTGTCAAACACAATTTAGCACTGTACGATAATTTTGTTTGATCCCTGATTTGTTTGAATACAAAATTAAATCTCTACTGTTAAAGTAACACTATATAGTTGAGGCTTGAATTTTCTTCACATTGCTGACAAATTTTCTTTAATTTTCTAATCTCTCACATAAAATGATTATTAGAATTAGAATATCATTTATTGCATTAACAAAATACATGACATTGTATCGCAATCGTCAATTAAAAGATTAAATATTATTTATTAAAAATTAGGTATTAAAAGGTCAAAGTAAAGTAACTATATTAATTAATTATATAAAACTTTAAGCTACACAATCACTCCAACAATGACTCATTCATACATACAAAATCTATTAATTCATTCTCACCCTGCACTAAATGTGGCTTGCCTGTCCATTCCCGATGTCAGGTTGATCAGTCTTCCAATTATACGCTAATTACTCTCCCACACTGTAGAAGGCCTTGGATATCAAAACCTGTTTTAATTTTGACTTTAATGCCTTGGTGGGCATCATAATATATTTATACTCGGATAGTAAACTGTTGATAAAACAAATTCCAAAACAAACTTGTGAAGGGGGTGTTTGTAAACCACCGTTCTGTTTTGCCCAGTTCGGTAGTTTTCCCAGCCTCTAGTTTCAATTGTGAACTTCAGTGCCCTGTGTAAGGGTGCCCTAGTCTTATGTGCTTTAGTAATGTGCTTTAGTCTTACAAAAAAGAACTGTTTCCAGAATGTAAATACAAGGCAGCGTCAACAGTTTTAATGTTTTGAACTCGGATTTACACGATTCTCTAAACGTTAATTTTGAAATAATTCTAATCGCTTTTTTTGCAGCCTAAAGACCCTTAAGAAAACGGCATCTGTACAGCCACCCCAAAGTACCACTCTGTAGGATAGATGAGACCGTAATATGCAGCCAACATTACTTTGTTGGGCATAATTTTGCCATTGTCCTCAGGACATTAATGCCAGATGACAACCTGGAACAAATATATTCAATATGATTAGTCCAGGATTATTCCAAGAACTTCTTTGACTTCAGGTCAAAGATAAAATTGTAAGTCTGCAGTCAAGAAGTGACGATCTCAGACAACATTTTATGAAATTTGATTTTGTTGGATTTGTTTTGAGATCAATGTCTGTGAAGTATTGGATGCAGCTATTTAGTTCCATATGCGTCTAGACTTCCAACGCTGTCTTAGATTTTCCACTAAAGCAGAGTGTCGTTTCATCAGCATATTGGACGAGACGTCCCTGATATAGTGATGACGCTGCGTTATTAACGTAAATCAAAAAGAGTAAAGGACTAAGTATCGATCCCTGGGGGACACCAAATTTCAAATATCTAGTTTCTGATATTTTACTAGACACTTGGACAGTTTGAGACCATCCATCTAGGTACGAGTTGAGCCACAAGAGCGGCACTCCCTGTATTCCAATAGCTTCTAGTTTTCTAATAGAGTTTAATGGTCGATGCAGTCAAATGCCTTCGAGAGATCAATGAATACTCTTAGTACTTTCCAGGCTCTCAACCACCATGTCAACCAGACTAACAACCGCATCAATTGTTGACATTCCCTCTCTGAAACCAAACTGGTATCTTGAAAGAGGGTTGTATTTTTCTAAAGATTTGCTCAGTCGTTTTAAAAATACTTTGTCAAAAACTTAACTAAGGACAGGGAGAATTGATATTGGACAGAAATTGCTAATACAGTTGGGATCTCCCTTTTTAAAGAGAGGTATGATTTTTGCGACATTTGTGTGATTGCGATAAGCAGTGTTTATAAAACTGCTTGATACACCAAGTAGACATGTGATGGATGTCATTAATTTTCTTTTTATTGAAGACTTAATTATTTGAGAAACTTCTTATTCTGAGGCCAGAGCCAACACCAGTGACGAAGTTGAACAAGGGTTACAATCCAGAGGATGATGTTAAGGACCTTATGTTGTCATATTTTGATCGGCCACCGTGAAACAGTTACTAAATTCATTTGCTATGGCAGCAGATTCTGTTATTATTTCACCATCTTTATTTAAGTGTATGTTTCCTAATTTATTTTGATTTTTGAGAGAATTCATGAAATTCCATGCAGTTTTAGAAAATTTATGGGATTCTATAAGGTTTTTGGATAGGTCATAGGCTTTAGCAGCTCTAATGACATTTCTGTATACTTTTTTATAGTTATTGAAATATTGCTTAAAATTAGGATTTTCTGAAGCTTTTTTTTAAGAATTTGAGTTTTTCTCTCAAAATAAGAACCCTCTTTGTAATCCAGAATATGCTAGATTTATGTTTATGTTTGTATTTGACTTCTTTTATTGGACAAGAAGTGTCTATATGGAAGTGTAAAACCCTTCCAAATTGTTCTTCAAACGAGTCATTGAAGTTTAAGAAAGACCAATTTTCTTTAGAGAGGGAGTAGTTAAGATGGGCTATGTTGCATGGATTGGTAATTCTAATCTTTTGGGGGGAAGGAAGTTTTTGTGGATAGCAAGGTTTCGAGAGAATCGCCTGCTGAGCATAATGGTCTCCGATGGCAGCGTCGACCACAGAACCCATAATGTCTGGTATATTAGTTATAATGTTATCAATAGCTGTCTGTGATATTGCCGTCACAACGTGTAGGAGAGTTAATGAGCAATTCAAAGCCAAAAGACTTCAAGCTATCCCTGAACCGCTTCGATTAAGTGGAGGACACATTGAGGACATCAATATTAAAATCTCCTAAGAGAATAAACTTTTCATATGCCTCGATATAAGTCCACCCAGAAGTGACTCAAATTCCGAAAAAATTTGTTTTTATCACCACTAGGGTATCTTTATATGCCAATTATAACAATTTTGTCTTTTTTTATTTACATTAATGATAACTCCAGTGGCTTCAAAATCCTTACCTGTTACGTCTTTTACTTCAAATGGGTTGTATACAAAGTTATTTTTTAGAAAAATTGCTACACCTCATATAAAAACAGAATGACAGAAAAAAATTGGCTACGGTGTGGTTTTCTATTTAAAAATTAATTAGCTTAAATATTGATCATCAGTACATATATTTTAAATTTTTTTTCTACTAACACGAAACCTGTAACTCAAGGTATTATTGTGACTCTACCGCTTGTTTCTAAACCTTCTAAATTAAAAACTTTAAATTCTGTATGTCTGCATCAAATGTAGTTGCATTGATTTGAATAAAAATTCTTTTATCTGCATCAATGTGTAGAGTAAAAAAGCTTTGATGCATCACACCTTTAGTAATAAATGTTGTTTACAAATTATTTACTTGTATATTTTAGTAATATTTACGTTAACTTTCTAACATGAACATTATTATAGCCGACGAGAGCGGCACGCTAAAACATTGGAGATAGCCCAAGAAGAAGTGCTGACATGTTTGGGAATTTGTGTGTATGAGCGTTTGCATCGTATACAGCTCCGTTTGCGGGAGGAAGAATGCACTTGTCAAGTGCTGGCAGCTATAGCTGTAGATGCACTCAACCGAAACTTTCAGGTACCGTAAACTTAACGTAAGACTTAACAAGACTTAACTTTTTTATCTTCTCTTTGCTATTTTCTGAGTAATCATTTGGAAACATGTCTCTGCTCATGCACGCCCTTCTCTGTTAAAAAAATTAAGATCAATTATACACCACAAAAGTAGCAAGACCCTCCATCCAATAAATATATATATATATATATAGTTTACTGATGGTTGAGGGGTAGGTATGAGGTGGTAAGTGCTCTAGCTGATGTTCAGATTAGGAGGGTCACGAGTTTTAGTTATCAAATTGCTGATTCCACTCTTATGAGTTGAAAACTATTGGCATGGGAAGGAAGGGATCTGACTGCTTCAGTAGTTTAACAAGAGTCAAAAGACACCATGAAAATAGTTCCAACTCAAAATAATAGAATCAGCACACCAATGAATTACTAAATCCCATGACCCTCCTAATCTGAACATCAGATAGATCAATTACCACTTCATTCCTACCCCTCAACCATCAGCAAACTTCAAACATAAAAACTGGAAAACTGTACCTACCCAACAACAATCTCTACTAACCTGAGGAAAGTGCCAGTGGCACTGATAGTTTGTGAAAACGTGTTATTTCTTAGTTTGTTTACTACAGTGAGATGTTGGTGGACTTGTCCTCTGAGGTAAGTTTGCTGATGTCCTATCTCTTCTAATATACCAATTCCTGGCCTAGTGCCCTTTAACATAACTTAAAATATATCATAAGAATGGAATAAGCACACCAACTGTTAGCGAAATCCTGTGATCTTCATATTTTATCAATGTCATGTAAACCTTACAATTAGATTTTACTACTTCTAATTGTCAATTAGTGTTTCCCTTATCAATACTAGAGTTTTGGATCAAGGTCCTGTTCTTTAAAAATTTGATATAATTTCACGGTTCATAAAATTATATGGTCGTTTTACAGCCAAAAATATGCAAACAAAATACTCTAAAGATTGAGTTTCTTGTTTGGAATACATTCTGTCTAGAATTGTTATTCAGACATTTATTTTATATGAGTATTTACTTTTTTTGTGTGTGTTTATGTAATCCACTTAGGAAATAATAACTGGATAATGTTATGTTCTCTTATTTGTTTTTTAACATTTATTTTATTCAGTGAATTATTAACAAAAATTGCTATTATTAATAACTATTTTATTTGTTCCACAGAAAGCAGTAGAGTGTAAAAGAGGAAAGACCCAATTAGAATTGTTATATGAAGAAATCACTAAAGAAGAACAGCTTCTACAGCAAAGGAAAGAACATAAAAAATTGAAAAAAAGAAAAAGGAAAGAGAAAAAGGCAGGTTTAGAAGAAAAGGAGAATTGTGAGGTTAGTACATGATACATTATCACCCTTTTTCTCAATCTAAGAGGCTTGTACTCCTTGTCAATTTATTCATTAGGTGGTCCTGCATATGTATGGCAGTGGCAATTTATTTACGCTTGCGTGTATTGTAAAGCTCACAATGAAGGGTTAAAAATTTATATGCCAACCTTTGGAATTCTACCAATGTTAAATTCCTGTATTAGGAGACAAATTGTTAAAATATGTACAAGGTTATGCAACAAGGTTAAAATTACGGTTCAGTGCTGTTTTTCAACAATAGCAATAATATCAATCTGTATCAGTTCTCGAGCACTTGAGCAGATAATTATTAACCTTTCCACTTTTTTGTCGGACGTCATCCGACATTGTAGGTCTGCCTTTCTACTAGTATCTCACACCGCATTTGATATGGAACTGACGCATGTCTCAATTGAAATGCAAGTTTCAGTTTAGTGGTTGGTTTTCGATGTTTGACTGGTGCTGGGAGAGGAGTTATGTGAACTAGAAATCATGGTGGCAATTCAATGGTTGGTGCTGAGATTGCATGAGGAATACAAACTAGAAATTGTGGTCTTGGCAACTGGAATGGTCACTTTTTGATGAGTCCGATTATATTATTGCAATCGTAAGAGATATATACAAAATAGAAGTATTCATTAAGACAACTGGAATATCACATGTGCTTATACTTTCTGTTTCATTCTAACCTACTATATTTAGATATGTAATCTCCAAAATGATGTTTCATTATAGTTCAAGTCTATAAATATTGAAGAACTAACACAATTACAGTGTTATTTATCAGATGACAAATCTTGGGGAGAAGAAAATTTAGTTTTATTATCATCATGTCACATAATATTTTTCAGTTATAACAGTTTTAGGTTAGGTTAAAGGGCACTAGGCCAGAAATTAGTATATTGGAGAGATAGGACATAAGCAAATTTACCTTAGAAGACAAGTTCATTAACACCAGAGCAGTAGTAACATACACAAAATAAACACATAATTTCACAAATTTTCAATGCCACTGGCACTTTCTTCAGGTGAGTAGAGAGAGCCATAATCAAAAGTATGATTATGTGTTACTTTTGTGTATGTTACTACTACTCTGGTGTTAATGAACTTCTCTTCTAAGGTAAGTTTGCTGATGTCCTATCTCTCCAATATACTAACAGTTATAACAGTGCAATTATGACTTAAAACTAACTACTACTAAACAACTGCAGTACACTAAAAATATGTAAAATAAATACAAGCTGGGGAGGCAACCTGATAAAAAAATGTGAGTGGAAAGGGTTAAACTGAAAATTGATAGAGTAAGTGTAAGTCGGAACCTACAAGATTAGTTTGAGATTTTAGTAATTATAACAGCGATATAACCTCATTCTTACATCTGTTATTTAATACCATCTTACATTATTGTTGTTCTTGGTTGTGTGGATTTAGCAACAATAAGAATAAGAAAACTATTTTTTTATGAGGCAAATAACTAGATTTCTTAATAATTAATTTAAGCTTAATAATTGTGTAGTTTATTTGAAAAGGCTAAATTAAATTCTTTAAAATAAAAAAAAAAAAATAATAAGCTCCTTGCTAGCTAAGTGGTTTAGCACTTCTGCTTCAATATGCAGAGGGTCACGGGTTCAAATCCTGGGAGGCCCAAAAAAAATGTTGATAGGTTTGGACTTATTCTACCACAACAACGTTTGTAGAATAAGTAAAAAATGCCATTTGTGTAAATAGGGTAAAAAAATCATATACATTTGAGTGGGAAATTTTAGTTTGTTAAATGTTGGGATGCATTCCAGTTGATTGACAGGTAGCTTGAAACTAAACTCATAACAGTTTCTGTTTTAACTATTAATGAACTGAGTTCATGTAGCGTATATTATTGTAATAATTAATATAAAAAACCATTTTTAGCAGAAAGTTGTCTGTATCTTCCATATAAAATTCATTTGTAGAGGTGACAAGAATGTTTTTTCTTAATACTACAAACAAAATTGTAATAACAACTGATATGAAAAGAAAGTGTAATACTTTTCTTGACACGTAATTCAGGGAAGCTTAGGAATGTATCCCATTTATCAAATTGTAGAGGAAGAACAAAAGGAAGCTTAATATATGATCATTTGAAACCCGGAAAGAACTTTAAAACAGATAAAAGTACCACTCCTAATTTCTTAGGTGAGCTGGAAATGAATAGTGGTAGAAAGATCCTGTAGGTAAAATATAAATTTCCAAACTTCAAGCTTGATCGAAAAAATATTGGGAAGTTTTTGGATGTCTTCAACAGAACATTTTATTTATTCAATTAGTTAACTTAAATCTATTTGTTTAGTGTGAATCGGAAGAGCAGCCTGAAATGACTTGCGGGCACACTGAGGATAATTGTACCTGTATTGTCGATAAACCAATGACTAATAAAATGGATAGACAAAAGGTGAGTAAATGCTGTTGACAGGTATCAAACTCTGAAGTATTCTAACTTACTTTTACATTACTCAGCAAGGATTGGAAGCTCTAAACAATTAACATTTTTTCATTATTAACACATCTTATTCAATATGCATATAAATTTAATCTGTAGAGAAATTATATTGAGAATTAGAATTCTGACTATATTCTAAATTGGCTTAACCCTTCAGGGTGGTTTGACGGATCTGATCCGTCATGGTATTTACTACCTCTCCAGCGGTTTGACGGATCTCGTCCGTCATAAAGTATTCCGTCATGTGTTGCGATCTAGTGGTCGCTCGTATAAGCTAAACACGTTACAAACCTAATGGAGTACAGTTTACTAGTTTTACTTTATACTTTATAGGTTTTGACAAAAAAAAGTATCAAGTGTCACATGGACTCATTTGACATTGACCATGACAACAGCTGTCAGTGACTGAACCGCCAAATCACTGTGGCACTGGTGGGTCATTTGTCAGACGTATTTCATCATCTGCTCTTTGTTGTTTGTGATTGACTAACCTAGTTTTATATTTTCAGTTGTGTTTTACACAGTAGTGATAGTTATTTTTATTCTTTTAAATAAATTAGTTGATAATAATTATAATGTGATTCTGCAAATTCATTGTAAAATCGCCAAATAAAGTCCCGCTGGGGGGTATGAACGGGTAAAAAAAAATCCCACCTTGAAGGGTTAACAAACAATTTAGTACAATTTGTGTTCCGTATTGAATTTAGAATAACCAAACAATTCCAAAGTCTACATTCTAGCTTTTAACAATAATTGTATTCTTCCATTTGAATAGTACATCCTAAAGATCTTTTATATCAATTTTACAATTACAAGAAATTTTATATCAATATTAATTTGCACTATCAAATATATTCTGAAACCTATCATTTATACTTTTCTATCATGAGAGGTATTTGTTATGATGTCAAAATAACACAACATTACAATATAAATAATGGAAGTAAAACACTTAGAAACTATACCAAGATCAGTGTAAGACAACAGTAGTGAAATCAAAACATAGACATAACCATACTTGGGAAAGTTGATAATTTTTTTAAACTGAATAAAGTTAAAGTTAATACTCTAAAAAAGTAACTAATTGAAGTTAAAAGTTATAATAAACTCAAACTAACTGATTAAAGTTAAATCATTAGAAAATTAACTGAAATTGAAAGTTAAAAGTTAGTTTTGGTACAGTAAAATATACATAAACAATTACTTAACCTGTGTTATCTTTTATTATTTATAATATCTTAGATAAATAGGCCTATTTATAATACATTATTATACAATACTATTAATTAGACTATAGCAATTTCTACAGTAATTTTTGTTATATACTCGTAACTGTCTGAAATCTTAAAAATTAAATATTTAATTTAATTTTTAAAATTGTTAACAAAAACTTACATGTCTTTGAAATTAAATTTTACATTTTTAAGCTATACTTTAAAAAATCAATAACTATCTTTTAGGAAATTCACGATAACAAAACATCTTATTTTCATTGGCGTAGATAATAAGAAAGGCCAAATAATATCATGACATGTTGACTCCAGGTGATTTTTATCAGGCTGGAGATGATAAGGAAGGGTCACTGATAAGAAAGTATGGGCAGATTAGCAGTAAACAAAAACTGAACAAAATATACTTACTCTGTAAGTGAGTGAAAGCAAATCTATTCATACTATTTTTGATAAGCAATTACGTTTTTTAGATGTTTAAGAATTTGCCGTTCTGAGTGCATGTTTTATTCTTACTGAAATAAGTTAATTAAAAATTATGTAAACTATCTAAATCATTAAAAAAATACAAAACTAATTACCATCGATAATATTATTAATATTAATATTAAAGATAGTATTATCATTATCTTTTCTTTTCGACGGTACTGATAGCAAAATAATGAAAACAGAATGAAATATAGCAATTGTTACTTGAAATATGTTCTGCAATCTTGAAGATAGTTTATTCTGTTGCGTGGTATCATATAATGGATTGATTTTACTAAGTAAGCCTAATTTAAAATAAAGTAAACGTTTGAGGAACGTTGGTTTGATTAACCATTTAAATAGTTTTCCCGATTACTTTTGAACAGGACAATTTAGATATGTAATTCTGTTTGATCAATTAATCAAGTATTGACAGCATTAACGTCAGAATGCAACTGATTTTCCTAATTAATTATACAGATAGATGGGTAAACTGGTAAAATTACAGTATTAGAGTTTATAAAAGATAAACAAGCTTAGGCCCAACACGTTGATTTAAAACAAGATAACTAAATGACTATCTCAACTTTATCCCTAAACATAAACTAGTCAAGTGAAATGATCACTCCAGGGACACAAGTCAATCCCACAACAATGGTATACTAGTTTGGTCCACCTTTTTTTATTTATAAGGCAGTAAAATGTGAGTAAAGGGGAGGGGGTGCATCATCAAAACAGTGACCTTGCTTGTCCGTGACAATTGGGGGATGAGGAAAATAATCGGTCTTTGACCTGAGTTTTAGATACTTTCTCCCCAGTCCACATTCCTCGGACCAAATGGCACCTTTTATCACATTTGAAAAACTAACTGAGTTACTTTAACCGTTGGCCAAATTTTCAACTAGTTAAAGTTAGAAGTTAAACATTACCAAAACTAACGAATAAGTTAAAAAGTTAATAGAAAAAGTAACGATTAAATTTAATCGTTAATTATTTTTAATCCTTAATCCCAAGTATGGAAATAACAATATGGGATGTCCAGGTCATGACAGTTGTAGATCTTATAATGTCGATGGTTTCCGAAAATTGTTAATAGGGTTAGAGTATTTCTGTAAGTTTTTGGCAAAAGAACAGAATCCAGAACTGATTGAAAAATATCTGTTTTACAGTTGCAATGTCAGGAAAATTTATTGGTTTGGACAGCTTTCATTTGAGAAACTTTCCACAAGTTAGTTTAAAAGTTGTAATGTTGTAGTTAATGCAAGTGGATGATTAATGAACAAAATTAATTTATCTTTCGAACTAGAGAGGAGCATTAAAAACCGTCTAGAATAATGATCAATTAATCTAATAGTTAAAAGAGTCTATTCTCAGACTTGTTTACTTAATATTTCTTTAATTGATTGTAGAACGGAACATTTACTTTCGTAAATACGAGTTCAAATCTTCAAGCCCGTTCTGTTCCCAGTTCATAAACGCGAGTTGTTTTTGCCAAGAAAGATGATAATGCTTAGTTCTCCTTTGTGGTTTTGAATTTCATTGGTGACAGACAATACTTGGGGAGTCCAGCCAATGATCCTGAATTTTGTTCTACCACTTGTCCTTGTTGTTCCTAGCCATATTTTGCACATCAACCTTGTTGAGACAACAATATTTGTTTCTTTTTTTTACTAATATTAAATTGACAAACATAGTCTTTTACTTGTTAAAATATCAAAACTGTAACTTTTGATTGCAAGTCTGGAACTCATTGTTTATGTACTTATTCTTTTCTCAAAAATCATAGTTGGCTGCTTGAATCACGTTAATTTGACTTTTACCATCGATTTTCAATTTTCGATACTAGAGTCAAGAACCAGTGAATCAACTTTTGAAATCAAGAATTGACCAATCCCTAGTTTTTATTTTTAAACAAAATGGAATGTTAACTAAGATAAAGCTGATTTTTCTGTCAAAAAATTTTTTTTTCACATTTGCCGTTTTTGTTTTTTGATTATTGAATATTGTTTGCTTGTTTTATTTTTAGTATGATAGCCAACCAATTGCCAATCTGTTGATGGGTTTTCCGTTTCTCTAAAATATGTTCATTTTGTATTTTTTTCAGCTTCAAATTCTAGATAGAAAAATGAAAGGTGCTCCTACTTGTTTATGTGTTGATTGTGTTAAAAACAAAACAAGTGTTATGAAATTTTCAAATACTAGTGTAGTGAACAGTAAATCCAAGTGTGATGAAAAAGCAAGTCATATTGATTTGTCTTCCCTAGTGTGTACAGACAAGAATCAGAACTCACTCAGCCCTTGTCAGTCTTGTGTTAATGCACAGGTAAGTCAATATTTATAAGTACTTTATATGTTGATAACTTTAATCTAGTTTTAATTAAGCGTATTATACATACTAATGATATTATCGGTTAGTAAATTTAATACTAATCGATACTACCTGATACTGTATATATCCGGTATACAGTCTTACTGTATACCGTATACAGTCTTGCTGTATACCAGATATATACAGTAAGACTGCGTTAATTCAGGACTCTATAGTCTGACAGACCTGATAGTCCGGCACAAGTCAGATGCAGTTTTTGTAGTCAGCTTTAACTGTGTCAAGAAAGTGTGCCTGCTGAATTAGCAAGGATGAAGCTGTTGGAATATTAGTCTCCTGCGCTCATATTGAGTCATACTGACTAAATGCTGCGCATTGTACATGGGCGTGACAGCAATGTTATTAGCGCTCGAGAGAACGGTGGCAGCTCGTCAGGGGCAGCAAGTACAGCCTGGCATACCAGGTTTTCCTGCTTTGAAAGCAGTAAGAACTGTCATATAATTACGAGACACCAACCTGAGACCCATCCCCCACCAAAACTGGAATTCAAATTGTTTAGAAACCAATTTAACAAGAACGCCTAACCAAGATAAAATTTAGAAAAATATATCAACAACGCACTGACCTGAGGACAGAAGACTCCTACCCAAAGATGAAGGTGGGGCAGCAGGGTCGCAACTGGGCTCTATTCATGGTCCTCAGGCCAGGCTAGCAGCGTAGATGGTAGTACATCGCCCGTACGACAGGCTGAGGGTCAACACGTCCCACTCAATACACTGAAAATAACAAATAAGCCCGATTATCATTATTATTTAAACAGAATATTTTCACCAAAAGGGTGATTAGATATTTGAAATTACAAAAATGAACACTAACGTTTAATTGTCTCTAGCCAACAAACTTGTCGTGACGAAAGGCGGAGAACAAGTCAAATGACAGGCCAACCTGACAGACCAAGAACAAGCTGGAACAAGGAACAACAGAGTCCGAGCCAACGGCCACCGAAGTAAACAAATCGCAGCGCACGAGCGATCTCAGGCAGCCTGGCAAACCACAACGAACAGTAACAAACTGTACAGGTCAAACGACCCGGTACAACCTCCCTCTGCAAAACCTCAACACACCCAGGCAGGGGAGAAAACTCGGTACCTCCGGGAACTAATCAGAAGAAGAAGAAGAAGAAACCTCCAGAGAGTGGTGTTCCAAGGACGCCAAAGAGAATGCCAGAGGGGAAACCCTTCGAACAGGGAGCGAACTACCCTGACTGTCGGGCCTGACAAGAAAAGAGAGAAGGAGACTCTCAGAACAGCAACCCAGAGCGTAGAGGTGATAAATCTCTTTGCCCCAAGAAACCCCCAGGAACACCAACTCCTGGATCAACCGTTCCCCGGAAAGCCTTAAGCTGGAACACATGGGCTCTACTGAACACCCTGCCTGACTGGGGATCAACCAGCAGAGCAGTCACCGGTGACAAAAACCTGTCGATGCGGTGGGGACCAGACCACCTCAACTTGGCAGCTCTACGTTCCGCGGCCAAACTGACCGGGTGAGCCTGACAAAGAACCAGATCTCCAACCTGGAAAGGGTTAGGAGTTCGACCCTTATCATACCTCCTCCTTACTCTCTCTCTCTAGCACGTAGCAGGTTGTGCCGAGTAGCCCGCCACTTGTAATCTAGGTCAGTGGCACCTGGCGTAGGTAGAAGATCCTCTAGCCTCCACAAGTTGGACAAAGGGTTGTTAGGAGAGTAGCCATGTTGAATTTCGAAGGGAGTGGCATTGTGACTCTCATGCTTGGAAGAATTTAAAGCAAGCTGGAGCCAAGACAGACTCTCATCCCAGGTGTTCTGCTTCTTAGCATGGAAGGTAATAAGGGCAGACCGAAGATTGCTATTGTACCGCTCTACATGAAAAGGCTGTGGGTAATAAGGAGAGGTAGTCACATGCCTGATACTATTGCCAAAACGGAATCTACGAAACTCATGTGAAGTAAACTGGCTACCGTTGTCGGACAAGAGTAGAAGGCACACCAAGTGCTGGAAGAGTTTGGACTGGAGAGCACAGATCGTGAGCTTAGTCGTAGCACTCCGAAGTGGGAAAAGCCAAACAAACTTCGAGGAAGCATCCACGCAAACAAGTAGGTAGGAGCAACCTGATTTGCTACGGAGAAAAGGATCCACGTAGTCTATGAACACCTTCTCAAAAGGACGCTCGGCCACCTCAGAAGATAACAACCCTAACTTTGCATTTTGACTAGGCTTGCTGAGAGAGCACAGGTGACAAGCCCGTACTCTGCCAGCAACATCCCGGTCCATGCCCTTCCAGAAATACCTACGAATCTTAGCGATGGTCTTATGAATACCAAGATGACCGCCCGCAAGAGAAGAGTGATAAAATTGAAAGACCATCGGTACTAGATGACTAGGCAGAACTACACGGGGTTCACGCTCTGTCGAGGACGGCAACAGAGTACCCCTTTGGACAGAAAATAAGGAGGGTGGGCACCTCCCTCTAGAAGCTCACCTAAGGTGAACGACAGCTCAGGATCTTTTTGCTGATGGGACAGTAGGTCGTCAAAAGCCAGAGGAAAATCCAGAAGAATAGCACCACACTGAGTCACAGCCTCAGTAGGTGGATCACTGGGTTCGTGATACAGGCGGGAAAGAGCATCCGCGATGACATTCTGGGTACCCCTAAGATGTTGGACTCGGAACTTAAAAGCAGAAATTTTGATCACCTAGCGACCAATTTTCCCAAGCTGTCTGGGATGGGCAAGAAGCCAAGATAGTGCCTGATTGTCAGTCTACAGCAAGAACTCAGCGTGTTCCAAGAAACGCCGAAACTTGTCCGTACTAAAGACAACAGCCAGACACTCTAACTCATAGATGGAAGAAGCTTTCTTTTCCTGGTGAGACAACGTCTTGAAGCAAAAGCAATGGGCTGCCTGACCCCCATCAAATTCCTGAGAAAGAACAGCAGCAATGGCGGAGGAGGAGGCATCAGTCTGAAGAATGAATACTCTATTGAAATCAGGCATTCCCAGGACAGCAGTTTGCATGATAGCCTCCTTGAGAGCATCAAAGGCAGTCTGCTGAGCTTCGCCCCACCCAAAAGGAACACATTTCTTACGCAACTCATTTAACGGGGCTGCAAGATGGGCCACGTTAGGGATGAACCGACGGTAGAAATTCACCATCCTCACAAAACCGGATATCCCCTTGGCATCTTTGGGAGGAGGAAAATCCAAAATGCCCTGGGTCCTCACAGGATCTATGCAGACGCCTCGAGAAGATATAAGATGATCAAGAAAAGAAATCTCAAGACAAGCAAAAGTGACTTTCTCTGGATTGACGGTAAGGCCAGCTGATTTAAGGCGACTAAGAACTTCCTCCAGATGTTGCATGTGTTCCCCGAAAGTCTCACTGTAGACCAGAAGGTCATCAAGGTAATAGAAAACAAACTTGAATTTCACATTGTAGAAGATGGAATCAAGCAGACGAGTGAGAGTCTGGGAACCCACAGCAAGACCCATAGGAACCCTAGTGAACTGATAAAGATTCCAGGGAACACAGAAGCTAGTCATAGGCTGTGACTCCTTCTTCAATGGAATCTGATGGTAGGCCTGGTTCAAATCAAAAACACTGAAAAGCTTAGCCTTACCAAACCAATCGAACGCAGAATGCAAATCAGGCAGAGGTACCGAGTCAATAGCGACCCTAGCGTTGAGCCTCCGATAATCCATCACAAGCCTAGATTTACCATTAGGCTTGGGCACAAGAAAAGCTGGACTGGCATAAGCGGAATGAGACGGTTCTATCACACCCTTGCTAAGAAGATCTTCAATCATAGCCCTCATAACCTCCATCTTTGGGGGAGCAAGTTTGTAAGGATGACTTCTACTAACTGCCTGGGAATCGGTGAGGTGGATCTCATACTCCAGAAGCGAAGTTACCCCAAGCTCAGGCGTAAGCACATCAGGGAACTGCAAACACAGCCCCCTAATGGCCTCCGCCTACTCAGGGGGGAGATGACCAACTGGATCCTCCTTGGGTTGTTCGGGCTCACAACCCACCTCTATGACTGCAAGAGGACAGTCGGAATCACCTACTAGAGGCACCAAAACTTGCCGATTGAACTTGAAAAACATCTGACGCTTCTGGAGGTCAAGCGCTTTTAGAGATGAAGTCTGCCCCTAAGATTCAAGAAACCGCCTGGTCCTTGGCAACAAGAAAACCCCACCTCCAGGAAAATCCTTCAATCTTGAAATGTAAAAACGCCTTTAGAAGAATAGGTGAAGGAGTTTGGGATGCCGTCCAGCAAGTAATAGAAGAAGGCTCAGTGTGCCTGACAAGTCCCAAGGTGTCAAAAGACTCAAAAAGAGAAAGGCTGATGATACTGCATGCCGAACCAGAATCAAGAAAGGCTCGACATACCGTACCACCAAAAGAAATGAACACGCCAGGACACACCGAGGTGACCGCACTAAGTCCAAAGGAAGCCATGCCAGCAAGGCCCGAAAAATCCCCGAAACACGTGTCTGAGGCAAATGGCCACGGTCACTCACAACAACGCGGGGAGCTACTGTGGAGGCAACCCCCCGCGCTTAGCGTTTCCCGCCCCACGACCCTCGAGCACGTGGGCAGACACGACGAATGTGACCAGGTTGGCCACAAGCAAAACAAACAACAGGAGGCCGGGAACCACGACCCTCCACTGGTTGACTCACACCTACAGACATAGCCGGTCGACTCTCCCTTCCTGCCATGTAACACTGACTCTCGAGGTGAGCTGGACACGACTCTATGGACACTCCTTCACACCCATTGTACATATTGATCTCAAAGGACAAAGGACACTACCATCGATTCCAAAATGGTAGAACACAAACATATAATAGACTACAGACATGAGGCCAAGTATTTACATATACGAGTATATAGAAACTCTGCAATACAATATAGTTGTAGTAAATGTTTGCACCCACACACCCATACACGTATAATGGTATTGACCCACCCGCCCGCCTATACATGTACAGTGGTATTACTAACCCGCCCACCCATACACGTACAATGGTACAATCTCATAATCCCTACCTTGCTGGTCTGAGAACTGCACACTGCGCGAAACAAGGCACAGTTGATGCAGGAAGGACGAAGGAACACCAGCAAAAACTAATCTGCACCGTTCTTCAGGAGAAATGCCATCCAGGATGACTCCAGATGATTCCAGGATGCTTTGGAAAGTGTGGGGCGCAACGCTCGACGAGCTTCCTTGATGGACGAGACATAGGCTGCCAGAGACTCGCCCATACACTGCGAAAGATAAAATCTGTCCATGACCAGCTTCTCCCTGAGTCGAATGGGAAGAAAAGACGAAAGTAACTCGATGGAACGAGTCCACCAAGGTATCACTGGCCAAGACAGAACTTAGCGACTCCCCAACGGGACCTCTGCAATATGGAAAAATTAGACGAAGCAAGTCTCCAGCCTGCATGTCGGGCATCTCACTAAGTCTGAGAAAGACCTCTAGAAACTTGAGGAGTTCCTTGGGATCCAGCCCATCGATCACAGGGAGTCTCTGGATCATGGGAGTAAGCGGGTTAGGCAGCTTGTGGTAGCTCAGCTGCAGAAGAGAAGAAGAACAAACAGTAGCCAAAGCAGAAGGAAAGGCAGCTGGAGCCGACCCACAAGCTGCCTCTACAGAAACACCTGCAGGCTCAGAAGGAGCCTCAGGCACAGTAAACGCCATTGTCTCAGCCTGCGGCCTCGACACGTTAGGCGACAGCAAGAAGGTAGGCCTCTGACCCAAAGTAGTAGGAGTCGTGGAGCCAGAGAGCGCCTGAAAAATCTCCTCCAGCCTATACACACTCCAGGATCCACGCCCTATCTGATGGTTGCAACCACGGTGCCCAGTTGACCATCCTTAAGCGGGCAAGCAGGTGCCCCAAACGTGCAAGGCGGTAGGTCCGGTCGCGACCTACTGGAGGTTCCAACTGCAAGTCTTCTAACACCCCTTCCCGTTCACCCCTTACGGTTGCAAACCAACAACTCATCCCCTACCTCCAGTAGATCCGACCACTCCACCGCCGTGCCCGCGGACAATTGCTCCCGCAGCAACCTCCGGAGATCCACCACATCACCCTCCGGAGTCACACCACGTACCCTTAACTCAAAAATTAATTCCTCCTTCACTAGGAGATCAACATTCTGCAGATAGGCCATGGCGAAAAGCAACAATTTCAATAGTACACAAAAAACGACAACTCCAGGGTCCAATAAGAAAAAAAACCTTCAGCCTACCGAGCCACTGCTGACCACTCCGATCCACCCATGAAGCCCATCAAAAACAGTAACCAAGCGGATTGCCTAAAGTTTTTTTTTCAAGTTTAATTATTTGTTTGGTTTTTTATTTATATTTATTTATTTTTGTTTTTTTTTTTTACTTATTACCAAAACCACTAGATGGTAGGAACGTTCAACAATGACCTCCTAACTGGCAAGCAACACCCGTCAACAGCAAAGAGATTTTTTTTTTTAAAGCAACCACGCTCTGCTACCAATTGAGACCCATCCCCCACCAAAACTGGAAGTCGTGCCAACTGAGGGATGGCTCAAAACCAGTCAGGCGATAGGATCAAGGGTGGCAGTCGGAGGGTCAAATTACAGCCCGGCAGCTGAACAAAAACAAAATTTATTTTCAAGCAAAATTTAATTGATTAATCTGACAAACTGGCAGAAGGCCACAATATCAAAATTAGACTTAAGAAAAAACAAGCAACACAAAATTAACAAGAAATAACAAACTAACAGGAAAACATCAAACGCTATAAATCAAAATGACAAACATAACACATGTGCCTATCTGCAGAGAACTAGAGACACGAAAACTTTAAGAAAAAATTAATAATGAAAAGTTTAGAAAACATTTTAGACAACACCAATTAACCAGCAATTTAGCCCACATCCCATGATTCCACCGAGGCCAATGAGTAAGCCGGAGTCCTTGGCCTGCTCCGAATTAGAAGCAAAGTAAAAATAACACAATAATACCCTTTTGGTGAATATTTAAAAATTAAACAATTAGGGAAAATATAGCACGGTACCGTTCTAGTAAAAATTCACTTCAAACATACTACAACTAACGAAATAAATAACACTCAAACAAACTTAACCTAACAACAATATGAACAATTCCTTAATTTAAACAGTATATAAAAAAGAAAATCTTAGGCATACAAAATAATTACGGATTCAAATTGTTTAACAAACCAATTTAACAAGAGCGCCTTACCAAGATAAAATTTAGAAAAATATAACAACAAAATATACTAATTCAAAATAAATAACAATAAATATTAACATGTATACAGTATTATAAAAAATGGCCAAAATAAAAATCATTTGGCTGCGTTCAAGTTCATTTTATAATGAGTGTGGCAGCCTAGTGGAGAACATCTTCTTTTTTTATTTTTTATTTTCCTTTTTTTTTTATCCCAAAATCACAACTCCCAGCTCAGCCGGTGGGAAAACATGGAACGCACTGACCTGAGGACAGAAGACTCCTACCCAAAGATGTGCAACTGGGCTCTATTCATGGTCCTTAGGCCAGGCTAGCAACGTAGATGGTAGTACATCGCCCTGACAACAGGCTGAGGGTCAACACGTCCCACTCAAGGACCCTGGCCTGCAAGGCCAAACCACAGCACATTAAAAGCAATACAGCCAAAACAAAAAATAATACACATAAAACAACATAATAAATAATTCTGCGAATAAATACTCTTACAATTACAACTTAACAAACATTTTAAATTAAATTTAATTAACAGTGACAAGAGAAATATATATCTGTTCCTATCATCCTTTTTTTACAAATAATTCTACGTACAATAAATAGGTTGACTAGTTTTTTTCTTTTAATGAAATACCTTCTAGGCAACAACAAGGTTGAACAGGTAGGTTATTGTCAATGAACAGAAATATAGTGAGAAAAGGTAGCTCAAACTGCAAAATGATCAATTAAAAATGATATATAACTAACATAGAACAGAAAACAAAATATGGGACCCAAAACAATAATAGAACAAAGAAATTAATAGTAAAATTGTAACCTTGAGCACATGGGCTCGAGCCTAGTTTGACAAACATCTAGACCAAGAACACAAATCTAACAATACACTGAAAATAACAAATAAGTCCGGTTATTATTATTATTTAAACAGAATATTTTCACCAAAAGGGTGATTAGATATTTGAAATTACAAAAATTATCACTTACGTTTAATCGTCTCTAGCCAATGAACATGTCGTGACGAAAGGCGGAGAACAAGTCAAATGACAGGCCAACCTGACAGACCGAGAGCTGGAACAAGGAACGACAGAGTCTGAGCCAACGGCCACCGAAGTAAACAAATCGCAGCGCACGAGCGATCTCAGGCAGCCTGGCAAACCACGACGAACAGTAACAAACTGTACCGGTTAAACGACCAAGTACAAACCTCACATTCTTTATGAAATTTTTTGATCAATTAGTGTTTTTTTTAATAAATATAAAACAATATTATAGTTAATTAAGTGAATTGTCTTGTTCTAGTTTAAGCTTTGTGATGTAAAATAGTGTAAATAGCTAGGTGTATAAATATTCAGTATTAACTGTCTAAGCTGTTTTACATAAAAACATAAATATACCACAATCAGGCTTTTTATAGTAATGAATGTTTAAATAATTTATGTATTCATTCGAATTTGTCCGTATTTAATCGGTGTTTGGAAATTTAACAATAAAACAGCCAGCTAGTCCTAGTTAAATAATTAACCATCTAAACTAACTAATAGCTCTTATTAAATTCATAATAATAATTAACATAATTTATTCGTGGATAAATAATATTTAAGCGGTTTGTTTTAAGCTTCAGTTAGTATGGTAATGTCCGCAATAAAACAGTTGTTCACACAATTTTCAAGTCTCTCATATATAAGATGTTTGTATTGTGGGCTGTACCTAATATTTTGGTTCAGAGATTCCATTGCGAGAGTAGTCGAAACAGATCGGCATGCCGGCGTAATAGTTCTTTGTGCCCGCTAGCCGCCAAGACGTCAGACAAGACACTTTTGTTTCCCACGTAGCTGAAGTGAACGGCAGATCTGTATGTGTTACTGTGTGTTTTATTGTATAAAAAAATTAGGCTACAGTTCTAAAAATTTGATATGTTTTCTAAACCAGTGAACCTGGTTTAAATTTTATTGTTTTCAATTTTAAAACCTTATTGATTTATATTTTGATTTACTGTATTATTGTACATAGCTCAATCAGTATTGTTTAAGTTTAGATACTGAACATTGAGGTTTTAGCTTTAATAAATCAAATATTTCATTTAAACGGTCCATATTGTCATTATTTCTCCAAATTTAACCACGTTAATGAAAAACCTTGATAATCCGGCAGTTTTTCTAATTCGGCATGACCAAATCCCCGAAAATGCTGAATTATCAAGGTCTTACTGTAAAAGGGCTTATTCGTTAACTTTTAGTTATTTCTTACTTTTTCTTTAAGGGTACTCCTTTACTCTTGGATCGTGCAGACAGGTTCACAGGTTTATACAGGGTTGTAAAATGTTTTTAAAAATAGGTACAGATTATAGTTATTTGAAAAGTTTGGATGTCGTGATAATACAAATTGTTGTGAGCGTTTGAGATGTCAAAAGTGGAAATCTTCTTGCAGAGTGTGATAGGGTTTCCAGTGGCAGATAGTTTGTGGTATTACAAAATGAATTAGCACTAATTAAGTTATTTGTTATTTAGAGGGTCAAATCAATTTTATTAAATAAAAACTTAGTTCTTGCACTAGCCTCTGTGGAAAATGGATTAGAAGCTTAACAATGCTTTGCATCATAAGACAAATAATAGGTTAATAATTTTGAGTGAAATGCAAGTCTTTTTTACTGTCAAACATTTTATATGAACTCTAAGATAGGCTGAGCTCTGACAAGTGATCAGTTCATGTACAGTAAGTTTTCAATACAAGGAGAGAGGGATTGTATTATACCAAAACAGACCCTGGCTCTTGCACTGTATTACGATTTTTTTTAATAGTCTGCACATTGATACAGAAGCCTCCATACGTAGATGTCGTTTATATAATAAATTGAAGGCACATTGAAAATATATAGGCTACTAGTTTGATAATTAATAAATACAGGGTGTCCGGGCGAGAGGTATCAATAAATAAATATTCCCATCCGGGGTGTTCAATTTTTTTTTGTTTCAATTAAAACTACAAATGTTAAGTAATAATACCAAGATTTTATGTGTAAAGTTTAACGGTCATATCTCACATACAATGCCAAAAAATTACCAGTTAAAGAAAATGCAGTCTTTCCATGTGACCAAGCTGATTCATCTCTGGCAGTAACAACAACTTAGCCACTAATATGATTATCAGCCTTATGATGATGTTTACTGAGAAGTCAGCTGATTACAACACCATTGTTGGCTTTAAATTCATATAATTGACTGTAGTCATTCTGCTGTCACGGTTGTCATTTGGCTGTAAGTTTCTTATGTTAAAAAAATTTGGACCCTACAACAAAAGGTACAGTGCGTGTTGTGGCTTGCAGAGTACAAATCTGTAACTCGTGTTCAACGCCGGGCTCGTCGTGATTACAACATTAATCCACCAACCTCAAAGGCAATGTTAATGTGGGACAACAATTCAAGCTAATGGAACTTTGATTTAAAAAACTGGAAAGCATGTAAAGAAGCAAGTAAGTGTACAAGCAATTAACAATGTGCGCAATTTTTTTAATCAAACTCCACGTACATCAATTAGATCATCTTCTAGATTACTGCAACTTCCTAAATCAACAGTTCATGACAGTTTACGTACAAGGCTCAAATTCCGTGCATATAAGATTCAACTGCTTCACCAGATAACCAGACCAAATGATCGTCCTTTGAGACTAGAATATGCTAACGAGATGTTGGATCGCATTGGATCCCAAATTTCTTCAAAATGTACTTTTCAGTGACGAAGCTGCTTTTCACCTCAGTGGATTAATAAACCGACACAACTGTCGTATTTGGGGATCAATTAATCCGCATGCCTCAGTAATGCATGAAAGAGACATACAAAAAATAAATGTTTGGCTGGGACTGATGCACAATGCAATTATTAGGCCAATTTTTTTCATTGAACAAACAGTAACAGGCCACATGTATTTGGACATGTTACAAAACTTTGCAATACTCCAAATGCCAGAACAAATGATTTTCTAGCAAGACGGTGCTCCACCACACTGCCACAATGATGTTCGGGATTTTCTTAATGAGAAATTCCCTGGTCGTTGGATAGGTAGAAGAGGGCCTATTGCATGGCCGACAAGATCATCAGATCTGGCCCCTTTGGATTTCTTTGCATGGGGGTTCATCAAAGATTTCGTGTACCAGGAAAGAGTACAATGTGTACGGGAACTAAGGCATAGGATTGTGGCTGCAGTTGAGAGGATAACGCCAGAAATGCTCGCAACACATGGCGGGATATTGATTACCGATTCGACCGTGTGAGAGCGACTTATGGTGATCACATTGAACTTTACTGAATAAGATAACAATCTTGGTTGTATTTGTAACATGTTAGCATAGTTATCTTAAGATAAATATTACATTGTTATACCAAACGAGTTAGTTATTTATAGTACTTCTAGCCCGGACACCCTGTATATTTATTTCTATTTGTTTAATTTCTTTACTTGGGTTTGAAATACATTTTATTTTCATCATTATTCGAGGACATAATAGTTAAAAATTAAATATATTTGATGTCATTTAGTTATGACACCAATAATTAACAAAATGGCAGCAAAGGTAAGAAAATAACTGTGGTGTACTTATGTGAATAAACTGCAAGAAACAAATCTTATGTAATATTACAGTGCTGTCAGTATTAATAATAAATAAGTGTACAACAAAGTGAGTATTTTAATTGCATGGTGTATTAATTAAAAATAAATTTTGATTTCAAGCAATTATCACATTTTTTAAACTACACTTAAAAAACAACAACAAACAAAGAAAACATTTACTTAATTTATTTTAAAATATCTATTCGATGAATTGAGGGCTGTTTTAGTTACAATTCTTTTGGGTTTTGAACAGTACAAAATAATATAACGTCACAAATTGTCATTACTAAAGAAAGTTATAATACAACATTTATGTCAAAGTCAAAAATTCCTTTATTAACAACATAAAGATCTGCAATAGAGTCAGGAACAGAATCAATGATTATAACAATGTACAGAAATTATGTGACATTGGTAATTGTTCATTAGTTTCTTCCTTTCTTCTGTTAAAGAATTCCACAAGTGAGTAAAATGGGTTGTTTTGTTCTGCAGCCATTTCTTTCAGTAATTCTGGCAGACTATTCCACATCTCAGCTCCCATGTAGCTTGGCTTCTTTTCAGTTCCACTGAGGTGATGAACGAGAAGGCCGTAATTTGTTGCCTGCCTGGTGTTATAATTCTGGAACTGTGTACCAGTTCACGTACACAGTTTTTTTGTAGTACATTTTAGTAAAAAACCTACATTTTTAAAAATGTTTTTGAGCGTTATAGACCTATTTTATATGAGTGTGTTCAGTTGTGTGTTTTGAAATTCATTACTGTTTTATTTGAGATATAAATTGTGTTCTGGTTTCCAACAAATTTTCAGTAGTGTGCAGATTTAAAATATACAATATTTATTTAATAATTAAATGTATGAGAAATGGCTAAAAATTAATCTAATATATGATACTTGTATTTTAATTTTTTATATTAAAAATAAGTCACAACTTCGTATTTCATTTTTAGTTGAGATAAAAATGTAATTAACCCACCAACATTTTTACTCAGTTCTATTTTTACTCGTTGGAAGAATCTTATATTAGAAACTTGGGTAGCACAGTACAATTTTTATAACTGTATACTCAGTAGTGCACTACTAACCTAAACAAATGAATGAAAATGAATGCGAGTCATTCCTGCATAAAGTCATCTAATTTGAGCGAATGTTTGTAAGGTGCCCTTAACAATGATACTCTTCCTCGCCGCTTCCGGAGCCTGAGTCTACCATTATAAAATATAAAAATTGAACTTTACAACTATAAACAAAAAACTATGAGGAGAGGTTACAAGCATGACCTTACACCTTTTAAGGTGGGTCAATATCACTGTACGTGTATGGGTGGGTGGGTGGGTCAATGGCACTCTACGTGTATGGGTGGGCGGGTGGGTCAATATCACAGTAGTAGTGTAGTGTAGTAAGTGGTTACTGTATTGTATTGTGGGCGGGTGTATTATTGTACCTCGTCTTCAAATATAAGCGAGGTAAATTTATTTTAACAATCCTTTCCCTGTAGGTGAACCCCTGATCTCTGATCTAATCTAATGTTTGTTACACAGGAGCTGTTTGATGGCCACAAAGGCTGGTCATCTAGTGATCATTCTCAGGACTACGGGTATTCTAGCGAAAACAATCTCGGAAGTTCAGGACAGAGTGGACCATCGTCTCCAGAGGGCTCAGAAGTTGCATGTTCCGATGGTTTTTGTAATCATGAAGGTATAATTCACCTTATGTAACTAAAATATTTTTTTTAATAGTACAATTTGTAGAAGTTCTTTTTTGGGCCTTGTATAGCGGTGCAGTTTTACAGGATGTTAAATACTAACAAAATATATTTTATTAGTCAGTGTTGTTCCACTAGGTCCCGGTAAAGCTATGATAATTAAAAATATCAACACAACACTGCTATACATTAAAAATAAATATATATTTGCACATGCTAAAAATAAAAACACCCGAAAATGGACGATGAAAATGTTATTGGAAAAAACCTAAACAACAACAAAGGGGTGGCAACTGGTACGCACTGTGCACATGGCTCGCCCGCAGTGAACATGTTAAGAAATAACTGTTATCCTACTGAAGTTATTATCCTATATATAGTCTGTGTGATATTTTAATTTTTATAATTATTTATGCAATTCTGTAAAATATTTTCAAAAATATGGAAAGGCAATAAAAAGACTAAATTGAAATGTTAATATTTGACACTGATTAACAAACAAATGTATGCATATTTATTTTTTTATAAATTAAATATAAGGCCTACATGAAGAATAAATGTTTGTATTAAATTTGATAGGCCTTACTAACAGTGAATTTTGAAAGAAAGAAAAGCAGCATACCTTTTCATAAGGTCAAAGTCAGGGGACTTTGTCTTGACTTGACATAAGGGACCAAATTCGGAACATCACAAAGAATTGGTTAGCGAAATATTTCGGGACCACAGGCGCCTTCTTCAGTCCCTAAACAACTGGATACACAGTCACAGAATGTGACTTTTTTGAAAGTATGTTGAGAGAAACAAAAGTATCTCTAGAAATTATGTTAAAATATTATAATAGCTTGTTCAAACAGTCTAAATTAGTTAACGTCCTTGGAAAAATAGGTTTATATTTTAATGGAAAAGTAAAAAAATCCTCCTCAAAGAACGATATTTTTAAAACACTTAATTAAGGTGCTCATTGATTGATTCAAGAAGAAAGCAAAAATGTGTGTAGGTTTGACCTTGGTTCATTTCTTTCTTAAAACTTATTAGGTGTAAGTAGTTTTGCACACTGACCTCACCAAATTCTATTCCAATTCTAAAATATGAAATAGAAAATACATTAAAAAATATTCTGTTCTCATAGACAAGGGCCAGGGGGTGAGCACTCCCTGATATTCTTGTCAAATTATGTTTTTAACAATGATTAAGAGAGGCTTCTTCAACCTGCTTAATAAACCTTACTGTTGCTGCCTCACTGGTTAACTTTTCAAACAAGTTGTCAAAATTAGTTCTCATTTGTTTTTTTTCCCAGTTTCAACGTGCACAGCAAAAAGATCATTTTTGACAGTGAAAATAATAACTATTTAAGAAACGGGAAGAGTAATGAACGTCTAACTGAGCTTTCACTACGGCAATAAGTGTTTTACTAGGACTAGCACTGGATGTGTTGGCGAGCCTGTCCAGGAAGCTCGTTCTCTTGTAGTTTTTGATGCCATATAAGACTGGTACACTGTAGAAAGAGACACAATCACATCACAAAGAATTGGATAGTGAAATATTTTGAGGCTACTGGCTTCTTCTTCAGCTACTAAAAAACTGGATACACATACATTTGAGGTAGGTGGATGAGATGTTGCCAACTGTAGAGCACTTAAAAACTAAAATATCACTTCTACTTCTATTATATGATAAAATGATGTAATAATGTACAGTATATGATTTTTACATCATTTTATTTATTAAATAATTGATCGGTAGCGTAGTTGGTTCAATCCCAGCTTCATGTGCTAAAGGTTCTCATTTCGATCCCAATCAGAGTCAATACATTTTGAGAAGGATCAGCTGATAATCACCGGCTGTTCATTTGTCATTGGGCTATTAATTAATGACACTTTCTAAGGAATAGTCGGCCTTAGTTTGTAACAATGACTACATTTGCTCATCTACACTCATCATACTCATTCGAAATCCATATTCGCCCATATCTTGACGATCGGCGTTTTATGAATAAATAAATAAATTTAGTGTGACGGTGAGTAACCGTTTTAATTTGATTATTTTTAGGAGATTGCCAAACAGAGGGTGGAGAAAAACACAACCATTTCAGACATCCCACTCAAACTCTCACCCTTCAGCAGATGTTAGAGGTAAGTTACTTTTAAACATATCTGTTTAAATATAGTTAAAGATAGGATTTATACTTTCAGCATCAGTTGTTTAACGTTCAAATAGAAAATAAAGTAGCTAGTGCCCAATAATAAAGTAAAATTTTAGAGTTATCAATTATTAATCAAAATTATAATTGATTACAAACAGGGCTGTTGTCTCAGATATATTTCTTCTGAAGACACAACGTGTAATTATACTTCTTCTATTGGTAAACATTAAAACTAATAGAAGAAGTACGAATATCAGTGTACGTGTAAGGGTGGGCGAGAGGGTCAGTACCACAGTACGTTTAAGGGTGTGCGAGAGGGTCAGTACCACAGTACGTTTAAGGGTGTGCGAGAGGGTCAGTACCACAGTACGTGTAAGGGTGGGCGAGAGGGTCAGTACCACAGTACGTGTAAGGGTGGGCGAGAGGGTCAGTACCACAGTACGTGTAAGGGTGGGCGAGAGGGTCAGTACCACAGTACGTGTAAGGGTGTGCGACATGCTTGTATGGTGGTATTGACCACCCGCCCACCCTTACACGTAGAGTGCTAATATTAACCAGTTAAATGTTAACCTTATTAAAGCAACCTGGTGGGCTTAATTGCAAGCATTTTTCCTTCACAAGAGCAAGTACCAACACTCTTTAAGCATTATTGAGCTTGTCATGTATTTACTATTGTCTTGATTATCCAGTCTGTACATAAATTGTGCACCTTTACAGTAAGTCTATTGATTTGGGATGTCAACCTAATGAATAAAGAGTGATTTTAACCATTGAAACAAAATAAAATACTTTTTAAAATGACGTTAAAAATTATACTATACTGTAATGTGTGCTGTACACAGTTATAAAACAATACTTTTACAGTATGGATACACATTTAATTTTCACAATTACTAAACTAATGTAATATCTGACTCGGAAATTTCCATTGTCAGAAACGGGTTCAGCCCCAATTGTTTCTAATAATCGGGGTTCTCCTGTTCATTTGAAATGATTTTTTACGCCTTGTTTAGGACAGGAAAGCAGGCTTACGTTTCTAAGTATTCCTTTGGCAAGCCCTTTGAAATTTAATACACCACAAAAGGTAAAATAAAATGGACATATCTTCAGTCCATCACAGAAGAGGGTAAATGAAAGACTCGAAGGTTTGTGATGGATTGAAAATAAAGCCAGTGATCGTGAAATATATCCACGGCTGTTTTACCTTATGTGTGTGTGTTTTAACTTTCAAAGGACTTAACAAAGAAATGCATAAAAAGGACACTTGTCCTACTACTGTGAAAAATTAACCTTATTTAGTTAATAATGTATGTACATTTTATTTATATACCTTATTTATTTATTTAGGAGTCTTGTTCATCAGATGAAGAAAGCTTCATACCAGCTGAAGAGGTTCAAGAGTTCAAGGCTAAAATTCCACATGTTACTGAAAAAAGACAAGAGTTGCGACAGATTCTTAAAAAGAGGTTCGCACAAATGTGTGATAATAGACCACATATAAGACGCTTAAATGATGATCAAGATTAAGTGTATTTCAAAATATGATTAAAGTGGTGTCAGACACTGTAGTTTGTCCAAGGTTTGTTCACTAGTCATTTTGAAGCAAACCGCGACCACTCTGCAGCCCTGTCCTGTAAATTGTAGCCATTAAGTAGCCAAACGTTATTGTAATATTATTGAAAAGGTAATTATTTTCTAAGACTATTTTATTATTAATATTGTTAAATGGCCACTTTTGGCGTTATACACTGTTATAGGGTTCTTGAATTTGTTATTTGATTATATTTTTAACTTAAACTATTTTTCATTTTACAAATAATTCACGATTATTATAATTTTCATTGTTTCGAATCTATACTTTTTTAATTGATGGTATATAAATGCCAAGTTAAAAGCATTGTCAACTAACTTTATATCAATTATAGCATAATTTTTTAAATAAATTTATATATTTTATATTATAATATTGTTGTTGAAGTGCAGTTTGATGGTGCTAGCCGTTGACATAATCCTGTGATCACTGAGAACATGTTATTGAGAAGGCTGTTGTTACCATTGCGTGTTTGATGTTAGTATAGACTAACCTTAGCATCATAAAATTACATTCCTTTTCTTGTTCCATGTAATTCAGCCTCAAACCCTTGTTGTTCAATTGTTCAAATACAGAAAAAGTTTGTTCGCTTTACATTTTTTATTGCTCCTTGATTAATTTTCACAATAGTTGTTGCATATTTTAAATTTAAAACTTAAATCTGAACTATGTCATTTAAAACATTTGTTTTATTTGTCTAGAAAAAATAACCATTTAAAGTATATCAAATTAAATTGATTTGTGTGCTGGAAATAAGTTTTAATTTTCTATTAGAATCAAACTAAGTCGATTTAATCAAATCTTCAGCACGTTAATTGTGCTGTCATATTTTTTATTGCTTACATATTATTTTTGAAGTTTTTTCTAACACTTCCTACATGTCCAGTTATTTTAATGTGTAATTTTTATGTCCATTTATTTTATATCATTTAATATCCTGTACACTTATGTAAAGCTTAATTAAATAAAAATACAGCCAGTTAAACAAGGAAAGCATATTCTAAGTAGTATTTGGTATACAGATGTTTTTCCAGGTAACTATCATATAATACCTGATCCCGCCTACTTCCACCCAAGCAGGATACTGTGGGCCCTCCCACTAATTGCGCCTTAAACAATTGCCTCTATTAATTGCACAGAAAAAATTTCCACCTGCAACTGGATTAGAACTGACTATTCTCGGTTTTGTACCCGGCCATAATACAATGCCTCTAAATAATCAAGCTCACTAATCAAATAGAAACAAGTGAACTAGATTATTTAGAACAATCATGGTGGCAAGTAAATATGAACAAATTTAACTTCTTCAGGTAGCAGTTAGAGTAAAGCAGAAAATATGCAAACTTAAAACCAAAATCAAGGAAAAAGAAGTTTCCAGAGACAGATTAAAAAAAGAATTTTAAATACCTAGAAAAGCAGATAAAGTGTTGGATATAAAGATGAGCCAGCTCCAACTTTGTCGTTTATAGGCAAGTGTTGCTTTTAGACTTGTGAAAAACTGGGTGAAATGAACTAAGAATTTTACTCGCTTAAATAGAACAGAACAAAAAATTGTAGAAAATTCTTTGTTTATTCTTTTTTGCAGGGAGTTGTATAGAAAAAACCCACTTTTTTGATTATTGTTTTGAATAAAATTGGATTGACAGATTAGTCCAGCCACTGAAAGGATTCACCTCCAAAAGTTATCAAGATGCATAAGTTCTTCTGAAAATTTGAAATAAGATGTAAAATTATCCATACAACATATGTTTTACCAATAACTCCAAAATCTTGCAATATAAAAAAATTAAGTTTATAAAAAAACAAAAAAACAGTTTATTTATTATCTCCTTAATGAATTTTTATTGGCTGTGAATTTACTGTAAAATTTAACACAAAAGAACAGAAAAACTAGTACCTTTTTCAAACACACTCATCTATCCTTTTTTTTTTTTAAATAAGTTCAAAAGAGCTTTAATTTAAGCTATTATTGAAGTTTATAGGATAAAAAGTAATGAAGTTACAATGAAAACAGTCAAGGTAACTAAAATCTTTGAAAAATAAATAGTTAGCAATAAAACTGAACCTATTGCTAATAAAGTTATAATTTATCAGAATCCAACTACAATTAACTATACTTATATGTCAGTTATAAGTTCCAGTAGTTTTAGTATTTTAAAAAGCATACTTTTAAAAATAGAAACAAACAATTTAAATACTTAACTTTTAATTTAAATAATTCCAAAATTAATAAATATTCGTAAAAAGTTGTAAAACAAATTTAGCATCTTTTCCACTGAATATTTCTCTTTTTTTTAAATATTGTGGCATGAGAATTAGATATGGCTGTTCAAACTCTTGCATACTGTGTGAAAAGTTCTGACATTGAGGCCCTTAAACCAAATTTTGTTAGAGATAAGGGTTTAAAAAAACTAATTTTACTTAAGGTTAAAGTTCATAAAATTCTCTTTAAAATTGTTTTTTAATGGATAAAATATCTTAAAATGCAATGGAGTTACGACTGAATATGATTTGTATGATTACAGACTAAATATCGGAGCATGAAAGTTTTTGAAGTTTTATTTTATTTGTTAGATAAAAACTTTCCTCAAGATACTGATGATACCTAAGGAAATATCAAATATATGAGGATATGTACAATAATATTTTATAAAATTAATAATGATAAAGCTACTTACATATTTATAACTACACTTCACGTTGCTATTTATATGTCGCACCAATAAAGCAAGAACAATATTTTTTCAAGATACATATATAAACACTACATTCAGTACTCAAAAGCAGTAATAATCTTCAGAATACATGATATATGTAAAACCTAATAAGACTAATAAAACATAAGTATACAAAGAAATATAACATTTACAAACATACGAAAGTTTGGCCTTGGTTTGTAATTTACTTCCAAGATCTACTTTGTCTCCTACTTTATCCTTAACAACAATCAAAATATAGCATCAAATTAGGCATCTTTTTGTTATTGCAGTGGTGAATAAATCAAAACGATACTGTCAACGTGTGTTCAATAATAAAAGGTTAAATCGCGCGAGGTGTAACCGACAGAAATAAGCAAGCCATTGCAAGTAGTGTTAAATAATTGTTTGCCAACATTTGAATGAAGAAAAGCGTAGCAACATCTCAAAGAGCCACTTATGAAGTCCTATTATATAAACCATAAATATTTAATACATATTATAAGAAATATATTCAACATAATGTTTAACGACATTTTTTTGTTGGAATTTAATAAAAGGGATAGTTTTAAGGGTATTAATATCATAAAACACCACGATTAAGTCGTATAGTATAAAATAATATATTTAACATATCTCAATAAGTTTTAAGTATACCCTATACAATGCTTCAAAACCTTGTGTTCTAAATATATTACAATGAGGGATGGTTTTGACCCGCTTAAAACAAAAAGTGCAACTTGTACATATATAACTTTAGAAGTAGAGGGTAAGACGAGCTTAATTCCAAATTTTCTGAAAATTTGGTATTTCTTGAAAACTATCGGAGGTATTACCTTGTTTTTTACATTAAGTGATTGGGCAAATAAACTTTTATGTGGCTTAAATTGTTTCTTGTTACATCATAAGTAAAACAAGAAAAAGGCTTTGTTAGTAACTGTATTATAGGAATTTTGGACACTTATAATAACCTATGTTGTATCCTTTTATTTTATCACTAACAATATCATATTATATATCATGTATAAAATTCTGGCCATACCTTTGGTCTAGAGTATCAATAGCCCTTTTAGTAGCACTGTAATTTTAAAGTGCTACTGTAGAAATTTCAGCTTTTAATTTGAGCATTTATTTAAGGACTTTCATGGAATGTTGAGAGAAATAAAACTGATTTATATTTCATTGTTTAGTTTTTTTAATGTTTCGTGTAGCAGAGGAAAAAATGTGTCGCTGGGAAGAACTCAAAAGGCCATCACTTGAAACACTCAGTATATCACAATAAGCAAATGATTAATAGAGTCTTAGATGTAAACACGTGCTTGTCTGAAGGCCAAATGAAGGTATTGGGGTCGGGGGATTGGTAGTCGCAAAACTTAAAAGTCTTACATCTTACATCCCGTGTCTTTGCCACAATCGGTTGATTGGGGAGTCGTCAGTCTTCTTCCCTTCGATGGGGGGTCTTCGCGAAGTGAGCTCTTGTGTTTGTGTTGTTATTTTAAGTGTTGGAAAGAGTGTTCTTCTATGTATTCTAATGTGCTGTAGTATGGTTTTTCAAGTAAATATTGTTTTAATTTGTTGTAAAAAGTATTGCTGTTAGTGATTGTTTTTAGATTTTTTGGTAATAAATTGAAGAACTGTGAGCCTGAGTATTGAGGTGAATTACTGAATTTATGTAGCTTATGTTGTGGAAGGTTGATATTGTTTTTGTGGCGTGTATTATGAGTGTGTTGGTTAAGTCTAAGGTCGGGGTTGGATTTTTTTGCCAGGATTATGGATTCAATGATATAGAGTGTGGTTACGGTGGGGATTTTATTTTACGCGAAGAGCGGCTTACAGTGTTCCAGTTGATTCTTTCTGAAGATTGTTCTGAGTGCTTTTTTCTGTATTTTTAAAACCCTGTCCATATTGTTTTGTGAAGCTGATCCCCATGCGATAATGCTATAACGTAAGTGTGATGCAAAAAGCGCATGGTAAGCCACTAGGGCCGTTTCTTCGTTCGTGATATTTCTGATTATTCGGATAACAAATAGTGCTGAGGATAGTTTTTAACATAGGTTATCAATATGGCCTTGCCAGTTGAGGTTTTTATCTATTATTACTCCCAGAAATTTTGTAGAATTTACTGTTGGTACTGTGATTCCTGACCAGTTATCTTCATTTAGGTTCCTATTGTTTGGCGTGAAATTTATGTGGATTGATTTTGATTTGTTTATGGTTAGGCTGAGTGAGTTGCAGACTGTTGTGGCTCTAGTCAATGTTGAGTTTACTATGTTGTTGCTATTTATGTTTCGTTCTGTTGGTATGACGATGGTGGTGTCATCTGCAAATAGTATACATTTTTGTTCTCTATCTAGCTGTTCAGGAAGGTTGTTTATGTATATTAAGAAGCATAATGGCCCTAGAATAGATCCTTGCGGTATTCCTCTCGTGGTTGTTCTGAGTGATGATCTGATAGCGCAGATTTTGTTTTCATGTTGGTGGTCTATTTCGACATATTGCCTTCTTTCAGTTAAGTAGTTTTGTATCCAAGCCAGTGCTTTGTCGCAAATTCCAATTTTTTTCATTTTAGAGATGAGAATGTTCCAATTGATTGTATCAAACGCTTTCTGCAAGTCCAGAAAAAGGCCTGATGCTGTTTTTTCTCTTCCCAAATTTTGACTATTTCTTCGCATAGTTTTGCTATTGCAGTGTTTGTGCTTAAATTTTTTCTGAATCCATGCTGGGAGATAGTGATTAGGTTGTTAGATTCAAGGTATGTTATTATTTGATTATATATAGCACGTTCGAGCAGTTTAGATATTGTGGTTTGCTACTGGTCTATAGTTGCTGGGGTTTTCTTTATCACCTTTCTTATACTTGGGGTAAATTTTTGAAATTTTTAGGTTTTGCGGTACTGATGTTTGTAGGATTGAGGAGTTTATTATATGGAGGACGGGTTTTAAAATTTCTTCTTTACAGTGTTTGATGATTTTTCCTGTGATGTCATCGAAGCCTGATGAGTTTTTGGAGCTGAGTTTGTGAAGTAACCTGTCCATTTCCTTTGCTGTGATGGTGTTAAAATATTTGAGTTGGTAGGCCTGTTGGTCTTCCTGTATCGTTTCAAGATTGTGTTTCGCTCCTCACATTCTGTTGATATTGTGAAGTGCTTATTAAATATATTACTAATGTGATATGAGTCGGTGATGATTTTGTTGTAGCTTAGCAGACTGATTCTTTCATGTTTCCTGTTGTTACTTTTTTTTCTTCGTTGACTATTTTCCACAATTCCCTGTTTTTGTTATCTGCTTGTAAAATTTTGTCAGTCGTATGTCTGGTTTTTTATTTTTTACATCTAGGTCATATTTTTTCTTCAAATCCAAATATCTGTTTTTATCATCCTCAGTGGCTGTAAGGTTGTATTTTTCTTGAGCCTCCTGTATGTGCTTTCTTAAAGTTACGGTAGCTTCGTCCCAAAAGAAGTTCTAGCATCAGGAGATCTGTATGTGCCTATTAGGATAATTTGTTGCTTTTTTAGTTTAATTTTTAAGGCTAGGGTCTCAAATATTTGTTCTACCGGTTCATATGGTTCCTGTAGGTCAATTTCCTCAATTACTGTTGATAGATTGTCATTGGTATATGTTGCTATGCCACCCCACATATGTTTTCGTACAGCAGAAATATTTTCTTAGTCTATAACCAGGTATGTGCATTTGTAATAATTCTTCTTCTCTATGTCCATGCTCTGAAATTATTAGTAAGTCCGGTGAGTGTTTTTTATTTCTATTTGTAACCTGTCTATCTTACCTTGCAAGCCTCTTTGTATGTTTAAGTGGAGGATTTTAAGATAATCATCTTTATTTTATTTTTGTGTTTTGTGTTTAGGGAATTATTTGAGTAGTTTCTTGAGAGATTATGACCTAGATGTGTCTGTGTTGTTAGTTGTGGGGGGCAACAAATAGATAGGGTGCCATCTGACTGGTTAGTGTTCTAGGGTTAACCTTCTGGAGGACTTATCTATTGGTCACACTGTATCTAAAGATACTTCTTAATTTTTGGAGCTTTACAGATACTTCAAGTAATTTTTAGATACATGTATTGATTTTGTGTGCACAGGGATGGAGTTCTCATCCAATATTAAATTTGTGTCTCAAATTATTAATTGTTTTGGGGCTCAGAAGTGTAGTAGCCGTAGTGTAATCTTAGTTACGTAAATATGACTCAGTTTAAACCAGCAGTAGTCGCAGCCCTTGCTGACTAATAAAATTACTGGTAAAACTTTTCCTATTACGTGAAATATCTATTGTAAGTAATAATATAGTTAAGGGTATAAGATAACAAGGTTTTAACTCTTTACACCCCCATGACATATGCATTTGAACTACTCTAAAATATAGATGACAAA
Source organism: Stictocephala bisonia (assembly GCA_035578905.1). Lineage (NCBI taxonomy): Eukaryota > Metazoa > Arthropoda > Insecta > Hemiptera > Membracidae > Stictocephala > Stictocephala bisonia. The sequence continues at coordinate 474,705 of JAQJVL010000320.1, forward strand.
AATCTGTTCTTTACAAATAAAGGTATTTAGTCACATTGTATCGTTATAATACTTATATGTACTTTTCTGAAAAAACTTAAGTAAACAATGACAGTCCTTGTTTTTTTCAATTTTTTCTTCAATTAAAATAGATGGTATATATTCACAGGCCAGTTAACATGGAAAGCAAGGCTGTGAAAGAGTTCAACAATTGAAGTACCAAACGTTTATTTCAGTTGGGGATTTAAACATTTTACCTTGCATTTGCAGTTTTAAGCCTAAACTGATGATCCAGCAACGGTAAAGTTGATACAGCAACGGTAAAGTTGATACAGCAACGGTAGTGTTGACCCACCTACACATACAATAGTATTGACCTACTCTCTTACTCGTATGGTGTATTTTCCTAGTTTCTTTGAGAATTTCTTCAATGCGATTCTTAATGTTAGCCTCACCATGTATCAAAAATGCATTTAGGATTAGATTATCGGCTCCACTAATTTTCATAGTTCTAAATCTCTTTATTCAGTAAAGTTTTACATTAATTAAATGAAAATTCATCTTCCATTGTGCATGGGGGAACAGAGTTTGTGCAAGTGTCATTTTTAAAACAATAATTGTTTTGTCCATTCTTGTATCAGTAACACTACATTTAACATTACTATAATCACATGACAAGTTAAATAGAATATAATTTCTACAATACTACTAACATTTCATGGATACCAGTGATGCAGACTATATATAAGATGTCCCAAAAGTCCCCCTCCCTGTAACTTTTAAACGGAATGAAGCAAACAATATCCTTTGGGGGGTAGTTATGCAATGACTAATATTGATTTTTGCACTATAAGAGAACTTATCTCCTTAACCCAAAATGGGGGGGGGGGGACAAGTCCAAAATTTCAAATGCAAACACCCATCAAGTGACACCTCCTTTTAAAGGTCTTTATAAAAGAATAATGCCACAAACTAGAGGTCTCTATCTCAATCCAGTAGAAAACTATAGCCTGTCGAAGGTTTCATAAAAAGTTATCTAAAAAACGATGGTTTTGTTGACTCATCTGTTCAGACTTATTCTTAACCTAAAATAATTAAATGTAACGTTAAAATCTTACCTCAACCTTTTTCAAACCTATTCCTACTTTAATTCTTAGAGTTTTTTTTACTGATTTTAAATGTAATTTTCAGTTTAACTTTTGAAAGGTTGAGTTAAGTTCTTATATATCACAAAAATCATCATGAGTCATTACATAACTACCCCCAAAGGATATTGTTTGTATCATTCCGTTCGAAAGTTGGGGGGACTTTTGGAACACCTGGTACATTACATATTTACAGCCTATGGTTATTACTTATCGTTATTAACACATTAGGTCTAAATATAAATTATCACATTTACTATCCATAACTACTACACAAATGAAATAAGAAATGTAACATTAACAGTAGCACTGATCTAGGAGATACAAACATAACAGTTTTAGAGTAGTTCACACTCTTTCTGTGATGTACAAGGGCTCTAAGGCTATGCACGTTGACCCATCAAAACAACTGAGCCAAGTGGAGAGGAATTTGGACTGTGGCGGAGATAGCTTGTGGAAGGGAGAAGAAAATGTAAATTCAATAATACTGCCACATTACTTGTATTATTATTTATTACTGTAATCTCTTTTAATTTTCATTAGTTTGCATTCAAAATCTATTAATATCAAAAGTTCAGTTTTGTAATTTACACTATTGGTAGACTTGTTGAAAGTAATTATTTTTTGTCATTGCACTTTAATTGCATGGAATCAGAATGATTTGCAGTTTTCACATTGTTACGAATTCATTCTGTGTCAATGCTTTCATATAATTTCATTATTTGAACGTTATGTCACTCTTATTATCAATATTACTGTAATTAATTTGTATTGCCATTCATCAATATTACTGCAATTTAATTTTAAATATCTATTGTATTTCACTTTAAATTTAATAATCTATCATGCAAATTTTTTTGTCTTGGAGCAAACAATATTTACATTGCTAGTCTTGAATCTTGTCACAGTTGTTCTTTAATTACACATTTGCCAATGTACTTTATTGCATGGCATGTTATTATTTTGTTGATATTGTTGTGCATGTATGTTTTATAATGGTTTTCATCATTTAAAAAATACATAAATTAGGTGCAACCATCAGAGGATTAATGATACATTATAATCAATCAAAAGAATTGTGACATTTTCTGTAAAATCGCTGACTCATATTTGTAGCACAATCTGAAGTCTAATGGGAATATTGGTAATACAAACATTTAAACAGACATGTTTACAATTTATTTATTAAAAGAACATTTATTTTGGAATTGGGGAGACACCTACAGAGTTTATATAGTAATTGTTCTTGAAAAAAAACGTACCTTACAAAATATTCAAAAGCTCGTAGTCATTTTGGAGCATTCTAGATTATTTATTTATTATTTATTTATTTATTATTATGATTAACGGCATATGCCTATTTACCAAAATTGTATACAAGAAAATTCAGGCTAAAAATAGAGAACAGAAAAATAGAAAACAGAGGCTAATAAATATGGAAATTATCAGTGCTTAAGAATTAGTTGGATAACAATATACAATTGAGAACAATCAAGTTAACATGTACACATATAAATACATGCAATAAATATACAATAAATTCAACAATTTGTGTTGATATAGTATAAGTGACATAAGCGATAACAAGGATAAATATTTTGTAAATGCAACATAATACAAATTGCAATTGTTTGTGGTGATTTTAATATTAAAATAAACATTCAAGATAAAGTAACCCATACATTTCTGAATTTATGTTTAATGTATGGATTTTCAGTGACAATAAACAAGCCAACCCGCAAAAAAAAACTGTTTGGATAACATCCTGGTGTATGGAACATCAACTTTTAGGGCCGAAGTGGTTAACCTACACTTAAGTGACCATTTAGGGCAAACAATAGAATTTTTCCTAGAGGACGAGATCGATAAGAAGAATGAATCATCTGCACCACAGTACTACCATCAAATAAATGATAACAACATCCACATCTTTAAACTAATGGTTGGTAACTTGAATTGGGAATCAGTTCTACACGGAATAAATGCAGACGATGATTTTGCTGTGTTTATGGATACTCTGGTTTATTATTATAACTTATGCTTTCCACTTAAGATATTCAAGCCTAGGCTATGCTTACCTAAAAATAAAACAAAAGGTTGGTATACCGTTGAACTTGCTCATATAAAGTCTAGACTAGATTTTCTTTACGAATTAATGAATAGGCCTAGGCCTAACAGAGTTAATTTTCAGGATGTTGATGTTGCTTATAAAAATCTAAAAAAAGAGTATAGGTCAAAAATCAGGTTAGCTAAAAAGAAATCAAATGATGACCTGGTCCAGGGGTCTAAAAACAAGGTTAAATGTATATGGCAAATTGTAAGAGAGAACTAAGCCTAGTACAACAGAAAATGACATTTTAATATCTCCTGATCACTTCAATAATTTTTTTATTACTGGTTTAAACTGTAAAAGTAATGTAAATAAAACTGACATATCTAGCCCTACACAACATATACCTTTAGTTAAAGATAAGAACCAGTTATCCTCTGTTTTGAGCCTTTTAAGTAAGCATGATTTTGTTGCTGATGAAACCAATAGATTTAAGTTCAATTGTGTAAATGTTAAAGAAGTAAGTAAAATTGTATCCTGTTTAAAAAATAAGACTAGTAAAGACCACTTTGGTTTTTCAAATAAGCTTGTTAAAGAAACAATTTCATCGTATGTAAATATTTTAACCATTTTAATTAATCAATGTTTGATGCAGGGAACTTTCCCATCGTGTTTGACAATTAGTAAAGTACACCCAGTTTTTAAGAATAAAGGTAATAAACAAGATGTAAATAACTATAGGCCTATAGCTATAGTACCTGTTTTCTCTAAAATAATAGAGTTAATTGTAGGTAAGCAGCTCATGTATCATTTAAACAAATATAACATTTTATGTAAAAACCAGTATGGTTATAGAGAAGGTATCTCAACAGTAACTGCTTTGATAGCTCTTGTTGAAGAAATCTCAGACGCTTTTGAGTCGAAAGAACTTGCTGGAGCCGCATTTTGTGACCTCAGCAAGGCCTTCGATAGAGTTTCACATGAATTTTTGGTAGAAAAACTGAAATTCTATAATGTAAAAGATCAAGAATTAGATTTATTTAGAAGCTACTTGCAAAATAGATCTCAATATGTTTTTATGAAAGGTAAAATCTCAAAGCCACTTACGCAGACACAGGGAGTGCCTCAAGGTTCTGTATTAGGGCCCCTGCTCTTTTTGGTTGTTGTTAACGATGTAGAGGCAAATGTGTCGTCTAGTATATTTATGTACGCAGACGACACCACATTGATTACCAAAAACAAAATTAAACAATTGGCAATGGATGATATCCAGGAAAATTTAAACAAAGTTAGTGGTTGGCTGGATGTCAATAATTTAAATTTAAATAGGGATAAAACCACCACTATGGTTTTCGGCCTGAGGGATCTGAGTGAGCCGGAGAGTGCCCGGCGGACCAAGTTTCTTGGTATATGGTTGGACCCCACTCTGGCTTGGTCAGATCACTCATTGAAATTATGCAAAAGATTGGCATGTGACATATTTGCTCTAAGACGACTCTATGGTGTCGTCTCCCAGAATGTTATGAAAATAGCTTATTTTGGACTATTTCACTCTAAAATGACCTATGGGCTGATTGTGTGGGGTAGTTCTGCATCAGCAAAAGATGTCTTCATTATGCAAAAACGTGCAATAAGAACCATTGCAGGAATAGATCCAATGGAACATTGTAGGCCCTGGTTCATCAACTTTGGAATCCTAACTCTGTATTCAGCCTTTATTCTACAAAATTTAATGCACCTGAGAAACCAAAATAGTTTAAATTTTAATTACAATAGACATAATTATAACACCAGATCAAGACATGATGTAGAAATTCCTTTTGCTAGATTAAGTAAAACAATGAAAAAACCTTTAGCAACTAGCACTAGGCTTTTTAATAAATTACCATTAGCAATAAGAGATCTAGAATTAGGGCGGTTTAAAGCTGTTGTAACTTCTTTTTTATTACATCACGCATTCTATTCTGTGGATGAATATTTAAGTGGCTGCTGGTCAGTAGCAGACTTTAATCAAAACACTGTTTTGTAGGCCTATTGCCACCTATATTGTTGCAGTATTTTAGTATTTATAAATATGACAAATCCAATGTATTCAGTTGAATATTTTATGGAAATAAAGATCTTATCTTATCTTATCTTATCTTAATAATATCTAACAAATATGCAAATTCTAACACGAAAATATAAATAAACACACATAACATGATGAATGGTTTGACAATCAAGATGACTTTAGACTGCAATGGGTGTGAATGAATAGTAAAAAATATGTGAATGAGTGTGATGAAATAATAAGTTACAACATGAGCTATAGCTGGAGAAAGACTCAAGATTCATCATTCTCTCCCCGGGCGATCATCTTCTTGAACCGAGCAGTACTACAGTTAAAGAAATCAATGTTTGAAGGTAGGGTGTTTCCTGTGCGTTGCAACCGAACCATTGTACAGTGCTGTGCATATGATGTGGTGTGGTGTGTTCTGGCAAACAGCTCCCTGGATCTGGTAGAAGCTGGAACGTGGAAATAAATCATTGCTAGAAGTTCCGGACAGCGAATCTCACCATTGATGATCTTGAAAAGAAACATAAGATCAGATGTCCTTCTTCGCAATTCTAGCGATTGCAAGAATTAGAACAAGTCCCAGGGGTGTTGTTCTACACCTACTAGAGAAATTTTTACAATTTTATAGAAAAATAAGCAAAATTTATACCAAGAATAATATTTTGTTTATGTTTTCCTCTCTATGTATATAGAGTACATTTGGAAAATTCTAGTTAAGTGTATAAAGACAAATTGAAAAAACAATAGTTATATTATTCCAAAAGCTTATGAATTAAAAATATAAACATGTTTTTATGACAGTTCAGAATATGACTGATGTAACCAATGTCTTACCAATGAACATTCGGCCAATTATCATGACCTTCAAATGCTGAATATTTAGTTCCTGATTAATATTAATGGTTACCTCAGGAATTTTTACTTTTTGTGAATGGTTCTGAAACCTGATATTGTAAATAATATTACAATTCTATATGAAGAACTTTATAGAAAAAATAAATAATGATTGTACTATTTTATTCCAACCCTCTTGCCTTGAATTAGTAGGAATATACTATGTCTGGAAAACTTTATAAAAAACTGTCTTAAGATGGCTTACAGCTGCAAAGTCGACTAAATGTTGCAACATATTGTCGAATAGGTAGACAGAATAAGAAGTTATCTTGGGTTTGCTTGAAAAAAAAACCAGACAAGTTTTTATAGTTCCTATTATCAAAACAATATTTGTTAGGCTATTAAGTTCGATTAAACGTTCTTAACGCTGCACTTAGTGCTACAGTATTTTTTAATTAGGCCTATATTGAAGAATTATTGTTATATTTTAAAAACTAGATATACACAAACACGCATTTGTTCCCCCAAAACCAAATGAATTTTTTAAAGCAATTCTTTCTTCTCTCGGCCAGTTTTGTTTTGAATTTGCCACTATGTTTAATCCACTACCTTCTTCACAAACATTATTTAAATTTATAGTAGGTGGTATTTCACCTGAAAAACACGCTAAAATTGTAAAACATGCCTCCAAGTTTCCAGCTGCACCTAATAAATGTCCATGAGCTCCTTTGGTAGAAGAAATTGCAATATTTTTGGAGTGATCTTTAAATAATGCCTTTATTGCTTTTAATTCAGTTGCATCCCCTAACTGAGTTGATGTGGCATGAGCGTTTATGTAAGATATATCTTCAACTTTAACGTTTGAATCATTTATTGCCCTTTGCATAGCTAAAATTGCTCCTTTCCCTTCCTCATGAGGTGCAGTGAGATGTGAGGCATCTCCAGACATGCCATAACCTAAAATTTCTGCATAAATTTTTGTTTTTCTTGACAATGCATGAGAAAGTTCTTCTAGAATTATAATAGAGGAACCTTCTCCAATTACAAATCCATCTCTACTTTTATCGAAAGGCCTAGAAGATAAAGTTGGTGTATTGTTAAATTTAGTACTTAGTGCTCTAATCCTACAAAAGCCGGCTACTGATAATTCATTTATATTGGCCTCGGTAGCGCCACATACCATAACATTAGCATGGCCATATTGAATCAGTCTAAGTGCATCACCTATTGAGTGTGCACCAGTTGCACACGCAGTCGAAACAGAATGGTTTGGACCTTGAAAACCATATTTAATACTTATCTGCCCAGCAACCATGTTTGTTAAAATTCTAGGCACAAAATGAGGTGTAACATGATTATATCCTAGTTTTAAAGCACTATTAGTATTACATATATGAACTAGGTCTGCCATACCCATACCAACACAAACACCAGTCGATTCCAATCCCTCAGAATGGGTTGGTTTCCAATTTGAATCCAGTAATGCTTCTTCGGCTGCAATCAGTCCTAACATTGTTGCTCGAGACATTGTCCTCATTTCACTTTTGCTAACACACTTATGCAAATTTGATTCTTGAATAAATTTATCACTTATAAATGCAGCCACCTTACATGGTAACCGTGAATAATTGTCATCCTCAATTTTGGAAATGAAACTCTTACCATCCATTACGTTTTTCCATGACGATTTCGTGTTATGACCCATTGGAGAAATAATTCCTATACCTGTAACTACAACTCTACGTTTCATGTTAGAATAGGGCTAATAAAACACGCTGAATTAGGCCGTAATGCTTTTAGAAAAATTAATAATAGAATACCAATTCCGAAAGTAAATTTCTCTATTCATATTATTTAACAGATTTATAAACAACAGAAACTAAAGAAAATAAAACATTAGTGTTTACAGTTGCGATTCGTTATTAGGCAGTAAGGTTATGTTTTTGTTTATGGTTGTAATTTTTTTTATATTAAACCAACAGTAAGCATTTTCCGGTTGGCTATGGTAGGATATTTTCCATGCAACACAGTGATTACATCGTAGTATAGAATACAATGATTTTGTAAAAAAAGATGTTATAGCATAGACCTTCTATTATACGGTATAATAGAAGGTCTATGGTTATAGTTCGTGGTTTAGTCAGCATAACAAAATAGTCCCTAAACATTTCATACGTAATCATAATTTTAGTACAGTTGTTGATCAGGAAGTAGTCATCCTTTGATTATTAGAATTGCTTTTATAATTTGATCCTTTCATTTAGCACAATGATAGATAAATGTTCGCTTTTGTATTAGTAAAAGTGTTGCTCATTAAAGTTCAGATCCGGAAGTATGAAACATGAATATCTTTATATGGCTGCCTTAATACAAATATCCAGCTCAATATACTCATTGTACTATACAGCATGTATTAAATATAATTTATTATACTTAATATTATGCACAATCGTGGCCGTAGTCAAGTTGTGGACATTCCCTATATCATACTGATGAATATGGTTGTTTGAGGAATGCAGTCCTTTGGATCCATCATTTCTAAAGGAGAGTGCCGCAGGGCTCTGTGCTTGGATCTGTGCTCTTCCTTCATTCATCAATGACTTAACTTTTGTCACAATCTAAAGCAGGTCTTTTGCGGATGACACATCTATGGTGACTTCTGCTGAAAACATTAAAGAACTAAAGACTATAGCAAGTGAGGTAGCAAATGCATCACTCCTATGGTTCAAACAGAATCGGCTTGTTGTCAACAAAGAAAAGACCCAAATAGTAATTTTTAGATCAGAAACACACACTGTGCAGATGATATCAAATATCTTATTTGAATGAGGGCATTAAAACATGTTTAGTTGTAAAATTTTTGGCAATTAACCTCAACTATAATTTAAAATTCCATTTCCACAATGACACCGTTATCAAAAAAAAATAGTTCAAACATTTTTGTATAAAGAGCCTTGTTAAAATTCTCAGACTCAAAAGTTCTATTACCTGCATATTATGGACTCATTTATCCTTTTCTTCCTTCTTGTGTTTAAATTTGGGCTCATTTAGCTATTTAAAATGAGTTAAAAGAGTTATTTAAAATTAAGTCTGTTCGAAACATTTAGTTATTTAAAATTCAAAAAAGAGCTATGGGAATTATTGTCCATAAAAACTTCACCGTTACTCATCTATGTCACTTTTCGAAGAAAATAACTCTTTAACGTTTCCTATTTACATTTTCTTAATACTTCTTTGTCCACAGGAATTTCCAGTTATTTAAATTAGAAATTCCATTTAATCACTATATCCTTCGCACCACTAATGACATTGGCATTCCCGTTCACAAAACTTCCTTTTTAAGAACTGCTTGCATTATGCAATGGTGTAATGCTCTTTAACTCACTGCACTGGAGGGAGGACATTAAAATTGATGAAGACACAAAGGCATTCAGAAGAATGGTTCGTAATCTTTTGGTCCCTCGGTGCCATTACAGCGCCCGGGATGTTTTGGAATATTAAACAGTAATGGTGTTCGCCCGGGCGCCCAGTTTAGCGCTCTAATGAATTTAGTTATATATTTTATCGCAACGGCCGCTAAGAATAGTAAAAATCCTGACTCACTAACAAACAAGCAATTCGATAGATTGCTGTTTGTTACAGGCAGGCTGAGGCAGTAACAAGGATAGGTTGCCTTGGGTAAACAGGAAATCCTTCTGTAAATACTCGCTCGAAAATACTCGATACTCGAAAAAAATGCCAACTACTCGACTCAAACTCAAAAATCACTACTCGCACACCCCTACAAACAACAAATCAAAATTATTGTGTTCAGTTTAGATGTATATATTTATGAACATAGGCTTAGGATGGGGTCTGTCTTTTACAGTTGTCTTGGAAGAACAGGAAATCCTTCTGTAAATACTCACTCCAAAATACTCGATACTCTAAAAAATGCCAACTACTCGACTCGAACTCAAAAATCACTACTCGCACAACTCTAGTAACAACCAATGACACTCTGCCATTATGAGATTATTCTTACAACCAGTCCTATTGTCAATCCTTTCAAATCATGATTGTTTTATTAGGTGATGAACATACATGATAAGAGCCAGTGGCCAAATGGTTCAGAGATAGTTTTGTTTTATATTCACATAAACATTACTACTTTTCAATGTTTAGTCACAAACGTAACTGACTAAGAATGCAATTAAAAAACCTGATCTAAATACCCACCCACCCACCCATACACGCACAGTGATATTGACCCACCCACCCACCCATACACGTACAGTGGTATTGACCCGCCCACCCACCTATACACGTACAGTGGTGCCCCGCAAATTCGATAGATGGGCATAACTCCTTCATTTATAGTAAACTCTAGCAATGACTTTTATACATATTAATAACCCACTTTTTAGCCAAAGATGATTGTACAAATTTTAATTCAAAATATGAACAAATATATCTATAGAAAAATAATTGGTACACTTAAAATAAAATAAAAAATATATTAATATAGATATACTATACTCGTACTTGGTTGGTTAGTACCTTTTGTACTTTATATTCTCAAAATGTTAATAAAATATATCACATGGTTTGTTCATGAGTTAAGGGGGAAAATGCCAAATTTGTCATTTTGGGCAGCCATATCTCCATGTAGAACTTTTTTAGAATTTTTTCACGAAACATATTTATTACTTACATTGATACTAACAATTTTATTTAAGAAATTTCAAAAATAATTTTCGATCGAACACCCTTAAGATTAAGTCACTTTTTTAGCATAAAAGTTTTTTATATTGACGTTATTATGGAGATTGTATAAATAAAAATGTTTTGACTTGACTTGAAACTTGACTATAATAGTTCAGCCGTTCTAATTTTACCTCTGAGGTTTGCGGGTTAAACTGGAAAATCGATATAGGCAACTTCGCATCCAGACCACCACAGCCCTCTTCTAAATTTTACATCCGGTGACTCACAATTGAGAATAATGTAGGAAGGTACACAATTATTTATTTTGAAGTTATACTTCTTTGCGCCCGTTAGACACTTTGGGATGGGATGTTGGTCGAGAAACCGCTTCACGCTGAAAAGTAAGAACAAATTTTTAAGAACTATCGATTAATCGATTGTTAATCGAAGAAATTTAATCGAAGAAATTACTGATAATGATAATATAGGTGTATAATATAATAATGAAGTCACGTATAATAAATTGAAGATAAATATATTGAAAAATGTCTTATATTTCATTTATATATCCTGTCTGTTTGTGTGCGTGAGTGGGTGTATGAGAATGGCCAAAGAAGTATAACTTCCACCGTGTGATCCGACGCACACCCAATTTTTTTGTAGTAGGGATTAAACTCTTTTTAGTGGGGAAGTACTTTTTTTACTGATCATAAATTTCAAAAAATAAGTAAATCGGACAATTTTAACTTATTAAAACCTGCAGGCACTAGTGATTCATTTATACTGAAAACAAATTATATTTCGTGGGACATAAAATAGCTAAGCGCTCAAGATATATAATGTTGCCATGTTATGCTCCCCTCAGTGGTAAGGTTAGAACGGCTGGACTATAGTTTTATTCACATTTATACGGTGGAAATTCCCATTTAAATAATAATATTTTCATTAGTTGTGATTTACTATATTCAAATGTCTTGATACAGTTATGTGACGACTTGGTATTATTGTTTTTTACCTCTGGAACATGAAAACAAAATAAATGTAATATTAAATGAAAAAAAGCACTTTCCTATTATTTAACACAACGAAGAGAAAAATTCAATGCAGTGAAACTAAAACATAATGTCTTACCCTCTTTGATAACTATAATAATATAACAACAAAACAATATTTGAAATTAATAAATTTAAATTCATGACGTTTTGCAGCTTCATAGTTGCGAATTTTTAAACATAGAGAAAAGAAAAAAACAGAGTTTTTTACAGTATTGAAACAGAATCCGAAGCAGGATAAGAAAGGTATCAGGCAGAAGAGAAGAGATTAAAAAGCATCCCAACACCAGGCTAGAGACAGACTTAGTTGACTATAAAAGAGTAAAGTTGTGATTACTCTATTGTAGGCAGTTTGATTTACAGGTTACAGTAATTTTTCAAGTGCAAGTATGACAAGTCTGTTTCGTTTTGTTCTTCGATTGAAAGTTAGTTATATTATGGACTGAAATTGAAGATGTAGCTCATCCTCTTTATCGATATGTGTTAACAATTAATTGAACAGTGAGAGAAAACCGCAAGATATCTCTCGAAACGAAAAAATTATGGAGGCATTTTATAAATTCAGAAAGATTTTACCTTGTGGACGTTTTTTGTCAATGAAATTGTAAGTAAACTTATAACGATTTTTGATAGTAGGTTATTTATTATTTTTATAGACCCTAATTAGGTAAAGCTCAATTACATATTGCTCAACATTTTCCAGCCGATTTTTTCCTGAATTTGTTGAGGAGCAGTGATTTTAAATTTTGTTGGCTAAACCATTACAACCATTCCAAAAATCAATTTATGGTCTACTTGAACTGTTCTTCCCCTATCAAATGGCACTTTAGGTGTTATTATAAGATCATTATTATGGACCAGATCCTTTAAATAGGAACCCATGTTTTTAGCATTTTTTGTGAAGTAAAACAACCCCTTTAGAAATGTCTCTTGGATGTAATTTTTTAAAATTGTAATAAATTTAGAAATGAAATTAATTATATAGGCCTATAACATGATTATTTCAGTTTAAACAATAAAAATGTATTTATTGCACATTGTTGAAAGTAATAAATTGTTTTAAATGGAGTAGAAAATTGTACAGTATAAACAGAATTGAGATTCATATTAGTGAAATGTTGTTACCAGCAAGTCAAGTACTGGACACTATTGACACACCTTATCTCAGCTCAAGGTCAAGACCATGTTCATCCATACGGTTTATCATATATATATTATACTCAACTACAACTACACTTTCTTTATCAATCTACCAACAGTATGGAAACCATTGAAGGATAAAAGTCTTATTTTTATGAATTTGATGTAAATAGAATCAAAAACATTTCAAATGATGTAGACTAGTTGTATTGAACATTATACTGCATTTGAGCTCTGAATTATCATAGAGAAACTTAAAGCTAGTGTAGACTGTCTGTTATTTAAAAAAAATTTTCAAGTTTTTCTAAATTTAGGAAATCTAAATTTAGGTTGTTAAAATTTTAGAAAGGCATATTTTTTAAGTTGTTAGTCAAATTTGGTTTTAGGAAAGAAAATCAACAGAGGAAGATATACTAGCAGTTACAGAAATAATTATCAATGGTTTTAATAGAAAAGAGTTACAGGCTCACTTGTCCATAGTTATAATAATAAAAATATTATTTAGTTGGTGAAATTTGCCATCAGAGTTAGATTTGGCAGGCATGAGAGAGATTTGCACTTAAATGGCTTTAGTATCTTTTCAGTACTTCGATTTTCAACAACTTGCCACCTGGTTCAATTAGGTGTGAGAGTGGCTTGAAGACATTCAAAGAGTTTTTACTATTCCGCTGTTTTTATAGTGTTAAGGAATATTTAGAACAAATATAGGCCTAGCTTAGTTACTTATAGAAGAACTTTGTATCGCTTGGTTATAATTTAAATTATTTATACTGCCACTATTGTTCTCTGTAAAAATAAAGAGGTTTTGATTTGATTTGAATATACATACTGATTGTTTTAGTTTATACAATATTTAATCTAGATTCTTCAACAGTTATCTGATGAGATTCCAGAAATATTTTATTGTTTTAGTGTATACAATATTTAATCTAGATTCTTCAACAGTAATCTGATGAGATTCCAGAAATATTTATTTTTGTAAATATAATTTCATATTACCAATTTTTTTAAACCAGCTACCAACCACCTTATTTAGTTATCTTGAAATATTATATTTTGATTGTATAATGTTTTATTTCAGTGAAGTGATTTGACTGTAAATGTATTTTAGTTTACAGTCCTTCAAATTGTTAATGACATGGTCGCACATGTTAATACAAACAATATGCAGGGAATATTTTATTTAATACATTGTTTTGATTTAAAACCATGTTTCAGTTTTAGAGGATTTTTCAAATAAGGATTAATAATTTTTAAATTTTTTCATTCTGATAGCACAAAATTGTCACAGTATATTATGCGATGTATGTAAACAAGTCATAGTATAGAATCAATTCTGAATTAAGTACTTAATTACAATCAAAGAATTGTGGGTTACGTTACCAATAATGTAAAGTGAAAGTATATTTATGTATTTTAAAGACATGTATCATTCTAAAACGTTAACTTTTTATTGACGAAATTATTTAATATCATAATTTATGTGATGTGAGTGATTGAATATCTTTCTACTAATAGACTATTTAGACCTGTTTTTAACTCATGTGCCAATTTGGTTAACTGTTAAATAAGGTCGACCAGTTGATAATGCCTTTGGCTCCTCCATTTGAGTTATATGTTCAGAATGAAAACATTAGATATTATTCTTAGTCACTAATAAAAAAGTACCTATTGAAATTAGAATAACCGTACAGCTGTTAATAGCCTACATTAAGTGCAACAAAAACAAACATTTTAGTTAAAAGGTTTGAAAAGCGTTACTTTATCCTAGTAAATTTATAGCCACTTAGATTTGTAAGAACTTTTATCTGTACCCAACTTGTGTGTGTTTATTTATTCCAGTAGCTCCTCGAGTGTCAGCGGCACTGAAAGAGGGACCATCCCATCTGCCGATAGTCAATTACTAGAGGATAAAATAATTTCTCGGCAAGGGGATAATGGTTATTCATTAGTGAATGATGTATCCTTACCTAAAGATAGCAGGATATTTGAGGCTATCGGAAACACAGATGAATTGATTTGCCATCTTGGGTATGTATGGTTTTATTTTAATTTCATTAATTATTTATTAAAATTAACAATATTAATTTATTAGGTTAGGAAAACTGACAACTGATTAATTAGGCCTTTTTTTCTGTCTTTCAATGAACAATGTTGTCATTGATTTTTTA
This sequence comes from Stictocephala bisonia, assembly GCA_035578905.1. Lineage (NCBI taxonomy): Eukaryota > Metazoa > Arthropoda > Insecta > Hemiptera > Membracidae > Stictocephala > Stictocephala bisonia. Next base: position 489,821 of record JAQJVL010000320.1, read on the forward strand.
ATGTCGTTACAAAACAACGGTCCAAATCTGTCAAACCAAATTTTATTGGACTTCCTGGAAAATGTTGAGTGCTAGCCACTAGGCTAGAAAAAGGCCTATAATTTTAGATAATTTTCAATAATGACTTCAAATCTTTAACATTAAAATAAATAATTTTCTTAAGTGCATAAAACAATAAACATTAATTTTATTCTTCATAGAACATCTTTATTTTGATTTATATCTTTTACTAATTCAGTGGAACCTCAATAGTTATCCACTCTGTATGTTGACAGTCCTTATACTTCGATGATGGCGATGTGACATGGCTAAATTTTGTGCCAAGCTGTGCACAGTTTAGCATGGTGCATATCAGTGAAATAACTGTATCAGAGTTAAAAATTATCAATTTTTCGGACTTTTAAGGTACTGTACCTTGTAAGTACTGTACTGTCCATACTTCAATAAATGTATTGTTAGAACAATACATAACTCGGTTTTAGTTTAATATTTTTAACCGTTCATGAATTGATAAGAGCAGTAGAATATCCCTTTAGATGGTTTTTTTTTCATGTTTATCATACATTCTTATAGTTTGACATTTTGATACCCCCGTAGACTACAAGGTATTGAACAATGGAGGGTTTACTGTATTGTTGACTTTTCTACATTTTTTCTTAAGTTCTTTTAAACGTCAAAACTCAAATGCATAACTTCCAGTCTATGATTAGTTTCTTGAAGTATTAGTTTGAATTTTTCTTATGGTTTCATTTTATAACAGTTATTATAGGCTTCTAAAAATGTAACCAGTTTACCTCAACTCCAATAGTTTAAACATTAATATTTACTAACTGTAGTCAATCACTGTATAGTAAGCCTCTAAAGTTTTATAATAATTTGAAATAATATGGATCGAATACAATTTGTATCAATAAATTTGTTGGAATAGGCAAATGTTTCTAAAACACCCTTTAACTGAGTAAAAATTATGTATAAATACTACATAAAATGAAGTATACTATATTTTCAACACTCATGAATTGTCAGTGTCTCTGACCGGTGATGTCAGATTGCGCCTATCCAAAGACTGATTGATGTTTTGACTCTGGGTGATGCAAGGACCCTGTTTGTCCTCTGCAACAATTTGATCACACTCACTCTGATATATGTGCAAAAATGTTAGAACTTAAGCCATCCTTTTGATTTTGCGTTGCTCAGTAAACAGCTTATCTCTGCTGAAAACCGTTTTGAGGAGCCATTTGGTTGGGAGGGCTTTCTCCACTTTCAATAAACTTCTTATCCAGCTTTAAGTGGAGCTTTAAGCTAAGGTGTTTTATTTTTTTTAAATTACCTTAAACCCTTTTTCATATGGAAACAGCTAAAAAATTAAATAAATGCCAAGATCGACTTACGTTTAGGTCATAGTTAAAAATTCTTTTAGTATTAATTGATTTATGACGTTATTTTTCTATTATGACTTGTGTAAAAACTGTAATAATTCATATTGTGCAAATAACTTAATATTGAATTTAAAAATTGGCACATTCTAGAAAATGAAAAGAAAAAAACTACTTTTGGTTCATTTTCTTATTCAAACTTAATACAACAATTTACTACTATTAATCTACAATATTCCTAAAAATAAAGCTATCTTTTAAACTCAAAATATACATCTCCCTTTTTATATTACGTATTATACATTATTTCACTTCACTAAAAAAACATGGACAGTATCATTGAATATATACTGATCTACCTTTTAAAATTTCTGTTTGTTTTCAGTGTTGCACGAGAGAATGCCATTTCAAATAAACATCCTTACTCTGATAAACTCACAAGAATACAAACTATGTTATTTGACATAGTGCTAGCAATAAGTAAACAAAGCAACAAAATAGCATTTCCAGAAAAAAACACCAAAGAACTGGAGGAATGGATTCTCCATTATTCCAAAGATTTAACACCAGCGGAAAAATATCTTTTACCTGTAAGTTTTATATTTATATAAAGATACACGCATATTAAACCCTGTTTATGAATAATTGTTTTAAATTGCTGCTTCCTCATACCGAGGTTGGGATTTACTGCATGAGAGTAAAATATTAGAAGTGTGTAGCAAGCGATATGTCCTTCTATAATCGGTATTGTTCAGATTGCTAGCAACTTTCAATACGTCTTAGTAATATAGAAGAACCTCAATAGTACGAACTCCTAAGTAACTTAATTTCCTCAATCCTGATAATTTTCTGCCATAACACTCAATATAAAATATACAATTAGAAGCAGACAGCCCTTGCTTCGTTACGGGGTGGTTCTCTACACTTGTTCACTCTTCCTTCTGTGGTTCTCTCTAAACCACCATGTCAATATTTAAAACTTGATCCATCTGCCATTCTCCTAGATAACTAAGTGTTATTAGCTTAACAAACTGTGACTTTATTTGTTGTACCTTTGTACAAAACATGAATAAAGAATGTTTGAATTGAATTATGGTCTAGAAAACCCTTTATGTCTACTTTAGGAGGATGCAAAGTAGTGCAATCATGGCAGATAAAAAATTATGAATATTTTGCGTCATGTTTATTTTCTTTTGAAATAAATTAAATGAATGCCCATGTTACTAGGGATGGCAAATATTTTCAAAATATTGATATATCGAATTAACGATAATATTGAAAGAAAATACCGATATATCAAATTGTAAATTACTTATCTGTGTAACATCATGAAATAACTCGTTATGTCATGACCAAAAATCTACTCATTTTTTTGTGTCACTATTTCGAATAGCCTACTGAATGTAAAAATTAAATGCATTTATCTACACGAAACAAGTTGTGGTATGTGGGGTTGAATTAAAAATATTCAAAATAAGAATAATTATAACTTTAATTATTAAGTTGTTATGATATAATATTGAAATAATGTTCTTATTTTTGTTTTTCACATTTGAAAATATGATTAGGCTTCTTATAAACATTAAAAATCAAACAAATTCATTCACTAAACCTACTTACAATACTTGTCAGGTAAACCATTTGAAAATAAAAGTTCGGAAATCAATTTTCCACTTAACCTCACTTAAAAAACTAAATAAAGTTATATTATTTCAATGCATGTTTTGTAGCTATTAGAGACAATCTAAATGTATTTTTTTAGAATCGTGATGATTTTGAGGAGACAGAATAGCGTCAATATTTAGTGATATATCGGACCAAAATATCGATATATCGACACATATTTATCAATATATCGTTGCCATCACTACATGTTACTCTTACGGATCCAAGGAAATATTGATGGGTCGTTTTAACCCCTAGAAATGGTATTTTGAGAAATGATTACTTAGAGAGTCTATGATACTTTTCTGTCCAAATTTTATCAAAATTTGTTCTGTAGTTTAGGAGATTTTGTAATGAATGAGTACATCGTTTTTGGATTATATATAGGGAGATCAATTCAAGGTGGCCACAATTGGGATCTCAAAAAGTATTGGTGCGAGGGAGAATGGACATTGTTGAATCGGTTCTGAACTGGAGTAGGCAGATGAAACTGCTGGAAATATAAATGGGATTGAAAATAGATCAGTCATGTGATTGCATGGAGTTAATCCAAACAATGGATCACTTAGCTACAGAATACTCCCTGTTCTCTTTTAGAGTGGTTAACTAGCATAAATAATATCAGTGAAGCAGGTCTTAAAAGGCTTGATGGATTAAATTTACTTTTGTGACTGGAGATCACGTTTTATTTTTAACGATATCATATGACTTTTTTCCAAAAAATTACAGCTTTTTAAAAATAATTAATTGTAGCAGACAATAAATCATATACTATATATACTAATATGGAATTATGATCTAGACATTTTAGATTGTAAAAGATATGGTGAGTGAATGCTTCCTTTGAAGATTTAAAGGTTTTATTTCCTTAAGGGTTGTTGAACTCTTGATTTTCGTGCTATAAATGTTATCGTTTAAAACATTGATTAAAATTTAAGTTTTTGAGGTAGTTAACTCCAAACATTCATGTTATAGATGCTATTAACATTGGCTGCTGTGGAAGATTAAATTTCAGCAAAACAATTGCTATGTGTTTAAAACATTTTGTGTTATCGATAATTTATGCTGTTAAGGTTCTTCTGTATTAGAAGTTAGGTTATTTAAAGCCACATATTAATTAGTTTGATATCTTCAGAATATCTATAGTGAGTAGTTATTGTATGTGTTTAGGGTGGTGGGAAAGTTTCAACATCATTGCATGTGGCCCGATCAGTTTGTCGTAGAGCTGAACGTTCCGTATTCCCTCTAGTCAAAGACGGACAACTAGACAAAGAGATCCAGGCATATTTCAACAGGTAATTTAATAAAGACAGTTTCTGTGGATATTTTGGAATCGATAGTTTTGCACTTTGTAGACACCTTTAAAGGAAATATTTAGGTTATTCCTACAAAAATATTCATAAAAAACAAATTTTCCATATTTTTTTTTAATTTACATGTTTGTGATGCTGGGTACGAATTTGTAGCAAAGTTACTACTTTGGTCTATAAAATATTTTCACTTACCTGATCTAACTTTAATATTTTAAGATTCGTGTTAAAATCAAGATCCGTTGGTCTTGCTGGCCACCCCTTAAGTAAAAATATATACACATTTTTATTTGGAAATTATTGTTTACAATTTATTCAGCAAGAATCCGTAAATCACTATGCAATTTGACTTACAATTGGTTTTTGCGCTTCTTCATAAAAATTATTGTTGTATACAAAAGTTAATTTTCATATTCGTGTTTAGCATGAAAATCTAAGTCAAATTATAAAAAAGTTATAAAACTACATTAAATAACAAAAAAGGCATGTACTTAAAAAGGCAAGATTTACACTGAAAAATTATCCTTTTTCATTAAACTGTGAAATTTGATAATTTGAGAAAGGTCTAGATTTGGTCGGTAGGATAGATGGGTTACAGCCCAACTTCATAAGCTGAAGGTTCTCAGTTCAATCTCAATCAGTCAAATCAAATTTTGAAAGGAGACGGCTGATAACCACCAGCTGTTCATTTATTATTGGGCTACTACTTGATGAAACTTTGTAAAGCATTATCGGTCTTAGTTTGTGACAAAAACTACGGTAGTTTTGCTCATGTACATTCATCATACTCATTCAAAATGAATATTCATCCATAACATTACAATTGGCGTCTTAAGAATAAATAAATAGAATGTGCATAACAATAACTTGGCATCGGTAAAGGTTTTTTGATTAGCTGAACATAACATTTTCTTTGATATCTGGTAAATATCCTCTTTAATCCAACACATACTCTATGTATTGTTATACATCAGATTGGAATGTCCAATAAATAATAAGATTTTCTATCATATATAAAAACCTAGTTAAAGAACTAGTTACTTACAATAGGGCAAATGCCTGTATTGGTTGGGAAAGGAAAACGGTCTCACCATTTTTAGAAATTCTTTTTTTTTGTTAAGATAATTTATTACTAGTTTATTAAATAAAGTATATAGGGTGTTTTAAAAGATCCAACCCCCCTCCATTAACTTTCTAATGAGTAGAGATAAAGTGATTTACTTTCAACATGTTTACAAATTTTTTACACCCCCTCCTAAAAGGGGATAGTTTGGGTGTGTCCAAATTTTTAAATAGGAACCCCTATCCAGTGACACATCATTTTAAAGGTAATATTAAAAGAAGAAGAATGGCACAAACTAGGGGTCTCTAATGTTACTCCATCAAATTTTGTGGCAATTTAAAGTTGGAATTATTTCATAAAACCCCCTCACTAATGAGTAATTTTAGAACAGAAAAAATGGTCAAAATGCTGAAATTATACAACTCAATAAAAAACAGACAGTAAAAAAGCCTGGATTGAAAACCACGTCTCACATTTTATAAGATTTCAGGCATGATAAGGTGGCAGGTGTCTTCGATTCTTGCCGTTAATTCATCGAAGTATGGGGGCTTTGTGTCGTAAATTTTACTTCTGAGGAAATCCCATAAGAATAAAAATCCAGAGGTGAAAGGTCAGGTGAATGTGCCCGTGCTGGCCACTCAACCAATTCATCTGTCAGGAAACGTTTGGTTTAGGAACGTTCGGACAAGCACATTGTAATATGGTAGAGCACCGTCTTGATGAAATACAGGTTTGTAAGTACCTTGTACTACCTCATTTATTGCTGGAACAAATCCGTTCTGTAACATGTCCAAGTATTTAACACCACTTCAATAAAGAAAGGCACAATAACAGAATTTCCCAAAATTCCAGCCTATACATTTAATTTTTGTGGCTGTTGCAAATAGTCTTCAACCTTCCAGTGAAATTGAGGTGAGATTTCAGCATTTTGACAGTTTTTCCGTTCTAAAATTTCTTATAAGTGTGAGGGTTTTATGAAATATTTCCAACTTTAAATTGCCACCAAATTGATATAGTAACGTTAATTTAGCACCATTCTTCTTAGACTAAAATAGGTTTACTTTACCTTCCGTCAAACAGTTCACAGCGTGTGATGGTGAGAACACTACATGTTTCGCCGTGAATACGGTATCTTCAAGTTAAAGAACATAAGTCCCAGTGGGATGCGTCACAAATTAATTAAAACTTAACAAACACAGTTCACAATGAGGAAAACAACGAACATTAAAACTTTCGGTAGGCCCACCACACACATTTTACGGTCCACGGCATGACCCGGAAACAGACTGGAAACAATTCAGTTGTTACTCCTCCCTCCTCTCTTCTGTTATCAGTAGGGCAATGGTCGATTTATTCAGGTCTACTGCTTGGAGACATAATTGTGTTGAAAATAGAATGAGATTTAAATTTTAGTTTTTCGTTAAGTATGGAATCTTTGATATCGTTGTTGCTAAAATTTCTGTAAATTTCAAATTGTTCCAGGGAGTCTAATTTGCTTCTTTTGGTGCAGATATGTAAAATATCTAAGCCAGTACTCTAAATCGGCCATGGTGTGATTTTTGTCAACCAAGTGTTGAGCAAAGATCGACTTTTGTTTGTCTGCTCAGGCGTCAGGGCGGTGTTCCTTATACCGCTGAGCAAAGGTTCGCACCGTTTGTCCGATAAAAAAATTCTGACAGTCCACACAAGAGATTTTATAAATTGTGTGGACTGCATAACGCCCAAACTCAAATTCACCTTAGACACTGAACAAGATGTAAAAATCAATTTTTTAGATATAAATATAGAAAAGAAAGACAACAGGTTCCATTATAGCATTTACAGGAAGCCGACAACTTCGAGCCAAACAATACATGCTACTTCCTACCATCCAATGTCACAGAAACTTGCTGCTTTTAATAGCCTCACTTACAGAATGCTAAATTGTCCTTTATCGCCTACTGATTATAACAAAGAATTAAACTTAATACAACATATAGCGATTTCCAACGGATATGAAAGCAGTATAGTCGACAGGATCGTTTCCAAACACAAATATAAAGATAATAAAGTTTTAGTTACGGGACCCCAAGAAAATAAATATGTATGTGTGGAATATAACCATTTAATCCAGAATAGCCTAAAGAGGGACCTCAAAAAACATGGCCGCCAACTAGTCTTCAGAACTGCAAATAAAAAAAAACATGCGTTGTCATTAAAAAAGTCTATAGAAAACAAAACTGATAAATCCAGCGTTTATAAAATCTCTTGTGTGGACTGTCAGAATTTTTATATCGGACAAACGGGGCGAACCTTTGCTCAGCGGTATAAGGAACACCGCTGACGCCCGAGCAGACAAACAAAAGTCGACCTTTGCTCAACACTTGGTTGTCAAAAATCACACCATGGACAATTTAAGTACTGGCTTAGATATTTTACATATCTGCACCAAAGGAAGCAAATTAGACTCCCTGGAACAATTTGAAATGTACAGAAGTTTCAGCAACTACTGTAAATGCTATCAAAGATTTCATACTTAACAAAAAACTAAAATTTAAATCTCATTCTATTTTCAACACAATTATTTCTGTAAGCAGTATACCTAGATAAATCGACCATTGCCCTATTGATAACAGAAGAGAGGTAGGATGAGTAACTTAACTGAATTGTTTCCAGTCTGCTTCAGGGTCACACCATGGACCGTGAAATGTGTGGGATAGGCCTACCGAAAGTTTTAATGTTCGTTGTTTTCCTCTTGTGTGAACTGTGTTTGTTAAGTTTAAATTAATTTGTGACGCGTCCCACTGGGCCTTATGTTCTTTAACCTGAAGATAACGTATTCATGGCAAAACATGTAGTGTTCTCACCATCACACACTGTGAACTGTTTGACGGAAGCCAAAGTAAACCTATTTTAGTCTATTTACAACAGTTCAGGGGCTACAAAATGGATTTTCATTCTTCTTCTTTAAATATTATCTTTAAAATGATGTGTCACTTGATAGGTGTTCCTATTTTAAAATTTTGACTTACCCCCTAACTACACCCTTTTGGGAGAGGGTGTAAAAAATTTGCATACATGAAAGCCTCCTAAGTTGGTTATATAAACATGCTCGAAGTAAATCACTATATCACTCACTATTCATAAGATTAATGGAGGGGGGACTTTTTAAGACTGTATGGATTTATTCAGTTAGATTTTTTCTTTGTTTAGGTTAGCAGACCTATTGTTTACATGGGCTAGATTCGCAGCGAAGCGAGATGAGAGATCAGAATCAGTATACACACCGAAATCAGAATCAAAGAAGAAAGCAACAGAAACTGAACAAGATAGTACACTTAAGCAGCCTACGTAAACCAAGTGATTAAAAGTTGTAGTTTGAGCTAATTAGGTACAAATGAGTCTCAGACTGCGTCACAATCCTAAGTCTGTTGTGTTCAGTATCATGTAGTTTATGATAAAGTTAATCGTTAAAATTATTTATTAATCATTTAAATGTTGTAAATATTGTTCATTGTTATATTGTGTTGACATATTGTATATAATAGGTTTTCTCTCAATGAATTAAATACAGCTACTTTTTCTAGTCAAATATGCTGTGAATGGTTCTCTATTTCCCATGTTATCACTCTTAGTCTTGGTTTGGAATATTTTGAATGCACTTAGTCATTGCAAATTTGAGTTACGTATGATCTATGGGTTGATGGATGTAAGGATCGTCAGGCCAAATCAGTATTTATTAAATAAATATCATAAAAGTCCTTATACTGACCAACAATGGAACACATTGGTTGGCAGCTGGCATCACACAAGTGATAGTTCAGCTATTAAAATCGTCATTCGTTTAGCACCACCCAGAGTAAATGTGCAGCTTAAGGATATCAGACTCTACGACTGTCATCGGTGGAATGAACCTCCCTCGAAAGGAATTAACTACGTTGAGTTGTTTTTGTAAGGGTGTGGGAAGATGTAACTATTGGAAATATAAGTAGGAGATGGCAAATGATCAGTCATGTGATTGCGGAGTAGAAGCTTAAACTATGGATCACGTAGTTAATGAGTGCCCATTGCGTTCTTTTCAGGGGAGATTAGCTGTAATTCAGTCTGAGAAGCAGATATTGAATGGTTATGAAAACTGGATTTGGCTTTGTGATGCGAGATCGATATTTAAAATCTAGGACACAAGAACTGCATACTTCAGATTTTATTTAGACATTGTTTATGGGTGTGTTTCAAACTTTGTATTAGTGTTGTAGCTGGCTTTGACAGACATGAGATATTTACAGTGGTAAATATCAAGCAACATAAAAGTAATTCAATAATCGGACCAAATCGAAGTTAATGTACTTTGAATTATGTTCACTAGAACTCTATTTGTGTTTTTACTGACCCAGGCAACCTGCCAAGCAAACCACCATTTAGCCTTGTGCAGAAATAAACAGAGAAAGGGTAAGAATAGTATTACAAACTCTTTGAATTATTGTTGTAATTAAAAAGAATAATTTATAAAAAAGGAGTTTTGTTTGTTATTGTACCTAGCCATAAATTGGTATATAGTAATTATTTTATAACAACATCATAAATATCAACAAAACTGGTCAAACTGTTTTGTTTATTTCTCATAGTTTTTTTTATGGAACAAGAAAATCGGATCAAAACCCAATTTAGTAAAAAAAAAATCACAGAAAATTTTTATATTAGAAATGGTATGGATAAACAATTAATTTGCTTTTATTACTTAGGGAATGTCTCATAAGTTATGTAACATCCTTAGGGAAGGGAAGGGGGTGGCTGGAGTAGGAGCAATATCTTGTGGCATTAGTGCTACTGACTGTTTGGTATCAGTAAACAAAAACATTTATAGTAAAATTTTATAAAATTTAGTTTAAAAAAATAATTTCTAGGTATAGTATTATAAATAGCCTTCATCTTTCTCAGTCTTATTCGGAGTTCCGAATCCATTCATGATAGTTTAAAGGCCCAAAGGTTGTATGATACACGATTTGGAACTATGAATAAACTTTTTACTCCTACTTAGTTTTTAGTGCCACTGAGGATACCACACTAGTGGTGAAATGCGCATTTGTACCAGAAAACGTGGCAGGATCAAGAGACATCACCATTAAGGTACTAATACAATTAAAAATCACCGCTATTCAGTAATACATACTGCCAAAACATTCCAACACACAATCTTAACAAAATACTGATATTCTTTAATAAGACACCAATCGTAGAGATATGGGCGAATATGAGGGGCATACGAGTGTAGATGAACGAGTCATTTTTACTAACTAAGGTCGGCTGTTGCTTAGAAAGAGCTATTTGTAAATAGCCCAAAAGTCAGAGCAACTAAGGGACCTACAACTATGTGGAATTCAAACCATGTAGTGTTGGTCTGATTTTCAGCTAATTGACAAGCCTGATATTCAGTTCTCTTCTTTACACTACATCCAGAATGTGACTACCAACCAACATGGACACCCCAGACTTCTCTAGTGTGCTCACTTCAATGGCATGCAGTATTAAGAGGACGGAGCATTAAATTGAATCCAATCCTAGTGCCCAATAACCAAATCTCAATTGTATTTTTGTTATTAGGTCATAAAAGCTTCCTATTAATTTAAAACTATTCCAAATAACGTCTTTGAAAATATACACATTTTCCTATAAAAATGAAATTTATTGAGGCTTTGAAGAAAGTTTTTACTATCAAATGCAACTCTTGAAATTGTTTTTTTTTAATTGAAAGATGATTTTAGTCATTTTTTTGATAGTTAAATTTCAAGACACAAAACAAAATGTAATAGAATGTTACATCTACAGGAAACCTACTCAAAACACCAATGCGCCAAACGATTCTTCATCTACCTGAACAAAAGAACAAGAATCATAGTTTTTACAAGTAAGATATAATGGGTTTTATCGGTAATCAAATTAACAAAACACGTTTTTTAAATAAATTAATTTCTTGTACAAATATAAACATAAAATTCATTATTCTAATAACTCGTCTCCTTCCGTAACTTCTTTCAAATTAAGGAGCTCCAGGAGTCCATGGCCTTTTGTTTCTGAGCGGACAATCTCATCAACTTCCCTGAAATTACCTGGATCTGCTAGGCAAACCTAAAAACATAAATTATTTGACATTACTTTGTTTGAATTACAAATACAGTACAAATTGAGTATTAACCTTCCTTTGAACACATAACATTTTGATTTTTTTGGGAAGACTGCTTTTTTTAAGATGGTTGATATGTGAGCTCTGGCATGCTAAAAAGGCTACATAAAAAAAGCTTAGCATTTAGGAAAAAACTTTAATTTTGTTAAAGGATGATATCAATAACAAATTAGACGTTCTTGGTAAAAAGCCATAAACAATACGGCATTTTCAATTCCATTATTATATTTACAACATTCTTCAACCGTCAGTAAATTTCCTTACATATCAGCTGTGTTGTACTATCGATGCAGAATTTATGTGTACCCGAGTTTGAAGGTTGTTAACTAAGAAACTAATAGGCTATGACAAATACAATCACCATGGTTTTCCTCATTTAATTATACATTATGACATGAGTATTTTAAATTTTTATTATAAGTTTTCATAATTTTTATCCTAGTTGGAAAAAAATACAGACTTTTAATTAGTTTTCACTGTGCATCAAATTTACACTGCTATTGCTAAAAAATAGATCATTTCAAAATCACTGCATTTACTTGCACGTATAAAAATAAAATTAATCATATATACACTTTATAAGGATAACAATGTGACCATCTAATTAATTTTATGATCTCTAGAAGCTAAGAAAACATTATTTCAGGAAATTGATAAAAACATTTTTTAAGTTAAAATTCTGAAATTTGTAAAACTTACAGAAAACATTTCTATTAATCATGTTTTATTTATTTTTATTTATGCATAAGACGCCGATCGTCAAGATATGGGCGAATATGGATTTCGAATGAGTGTGATGAGTGTTGATGAGCGAATGTAGTCATTGTTACAAACTAAGGCCGACTTATTCCTTAGAAAGTGTCATTAATTAATAGCCCAATGACAAATGAACAGCCGGTGGTTATCAGCTGATCCTTCTCAAAATGTATTGACTCTGATTGGGATCGAACTGACAACCTTTAGCACATAAAGCTGGAATTGAACCAACTACGCTACCGACCAATTAAAATACAAATGTGATACATTCACAGGTTTATGAGTAATAAAACTGTAAATTTCATACACAGTAAAATCTAGTTAAAATTCCAGTACTTTTTTGTTCTAACTAGGACAAAAATGATTAACACTTATAATAAAATTTAACAATGCACATGTAATAATGTACAGTCAAAACAGAAAAATAATGGTTTAATTGTATTTTTCATGCACCGACAGTAGTATATATGTATTCAGGCAAGGTATAGGACTTTCATTCTATCAGACCAACATGCTTTGGTCTTCTCAGATGTGTAGAGAACTTATTTTCTGATGCTAATATTTCAATAAATAAGATGAAATATCTAAATTATTTTAGGCCTTGATATTGATTTGCAAATGAACAGATAACATATTTGAAATTTTCCTTTATAGTTAGGTTTTCTAAACACAATTAAAATGTCCATTTGTATATTTTTTCAAACATATGTTGCACAGCAAAATTACCTGCAAGTTTAGAGTAATTTTAATAGTATAGGCTGGCAATGACTCAAGAGTTTCCACATTTAGGAAATTATATGTTTACCTTAGCTGATGAAACTTTTTGTTTAGTAATCACTATCTCGGAGAATCAAATAAGTTTCTAAGAAAAAAAAACGAAAAATATCTAAAGCAGTTAAAATTTGTTTTAAATATAATATTAGAAATAGCCAGAAAGAATGCAGAAAAATATTTAACTAAATTCTTTTACAAGAAACTATAGTAATGCAAATTCTACTTTGAAAAATATATGCTTTTGATAAAGGAGAAATATATTTCAAATAATAAGTTGAACATGGACCATAATTTTTATTAAATGAGTTTTATTTAAAATGTTAACTATCTAAATAAAACTGGTCACATACAAATTTTTGTCAGTTTTTTGTGAAATTACATTAAATATTAGTTTTTCTGGATCTAGAAACAAATTTGATATCTATAACATTTGTACAGTTCTTAAAACGTTAATTAAGAAAATTGTAATTTGCTGATTTCGACATTACATATGGCCTATTTCATAACTATGCTCATCATATTTTAGATAGAATTTCTGTAATAAATGTTCATGAATAAACAACTTTAAAAACAAAAAAGTAATAAATACTAAGCTAATTTAAATCATGAAAGAACATACCTAATTCTTAATTACCATACCACCTGTGGTGATGATCACCCACCTAGCCTGTACAGTGGTGGTATGTAAAAAATACCTAATTTGCAATAAACTTACCTTAGAAGACAAGTTTACCAACACCAGAGTAGTAGTAACATACACAAAATAAACACATAATCACACAAATTTTCAATGCCACTGGCACTTTCTTCAGGTGAGTAGAGAGAGAGAGAGAGAGAGAGAGAGAGACACCTGAAGAAAGTGCCAGTGGCATTGAACATTTGTGTGATTATGTGTTTATTTTGTGTATGTTACTACTACTCTGGTGTTAGTGAACTTGTCTTCTAAGGTAAGTTTGCTCATGTCCTATCTCCATATATACAATCCAATATACAAATTCCTGGCCTAGTGCCCTTTAACTTAACCTAATTTGCTATAAAAAGTTTACTTTTTTCAATCATTTTAATCATATTGTAATATTATAATTTCACATGCTATCTATAAAAATTGTGTTTTTTTAAAATGTTCCAAAAATACTGAACTTTGAAAGACGTTAATTTAACTTTCTATCTGATAGATATGAATATTAAAAAAGTTACAACTACAATACCAAAAACACCTCATTAGGAACACTTTTTGGATAGTCAATTTATTGTACACCACCGGTATTTTTATTTTTGCAACAAAATAAAGCATCACTGATAGATTACTAAAGAAATTAAATTTAAGACTAGTAAAAATATATTTAAATTTCTCAAAGAGCAGTTCATAGATTGATTGTCCCCAAGTCCATGACTGGATCCCAACCATATTCAACGTGATCTTTACATCAATGTGAAATCAACATTACTACTAAAAGTATGTATGACCTTTGTTGGCATTCTTCAAAGGTTCCTAAATACTTTTATCTACTAAAATTGTTACATAACAAATATTAAAAAGTTTCTTGATTTGTATTAACCTCAAACAGTGACTGTCATATATTTATCTGCATCAAATATGTTTATTTTTACCAAGTTAAGTTCACCACCACTCCATTCTTCTGTTTCTACCTTCGATGTTAGTTTTACAACCTTATCTCGAAGCTTCCGTGATTCTTTCCCAGATATCACTATCCTAAGTCGCATTTGTGCTCGTTCCAATGGCATTGTCGCCTTCAACTGTGGTATCACGTCCAGAGCCTAGAATCAATTAACATTATTTTTTAACATTTTAACCATAAATTGAAAAAATACCTAAACTACTCATCAGGTTACTTACAATAAAGAGAAATAGTAGTGCTCTTGAAGTCTTTTTGTTTTAACTAAATTATACTATATCAGAATTAGAGCAGAAACATTGTAGATAGGTTATAGAAAGCAGCTCGAGGATGCTTGTACTAGCGCTTGGTCAATCAGAGCACAGCAATCGCAGACAGCTGATTTAGGCAAATTTGCCCACCACGTGGTTATAGATTTAATCCATGCTAGCGAGAACCCTGAACCACTGCCAAACAAGGGGGTGTGCAGTGCCAGTGACTGACTACGAATAGGTGAACTCTACATAGCTTGACCCAGGTCACCAATACGTTTCTGCTTTTGATTCAACATTAGTAATCAAATCAAACTAAGTTTGGAATTGAAATGAAAGTTAAAATTAATAAACATTATTACACGTATGATATAAAGTTAATTTTACCATACTTTTATAAATTATTCTGAAATTTTGAATGCTGTATGTTATTTGAACATTGAATAACTTACAGATACTATGGGAGGATACAGATGAATAATTTTAAATATTTGATTTGAGCACTGGATTAAATATAGTTGATAACCAATTATTTATTTTATACAGTGGCTGGTAAAAATGTATTAAGCCTAGTTCCCACGGCCTGTCATCTGTAAGGCCTCGTCTGCCGTCAACTAGATAATAGGTCGTGGGCACAGCTTGCCCGTGTAAGCCTGATGTACGGACAGGCCGTCCGGGGCTGCCTGAACAGGTCCTCTAGAAAATGGGAAAAGAGGCGGCACTACAAAGGCCTATGGTTGGAGTTAAAGTTTTAAGCTGCGTCGCCTACACAGGTCACAGGCCATCGGAACGGTCCAGTCAGATGATAGACAGGCTAGACGCTATCCGAGTACAGACATCAGGCCACCTGATGTATGCGAAAACACTGGGCTTGGGAACTAGGCTTTTCAATTACACCGATCAAATCGTGACCTGCATTAATAGGAGTCTGAATAGTGGAGGGGAATCGTTACACACTCCGCCGCTGTACATCATAGGCACAACTAACTTGTAAATAAAAATGGTAAGTAATTGTATCATTCTAAACTTGTTTCGTTAATGTTATAAAACCAACCATTGCTACTGATGACACATTGGACGAGGCTTGCTACTATGCAGCCAGCTTGCAGTCTAACATCTACGGTAGTTTAATGACGATTAAATGGCACTGTGGGGGAGAGTAGTTCTCTCTCTCACTTCCACCAATCAGTGCATGTTTCACAGATCAGGGATTTCAGTAGGTCGCAATGTAAGCGGTTTAACAATACTTTGTTTTGTTCAATATCCACAACAACATTTGTGTTTTGTTTGAAAGGATAATTTGCAAAAAATTTTCATCTTTCAAAACTAAATTATTGATTCAAACTATATAATTTAATTCATACTAGGGTTCTTTTATAACACCTATTTCATTAGATATGCACTGACAAAATATCTCTCAATACACACCTTATATTACACATTACCTTATATTAAAATATTACCTTAACAAGTTTATTTTTCTATAATTTAAAATTTAACACTTCAACTGTAAAAGGGAGAACTAGACTTTGGTCAATTTTATTTTTGTCATCATAAATTGGCAGCAGAGAAATAGTAGTAGTAACGTACCTGTTGTTTTGCATTTCGATTGGGTTTTACAGAAAAATGAATGTCTTTCATTGCTTTTTCAATTATTGAGACAGAATATGGCCTTTTTGTTTCAGGGTTAACACACTTGTCTGAAAAATAATGCATTAAAAACATTAATATGTTGTATTTATTTTGGTTTAACTGGAATAATTAACATTAGTTTTACACGCAAGCTTATTGACTAAAATCATTATCTTCTTAAATTGACAAAGAAAGCCTAAAAAGTATCTTCCATACATTTCTTCCATACATTTTCGGTGGGTATAATAAATTCTACAGAAATACTTACTTAAAGCCTAAACCAAGTTCTCTCAATAGTAACCTCACTCAAAATTTGTTTCAGCAAACAAATACAATATGTACAAACATTTTTATATAGCTCATGGGGCTAAGGCTTTGGACTGCAAAGGGCAAGGTTCGAATCCCCACTGAGCCAACAAGCGGTACTTCACTCGTTGAATAAAGTTCACGCACATGCCTGCAGGCCCATGTTAACTGGTAAGTAAAATCCTATAAGTTATCTTAAAGCATTTGTTATAACTGAACATACTAAAAATTGCATATAGAAGGAAACTGGTAACCTGCTGCCACCTTGGATTTTAGGTCTTATTTTTGTTTATTTCTTCAATATGTACAAAATAAACTATATAAAACAATACATAGTGTTTGTAAGTAGCGCCGATAATTAATTTTTTTTAATATTTAAGAACTTAAACAAATATTCATTCTGTTGTATTCAGTTTTAAGAAAAATTTTTTGTTTAGCCAGCATTAAGTCATTTGTTGAAATAAAATAATTACCTTGTTCCACGTAATTTAATAACTAAACGTATTTATGAAAGATGGTGGAAACTTTCCCACCATCTTTCAGTATAATGGTAGGAAACTAAAAAACACTGAAATTGAAAACGTTGAATTGAAATAGAAAACATGTTGCATCATACTTAGGCTTGGAAGAGCAAAATATTATATTTCAAATGTAGCCAGTTTCTTTTAGAAATGTGCCAGATTTAACAATGTTGATATATTCACAATATGGTCCGATCATTAATGCTGCACATCTAACAGGCCATCCACTTGTACAGAAACAGAAACACGTTGGTAGATCATTCACCAGTGCTGCAGCAAACTGATAATTACAACAGAATGATGTCAAATAATCACAAGTTATCTTGTTATAGTTGTAATCTGGTTTTGGTTAAATTCCCTTAAGGTGTTTCATTAATATATGCTATCTCAGTACATGTAAAGCATCCAGTTTTGCTTTACATGTACAAAGCATCAGGCTTGAAGCTCTCTCTTATTCCAAAAAGAAATATTTTTGATATGGTCAACCCTTCTTTTAATTAGGTTAATAGGCAAAAGGTAACCTGTGTTATGTTTTTACATGATATTGATGATATATATAGGGCATATGGTTTGTTTTCGGCTACTATTTTTTAATTTAAAAAAATAATAAAGCTGTAATATATTAGCCCAAAAGCCCATGACGGCCAGACCTTCATTATTTTATGAAAGCTGAAAGTTTTTTTATGCATGTCCCCTATACAGGTTAGAACGACCAGTGACTATAGTTTGGGTTGTGGTTACTGGGGCAGGTTACAGGTAGTAAACGTGTTTAAGATAGTACCTAATATTCATTAAAATATAAAGCTTAACGAGCCAGTTGGTTGGGCAAGCCGGTGGTCGAGCAATCTAAGGCGTCAGGACTTTGAGCTTGGGTTAGGGATAGTGCCGGTTCGTATCCGGCCTAGACTGAAAATATTTATCAGTAATAATCACCTTCTACTGTACTGGTTCACCCCATTACTCTGTCTGAATAAGTTCCTCGTACAGATCAATAGTCTATGAGGAATGGGCAGAGTAAGCTTAAGAAGGAGGTCGGCCTCTCCTTTTTTTTTTAAAAAAAAAAGCTCAATTTTTGTATATATTGCTTTTACTAAGTAAAAGCACATGGACATCAGAACTACTAAAGAAAGGCTCAAAAGTGACCTTGCAGCAATTGAAGCTAAATCCTAATCCATCAAAAACCGAGTGGCCTGCTTCTACCCAAAGTAACCAACTAGCTAATCGGAAATTGAATATGTTTATAAATGGATGACACATGAGAAATCATCCCTCGTTATCAAAATCATCTGAGTTTCTTACAAGTGAATTGTGTTATATTTGGAGGGACGGTTTGTTGGCATAACATCTTTACACCATTCTATATATATATATATATATAAACTTCACATAAAATAATCATAAACATTGTAACCAGACACAATACAGACACAACAAACAATTAGAGCCCAGTCAAAAAAGGTAAAAAAGTGCCCTTTGTCGCAACTAATTAGGGGAAAGCTGAATTTTTGCAGGGTGTTAGTATACAAGGTAAACAATAAAAATGACAAAGTCCCGACCCCCAACCCTCTTGCTTTCTCCCCAACCCCCTCCCAAACATCGCAAGAGCAGTACTTTGGTTAAATACTCATAGCTCAAAAACTAATAAAGTTACAGATGTGATTCTTTTTTATATTACACCTAACAATATGGCAAACAAATTATGTATTTAAAAGTTTTATGTGTATAGCCTCGTTTAACCGTAATACCGATATACATGGAAAAAAAACGCCTCTGCTAATTACAAAAACTTACTTTAACCAATTATATCATTTTATCCTTACATTTTGGAAAGAAATGTCTTGTACAAAACGTATAGATAATTTAATCAGCTTTACAATGATGTATCTAACATTGCTTATCGTTGACATTATGGCTTCATAGAGAGCAATTAAACATTGGCGGACACTGCACCGCCGGCGCTTCTAGCAGTGACTCATCAGGCGCTTGGATGTCTCCATGCATCGTAGGACATCGCATTGCATGTTGTAACTTGTTCGTAGACAGTCTTTAGTACGTATCTGTTTGAATACTGTTTCTGGAATTAAGACGAAATCCATAAATTACTTGCTAATCTCGATTTAATAAAGGTACATTCTATGTAGGCGAAATTATACCATACCTAGCCACATTAAAGCAGCATTAAAAGCGCAAAATGCAGAACCTTCTACACCGCAGCACTTTCTCAGAAAATTAGACAACACATTTGATTTCAATCATGATTGTTTCTTATGTGGAGAACGTGAGGTTTTTGACGCTAAACTTCCATATAAGTAGTCTACCGAACCAGAATTCACGAGGTTTCAACTATTGAAATAAAGCAAATGCTCCTCAATGCTTGTGATGTTACGAGTGATGATTGGGCCTGTAAAGTTAAGTCTAGGCTTTTAGATTTTATTGATTTAGTTGCCGCTGAAGCCCGTTACCGTGGGAAATGTTATAAGAACTTTTGTAAACCTAAAAGTAGTGAACAAAAGGTAGGACGGCCATTATCAGCAAAGTCTACAGATCAATTCAACCTGCTTGCCAATTACCTTGAGAACGATAATGAGTGCCAGTATTCACTAAAAGAGTTACGAGAGATTGTAATTAAATTAAGTGGTTCTGATATAGACTATACTGATTATCATCTTAAGTCAAAACTTGTAGATTTTTTCAAAGATAGGCTAGTTGTGCATAATTTATCTGGAAAGAAAAGTATTTAAGGTATGTCACATACTAGTCGCAAAATTTTAGATTCTTGGGAAAAAAAAGAGAAACCAGTACTGAAGAAGAACGCAAAAGAATTGTTAGAACAGTGGCAGAAATTGTTAGGGAAGACATCCAAAAAATGAATTATGACTGTGGAAAGTATTCAAGTGAAAAGGAAGTAAATACCAAATGATTTGATTCCTGAAACATTGGCACTTTTTACGTCTACAGTGAGCAAAAAACGAACTGAAAACTCGAGCTCTGATATAAGTAGAAAACGTGCTGTGATAAACCATTCAATAATGTCCGCTGTAAGACCAAGGTCCTTCCTATCGTCAATACAAACTTCTTTGTCTCTATATTTAAATATAATGTATGGGTCAAAACATTTGATTGAGGTACTTTCTACGCTGGGAGTATGTTCCTCAAACTATGAAAGTGACAGATATATAAGGTCTTTAATCACGCATGGCCCCCCAGTCATTGAATCTGATTCCTTTACACAATACGTTTTCGACAACGCTGATGCTAACGTAAGATCGTTAGATGTTTTGAACACATTTCATGCGATGGGAGGAATTGCATGCATCACTCCATCGTCACATGTCTCTATCACCTCAGAAGTACCTAGATTAGTTGATGGATCATTTAAGGTTGCAGAAGAAATCCGTAAACGGTCGTATGTTAAGTGAAAAACCAGTGGCTTGGCTCGTATTGTTATGGAAGACTTCTCAGGTGCCATATCGTTGAGGAAAATAACTGTAAACACAGTATCCTTTATTCATCCACTTAATCTGTTATGGGTCAGCGGATGTAACATCCAACCAGGCTGGAATGGTTTTATGAGTGTCTCAACTAGAAAATTAAAAGGGTAGGACACTTCATACATCATGGCTATTCCTTTTATAGACATTGATCCAAATAACTCATCATCAGTATATACAGCATTGTGTTTTGCAGCTGAACAGTGAAGTAAGAACAAGGAAACATGCATTGTGACCTTTGACCAGCCACTATACTTAAAAGCAATGGAAATCGTTGCTGGCTCTGAAGATCAATCTGATTTGTCAAGGATTGTTGTAAGGTTGGTAGGTTTCCATTGCTTATGTCGTTCTTGGGATACATTGGTTGTATAATGGAAGGTAGTGGAATAGTCATTGTGGAAGACTGTCTATGGTAAGGCAACGGTGAAACACATGCTTACTGGACATGCCTTCGCTAGAGCTGTGAGAGCATACATATTAACCTATGCTGCTATTGTTGAACAAGTGATAGAAGATGAAGAAGTACGTTCAAGTGTGTTTTGTAACGAGGTTCAAACAGTTTATGACCAACTTTCTCACTGTGATTTTACTCAAGCAACTGCGTGTGATGACAAATCCATTCAATCAGCCTTGGCAAAGCTGACAGACCTCATCAATTTAAAGAAGTCTGAAAGTAGAACATCAAAGCTCTGGCTAAATCTAATTCAGCAAATCGACCTAATGCTAAATTTTACTCTAGCAGAGAGAACAGGTAACTGGAAATTGCACCTAGACACTATCACTGATATGCTTCCTTACTTTTATGCTGCAGGACACATTCCTTATGCAAAATCTGCTCAGATGTATGTCCAAGAAATGAAGAAACTCAAATCAAAGCTGACTGAGACAGAGTACGATATCTTTGTGACAAAAGGTCTCTTCACTATTAGAAGAAAAGGTGAGTTCTGGTCTGGAAATTGGATTGACATGTGTATAGAGCAACCATTGATGAAATCTTTAAAATCAATAGGAGGTCTAACTCATGGCCGAGAAATAACTGAGAGCACCTTAAATAAATGGGTACTAGGAACTCCTTCATTCTTATGGAAATAAGAAGCTATAAAAATACTATACTGGTTTTGATATATATAGAAAATACTATCTTTCATTTATTATATCACAAAACTAAGATTTTGAAACTAAACAACAGAGCCTAGACAGTGAAATTTGGTTATTTATCAGTGATACAAGTGAACTTTATTTTCTTATGGACCCTTAAGTGAAAAATTTTATATTGCTGCTCTAAATAACTTAAGACTACGGATACGAGAATACAAATACGAGATACAAGTACGATGCCCCTCAGCGGCGAGTGTCAACGGCACTGCTATGAGCAGCGTGGGGGCGGTACAGCGTATACCCGCTACTGTTTAATCGCTCTCTATGAAGCCATAATGTCAACGGTAAGCAATGTTAGATACATCATTTTAAAGCTGATTAAATTATTTATACGTTTTGTTGAAGACGTTTCTTTCCACAATGTAAGGATAAAATGATATAATTGGTTAAAGTAAGTTTTTGTAATTAGCAGAGGCATTTTTTTGCATGTATATCAGTATTACGGTTAAACGAGGCTATACACATAAAACTTTTAAATACATAATTTGTTTGCCATATTGTTAGGTGTAATATAAAAAAGAATCACGTCTGTAACTTTATTAGTTTTTGAGCTATGAGTATTTAACCAAAGTACTGCTCTTGCGATGTTTGGGAGGGGGTTGGGGAGAAAGCAAGAGGGTTGGGGGTCGGGACTTTGTCATTTTTATTGTTTACCTTGTATACTAACACCCTGCAAAAATTCAGCTTTCCCTTAATTAGTTGCGACACAAAACCTTCATTGACTGGGCTAATAGGCCTAATCAAAATTACTCATTAATTTGATTTTTAAAACTATAAAGTTCGTAAACAGACTGACCTGCAACTGTTGTAGCAATGTCCTTAAACAATGAATCAAGTTGGGAGTGCCTCTCTTTGTCTGATACTTGAAGTTCGCCTTTAGATAATATTTCTTTACATATTTCAGTTTGGTCGTCTTTACCAAATGCTTTTATAAGATCCTCTTTCTTCGCAACCTGGCCTTTGGAAACATTTGTAAATACTGTGTGTGTTTGTAGGACTTCATCAATATCTTTTTCTCTGAAACATATTTATATACAATAGGACAAAAGAATAAATGAACATGGTTACAAAATGTATTATAGTACAAATTTGCCAGGTAGTAAAAGTAGCCTACTCCAAGTTTTAACACTAGTTTGACTTTATTTAAAGTAAACATATGTAATAATTCCGGAAATTAATTATTTTAATAAGTGCATTTTCGTTTACTATGGCATCAATAGATTATATTGTTGTTGGAGAATCATTTTACAGTTTGGATGAATTCTTAACACCAAAGATATGGATTTTTAATTTTTTGTTTACTTTTAATACTTTATTATCTTCTTTTTTACTTTAAATATATTTGTAACGTAGATTTTTGATTTTTAATATTTTATGACTACTTTTTCGTTTACGTAATTATCTATATAAGTATTTATAGCCTTTGTATGTCTTTGTAATTTGACTTGGAAAGTCTGAACTGTATTGTGGCTTTGGAAATAATGTTATGCATTCTTGTGACAAATAAAGATGATGATTATATTATACAAAAACATTTATATTTTCGTATATTTGGTGACTCGTAGCTTGTAAAAACACAGATGCAACATTGTCATGAAGAATAATAGGTCCTTTCCCTTCAAACTCATGATCCAGTGTCAGTAGATGTAAATTATTCCTCCCACACAAATGGAAGGACAGACAAAAAGGGACAATTAAAATCGAAGATGGATGAAGTGATGAATGAGCGATAGATGCAGTTTCGAGCTAACCCATAACAGAAAAAGGAAGAGAAAAAAAAGTAAAGCAACAGTGGAGAACATGAAGAAGTGCTAATGGGAGAATATTGGTTAGGCTGTAGTTACAAGACAACTGACACAAGATGCTCACAATCTTTGCTCAGTAGCTCAATCTTCTACAAGTGTATTGTTTCACAATGGAGAGCACAAATGGCACTTACAAAATTATTTATAGCTCCTGGAATCCTCAATCACCTTTCAGCCGTACTTCTCTCACAAATAAGTGCTAATTGTCTCCTTGATTGACTGGAAAGATTGAGAATAATAACATAGAGAAATCCCAGGATATTTTCTGTTAGTTCATTACCACTAAATTTTTTGTTTAAAATCTGTTAATTGAGACTGATTGGTAGAGATGAGGCAGACTGCTAGTCCTAACTCCACCTCTTAAATATTTCACTACCAATCCCATTTCGACTTCAGCTCTTTTCCAGAAATTTGGCCAATCACACGCAGTACGACTAAATAACTTATAAAATACATAAAAATATATGTATATACCACTTATTATATACCAAAATAAAGCTAATTAACTGTAGAATATATTACGAGTAAAATAAATCACTTAATACAATTATTTTCTTTTGTAACCATCCAGTGAATCTAAAATATTTTTTCAAATAAAAAAAATGTTTGTCTGTTTTCAGTCAATAAAAAATCAATACATAAAAAACTGAAATAGCCATTTTTTAAATTTCACAAAGAAGAAAAAATATATAGTTTACTTACAATCATTTGATAAACAGATCATAAAACAGTACCGTATTGAAAGTAACGATATACACAGCTGACGGTGCGAAGCTCCAAACAAAAAGTACAGTCCCAACCAAAAAAAAAGGTTAAGAAGTCATCTGATATAAATAATGAATACTGTGTGAAATTTACAATAGGATTTGCAACACCGGCTTTGCCCAAGGCATTAAGATGTAGACCATGTCTCGTAAAGCAAGACCTAGGGACTGCTTTAGTGTGAATAAAAGTGACATTATCACAAACTTTAGTCACTTCAACCAATTTATTGGTGGCAGAGGAAAAAAAGTTGTTTGATTTTGGTTGGTCATGTCTTTTTAAAATGCCAATGACAATTACATTAGTATTGATGTGTCTGTTCAGCATATCTTTGAGTGTCTGCTTCATGCACTCATAACTGTTGGGAATATTGTTTGTCCCCGCTATGACAATAACAAAGTCATGTTTGGAAAAGGACTTGTGTTTACTGTCACCCACTACATTACATAGAGTGCCATTAGGCTTTGTAAAAGAGCTTACATTATATGAGCTACCAAGTCTAAGACTAAGTTTGTATTGGCCCGCTCAACCACCCTTACAAATACAGTTGTATTGGTCCACCCGCCCACCCATACACGTACAGAAGTATTGGCCCACCCACTCTCCCTTACACGTACAGTTATATTGGCCCACCCAACCTCCCTTACACATACAGTTGTATTGGCCCACCCGCCCTCCCATACACGTACAGATGTATTGGCCCAACCACCCTCCCATACACGTACAGATGTATTGGCCCAACCACCCTCCCATACACGTACAAATGCATTGGCCCACCCACCCTCCCTTACACGAACAGTTGTATTGGCCCACCCAACCTCCCTTACACATACAGTTGTATTGGCCCACCCGCCCTCCCATACACGTACAGATGTATTGGCCCAACCACCCTCCCATACACGTACAGATGTATTGGCCCAACCACCCTCCCATACACGTACAGATGCATTGGCCCACCCACCCTCCCTTACACAAACAGTTGTATTGGCCCACCCAACCTCCCTTACACATACAGTTGTATTGGCCCACCCGCCCTCCCATACACGTACAGATGTATTGACCCAACCACCCTCCCATACACGTACAGATGCATTGGCCTACCCGCCCTCCCATACACGTACAGTTGTATTGGCCCAACCACCCTCCCATACACGTACAGATGTATTGGCCCAACCACCCTCCCATACACGTACAGATGTATTGGCCCAACCACCCTCCCATACACGTACAGATGCATTGGCCCACCCACCCTCCCATACACATACAGTTGTATTGGCCCACCCGCCCTCCCATACACGTACAGATGTATTGGCCCAACCACCCTCCCATACACGTACAGATGTATTGGCCCAACCACCCTCCCATACACGTACAGATGCATTGGCCCACCCACCCTCCCTTACACGTACAGTTGTATTGGCCCACCCAACCTCCCTTACACATACAGTTGTATTGGCCCACCCGCCCTCCCATACACGTACAGATGTATTGGCCCAACCACCCTCCCATACACGTACAGATGCATTGGCCTACCCGCCCTCCCATACACGTACAGTTGTATTGGCCCACCCGCCCTCCCATACACGTACAGATGTATTGGCCCAACCACCCTCCCATACACGTACAGATGTATTGGCCCAACCACCCTCCCATACACGTACAGATGCATTGGCCCACCCACCCTCCCATACACGTACAGATGCATTGGCCCACCCACCCTCCCTTACACGTACAGATGCATTGGCCCAACCACCCTCCCATACACGTACAGATGTATTGGCCCAACCACCCTCCCATACACGTACAGATGTATTGGCCCAACCACCCTCCCATACACGTACAGATGCATTGGCCCACTCACCCTCCCTTACACGTACAGTTGTATTCGAGGTCTTTTTTTTATTCATACCCCGCCCTTGAGAGTCACTCAATATTGAAATTCTACAAAGTTTTCTACCAGTAGAATAGTTTTCTTTGACTATATTTACATTTGTGTTTATATTTCTATTTACAGAACTTACATGTTTATGTTCACGATGCAAATTATTTTTGGAAATTACATTCCAAGAGCCAGACATATTTTTTAATGTGTTGATACCACCACAGTCTAATTGTTTATCTAGAACTCTGAACTTATTCTTAAAACTATATATAACTAATTTACTATTTAAAAAGTCCATGTTCTTTTTTTAGATACTCTTTTTCTAGTTACAGCTTGCTTATTTGTCTCTAAAGTATGCATCTCAGTGCCATGAGTAATGTTGTCCGTATTGAGAGGCATGGCTGTAGTGGATGAATCTGTAGTAGGGGTGGCTACTACCAAAACCTTATTTAAATTTGTTAGAGGAGACCTAAGGCCCTGTACAAAGCTACTATACCAATCAATGTATGCTTTATTTAACCACGCATGACTACAAAAGCAATCGTGAACAAATTTAGCATTAACCAATACTCTAAGACCACACTCAACCCCATTATTTTGTTTGACACATGGCAAGTCATTTACAGCACTTATAGAAAGTTTACTTGCAATTTGCTTAGCACTAGATAAATTATAGCCAGGAAGGGAATCCATGTGATAAGCTGTGTTAGATGCAGTTACAATAAACAGCAGGCTCCAATGAGAACCTGAGTCATCTTTATGAGATTGAGAGGAGTCACTTCCACAAAAAAATAATAATCTGAATCAAAATAGTCAACATTTTTTAACATTAAATTAACATCATCACAACTGCCATATTTCATTATCATTGTATTAGTGGGTCCTACAAATACATTTAGACTTACAGTTATATTTAGCACAGTCATTGAAAATAACAAAATAAGCTTCAAGAACCCTATCATCTAGCCATCTACTTTCAGACCAAACTAAACTTTGAGTTTGTTTTTGCTGATTTTTCAACATTACTGTTTGTTCCTTCAGCTCAAGTTGAGTTTTTTATAATTGCTAACTATAGCATTAAGCTCAGAAATTAAACGTTCTTTTTCACAAAATGATTGTTCTAATGAACTATAATCTGAAGTAAGTTTATTATACTTTGTATCAAAGTAAGTTAAAGTAGCCTTAATGAAAGAATGTTCTTTAAGAAGAATGTCTTTTTTTTATAATATAGCTTCTTGTGTTTTAAAGGAGTCATTCATTTGAGAACGTCTATTACAATTTTCCTTTTGTATTTGATTCACTAACTGGTCATTTTTAAGCTGTAAATCGACAGACTGTTCTCTCAAGTGGCGTATGGTCTTATGGTTGGTATGGTTGGCGTATGGTCTTATTGCATGGGGTGGAACTTCTCAGGCTTTTGAAGTTTTTCTGTTACAAAAAAAAGCTCTTAGAGTAATTGCAGGAGTTGGGAAATATGAACATTGTTCAGGTTTTTTAAAAAACTTTAATATTTTAACTTTTTATTCTCTGTACATTCTTCACTGTCTATTGTATGTCAAACTTAATCCTGATCTTGTTACTACTAGAAATGAAATTCACAGTTATAATACAAGATCTAATAACATGATAGAAGTTCCACAACATCGGCTATCAAAGAGTGATAAAAGCCCAAAAATTATGTCTTTCAATTTGTATAATAAGTTACCACTACATATAAGACAGTTAAGTTATAGTAAGTTTAAAATTAAAGTCAATAAGTTCTTACTTAATCATCCATTTTATAGTCTAAGTGAGTTTACAACAAATCAATGGAAAGTAATGGATTTTAATTAATCATGTTTTAATGTTCAATGTTTCAACGTCTTACAGTGATTTTGTGCTAATGTAATGTAAATTAGGCTAGACATTAAATGATTACTGTAGCCTAATAGCACTAATTAATAACTTGACGTGCCATTGCATTTGTAATGAAATGTTATTACTGGCTGAATAAAAATATTCTATTCTATTCTATTCAAGTTGTTAATAGTGGCTAAAGAGACATCCAACTTCATTAACAATTCACTAATGGATGATTCAAGATCAGCCAAGTGAATTTCCTGATAGTTTTTTTTTGTAACACCTTAATGTGTGCACATATTTCTGTCACAAGATATTCATATGTGTCGTCAATGTGATTAATATTTTCTAGAACTGCGTCAATACTTATTGACATTTTAGCTGATGTTTGTGCTCAAGTGAACACTGGCATTTAAACAATCACAACAATGCAGATAAATTGGAGTAATTTAGGGCACCAACAATGTAGTCAGCTGGACCACAAAAGAAGCCCAGCAGTAGATGATAAGAGTGTTGTACGCCTTTTGGCCTCAAAATCAACTGACGCTGGCTGCCTGTAAGTCACTAATTACTAGTGTTCTGTGTTAGTGTCACAATGAGTTATGCATAGTTAGGCCTAAACACAGTGTGTTTGTTTAGGGCCAGTAACATTATTCACAAATATTAACTTTATATTAGACATAACCTAAAAGTTAGACATAACCTACAAAATTGTCACTGACTTTAACTCTAATTTATAAAGAGTATGTAATAAAATAAACATAATGAACTATGAGTGTCACTCAGGAGTCCTATTACATCACTCACCGTCACAAACTAGAAGGATGAATTGAAGAAAACACAAGAAGAAGTTGTAAAATTGAGAACAACTCCTTACACACACAACTACACGCCTAGTCACAAAATAGATCTTTCTAAACCCATAAACAAGATGGTGGCCCTTTTTTACCCCAAAACTGCCCCAAAGTATTTCTTATGGGAAAATCACAAAAAAGTAGTTTTTATTATCTAACTTGAGAAAAGCAAAAGTAAAATGTTCAAAGGGGTGTCCCCTACTTTTCATATATTGGCTAAAAAATAACGGATTGTTATAAACAAAATTGTGGCTCTTCTAAAAATTCTGTGACAGTCTGTTTAAAAAAGAAAATATATTTTTTAAATTATTCCACAATTTTTTATTAAAATAGCGCTTTCGCCAGTTAAGGCATCATCTGTTTAAATGTAAACAGAAAAAACATATGTTTAAAACAAGATAAAATATAGATATTTTTAAAGAATTTAAAACCTAAACGGATTAATAGAGAGGAATTTTAAATAAAATATGAAACTAGAAAATATGATTTACAATTGTTTTATGTTTTATTTATTCTTTAACAAAAGATAAGTATATATTACTAAAATGTTTAGATGGTGTGATATACATTGTTCTTTTATAACAGACATGCAGGCACTTTCAATTTAATTCCTTTTGGTCCATGATAATTCTTTAAATATACGTTAAAACATTATATTAAATGAAAATAATGGACAAATTCCTTTTCCAGATGTTAGTTTCAAAATCAACAGAAAATAAACTTATTACATCACTATACCATAAAAAAACATTTAGTGGACAATACATGAATTATTTTTCAAATCACCCTCAACATGTGAAGATTAGAATGATTCAAAGTTTATTTAAAAAAATAGATAATTTAGTAACAAACCATGAAGATAAATTAAAGGCAGAAAAAGATACTACAAAATTATTAATAAATACAAACATAATTGAAAAGGCGAAATTATAAAATAAAATTCAACCTAGAAGACACAATGAAAATACATAGTCTCTAACTACAATTACAAATATAAAAGGCATTTCAGGAAAACATTTAAAAATCAACTCAAAATTCAATATCCGTACTTCTTTTAGTTCAACTAATAACCTTCGTAGTCATTTAACAAAATTAAAACCTAAGAACAAAATTCAAGAATCTAAAATTACAACTTACAAAATTGATTGTGAATATAATAAAACTTACATTGGCCAAACCTCTAGACCTATAAGTACAAGAGTCAAAGAACGCATATATAATTACAAAACACAAAATAAAGAAAAATCAATATTAGTAGAACACGCTCTAAATGAAAATCATGACATCAAATTTGACTCACCAGTATTATATTTAAAGAATCATCCTGGACCAAAAGGAATCAAATTGAAAATGCCTGCATGTTTGTTATAAAAGAACAATGTATATCACAACCATCTATACATTTTAGTAATATATACACAACCTTTAGTTAAAGAAGAAATCAAACATAAAATAATTAATTGTAAATCATATTTTGCAGTTTAATATTTTATTTAAAATTACTTTCTACTAATCCATTTAAGTTTTAAATTCTTTAAAAATATCTATATTTTGTCATATTTTAATTTATATTGTTTTAAACATATGTTTTTCAGTTTACATCTAAACTGAAGATGCCTTAACCGGCAAAAGCGCAATTTTAATAAAAAATTGTGGAATAATTTTTAAAAATGTGTTCTTTTTTAAAACCAACTTTATTCCAGCAAGTGTATACAACAGAACATAGTATGTTTTATCTATCTAAGTTATGCTTATGTAAATTTAAATTGATTTTATTTCAGTCAACTCATCGTCAGTTAAAAAATAAACATTTATATGGCTGTCATCATTTTCTAACAATGATACTGATTAATAAAAATTAAGTTGTTTTACATAATTTTATACATTCTTCTTTTTGCCTGTAAAATATATTATTTTAACTGTAACAAATTAAATGTTGATAATTTTGACCAGTTACTCTCCCACAACAACAGTCAGGTACTACTATTGGCATTTCAGTTTAATGAATTTAATGCAGAACCATCAACATTCTTTATAACTAGTTTTTCTTTTATTTGTCCCTCTTTTGAATTAATTACATGAGCATGCTTTGTGTTAAACAAATATAGCCCTGAAATTCAAAATGCAGTATGCCTAAATCCCTTCAACTTACATTCCTTAACCCTCGATCCGGGCAAGTTCGCATTTGCGAACTGTTTTGGCGTTTCTAAAACGCGCAAGTTCGCAATTGCGAACTTCACGCCGCGCTTCGCTAAACAGTTCATAGAATGCACATATGATAA
The DNA here is from genome assembly GCA_035578905.1 of Stictocephala bisonia. Classification (NCBI taxonomy): domain Eukaryota; kingdom Metazoa; phylum Arthropoda; class Insecta; order Hemiptera; family Membracidae; genus Stictocephala; species Stictocephala bisonia. Next base: position 521,345 of record JAQJVL010000320.1, read on the forward strand.
GCTACGGCAATGATTTTGATCTATTCGGAAACTACGTTAAACATCGAATAATTCTGTATAACTTAATAGTCGGTTATTTTAAATCGATAATTTACATGGCTTTGGGAAAGTAGCTATTGAATTCATGTTGTCGCCATATTGGACGCTTTGTACGATTCGTTGTTTGTTTGCACTCACGGTAAATACTTGGTTTTTCTGTTGTAATTATCCGTTATAAATCGTTTTGATGTGTCAGGTCATATATTATTTTATAGAGCATGTTTCTAGCTAAATTTTAGTATATAAATGAACTTTGTAGTGTTTATAGAAAATTTATAAAATATTTTTGAATGTTGCTGTTACCGTGGCAACAAATTTTTAGGTTTTTGTATTGAATCCATTTATAAATTTATAAGACATATTGTATACTTCTAAACTTATATAATGTATATATTTTCTGAAACTAGATAAAATTTAGGACATTTTTGCTATCTCACATTTAAAAATTTATTATCACAACATTGTATCCAATGGGTACCCCCACCCCCCTTTCGCGACTTATGAAAAAAAATTTCCAAAGTAACGTACCATAAAAAATCAAATATATCTTTAGGTTAAGTTTTTATACATTATCTGGTAGCCTTCATTCTTGAGATCATTGTTATATACCATAAACAAGTAGTTTTATTACAATTTACTTATTTTTATGAATTTTATAAAAACATCTTACAAATTGGTCAAAAATCGCGACCCAATACTGAAAAATATAGTGACCGGATCGAGGGTTAATATTTTTGTTTCTTAATAATAAAGGCTATTAACTAGCTAACATTTATATGATCAATAAATTACCTATAACAAAAGTTATTGTTACTTTACTGTGTCTAAAACTTAATTAAAACTATGAATTCTGAATGTGTGCATCAAATCAAAATTCTTTTTATCGCATAGCACCAAAAAATTTGCTGCGTTACAAACCCCTAAAAATTTTACATAGCCTAGGCCTACTGTGAAAAAAACATTCTTATGTTATGTTTTATATGTTATGTGATAGGCCTACACTATATATTTGTGGACATAGAGTTACCAAATATTAATAGACACATTGAATACCTCTTTTATGTGAATTTTATAATAATTATATGCAAACTGCCTGAAAATTACCTGTGATTATAGGAAAAAGGAACTGCCCGCTTGAGGATTAACATGAAAAGATTAGAAGTGATCTTTATCCCTAATTAAAATTGAAAAAAAATAACGTGCGAGAGGTGTCTAGAGCATGTATAATTAGGCCTACTATAGGGTGAATATTGTAATTACAGCCCTATTGAACACGTTTCAATTTTTTAATGTGGCAAAGGTATTAATTTAAAAATTGCACAACATAAAAATAATCTTTTTCAAGTAAATGGATCAGATCTTTCTATATACTAATATGATTGGTATTATAATTAATTAGATAATTAGATATTAAGTTACATTCTAGATCATTTTATACCACAAGATACCACTATTTTAATTAAAAAAAAGATTATACTTACACATTATTTCTCCAAGAAACAACCTTATTTCGGTAACATGCGATTTCAAATCGTTTACCACCTTTCTTCATTCTTACGACTGCAATATTCGTCAGTCTTATTTGATTTGTTGGTGTAAATATTTTTGACATTTTTACAAAATGATGACTGCTATGCTTAAATGTTATTCAAAATTCAATTTCCCTAAAATAACCTCAATACATTTCTGTTTTCTGTTCCTGTTGTGTATAACAAGTTGTAAGGTTTTCTCACAATTAACAGCTGTGAGCTGAGTCGAGGTAAAACAGTGAACTGACATAGAGACTGTCAAATCTAGTTTACTCTCAAAATATGTTCAATGAGATATTTTTAAAAAGATACCCTTTACGTTACGACTTGTCTTAGTTTAAAACTTTCAGTTACACTGTCTGAATTAAACTTACAACATAGTTTGTAACCGATCTCATTGGTTACTACCTTTTCCAAAATATTTGAGAGAATATTTCTGGATAGGCTGTTGTCATTTCTGATTAGGAATGATGTACTATCTCCAAGTCAGTTTGGTTTCACAAAAGGAAGATCAACCACGGACGCAGTCAACTCCTTTACTTCTTTTTGCACAGGCTCTAGACGCAGGTGATTCCACTTTGGGATTATTTTTCGATTTGACCAAGGCTTTCGATATGGTCGATCACAGTGTTCTGCTAAGAAAGCTCCATATACTTGGCATTAGAGGTGTGTCGTACTCTTGGATGTCTTCTTGCCTATGTGGAAGAACACAGTCAGTTTAGGTACCCTTTTTGGACAGCCTTGTCTGTCAAAGATTAGCCTCATCAAAATCAACTGAGGTAATAAGAGGAGTCCAGCAGGGTTCGGTATTCGGACCAATCCTGTTCCTCTTGTTTGGGAATGATCTCCCAAAGTGTATTACTAGTGCCAATGCCCAAATGTGTCTTTTTGCAGCTTATGCTTCCCTTAAAGTCAGAGCCCCAAATCGGTTGAATCTCATGTCTCTGGCTTCTAACGAAGCGCATAAAACAGCTCAGTGGTTTCAACAGAATCAGCTCGAACTGAATAGTGAAAAACTCGATTGATTAATTTTTCGATCAGGAGTTCACAGAATTTAGAACAGAATACATTCCATATAGGGGATGAAGAATTCTTCATGTAACTCTTTAAAGTTACTTTCCATGATCATATTGAGCTCGTCTGCAAGAAATTAAACTAAGGAATTTTCGTTATATGAAACTTATCAAAGTTTGCTGATGCCAGAGTAACCTTGGCTGCTTACTATGGATTAATTTACCTATTTCTTACATATGCGGTTGTTATTTCGTTATTTGGATATATGAAAGTTCACGCACAAAAATGGTTTTAAAACTCCAGAAAAGGGCTTTAAGATCTGTTTTTGAAACCTCAATGAACTTCGTGTAAGTCACTTTTTAAGGAGGCTAAAGTTTAACTTTCCCATCAATTTATGTCTTAAACTGCGTAACATTTGTTCATAACCATCTCGTCACACACTAGCGTTGCCCGTCGGCAAACCACGCTCCTCCAGCGCTGCTCGCAACATCGCCGTTGTCATTTGGTCAATTTTCATCCTGTAGTAATGTCCTGTCACGGTCGCCAATTTGTCGTCACACACTAGCGATTACTTACATCTTACATCTTACATCCCGTGTCTTCGCCACAATCGGTTGATTGGGGAGTCGTCAATCTTCTTCCCTTCGATGGGGGGTCTTCGCGAAGTGAGCTCTTGTGTTTGTGTTATTTTAAGTGTTGGAAAGAGTGTTCTTCTATGTATTCTAATGTGCTGTAGTATGGTTTTTCAAGTAAATATTGTTTTAATTTGTTGTAAAAAATATTACTGTTAGTGATTGTTTTTAAATTTTTTGGTAATATATTGAAGAACCGTGAGCCTGAGTATAGAGGTGATTTACTGAATTTATGTAGCCTATGTTGTGGAAGGTTGATATTGTTTTTTTGGCGTGTATTATGAGTGTGTTGGTTAAGTCTAAGGTCGGGGTTGGATTTTTTTGCCAGGATTATGGATTCAATGATATAGTGTGTGGTTACGGTGGGGATTTTATTTTCTGCGAAGAGCGGCTTACAGTGTTCGAGTTGATTCTTTCTGAAGATTGTTCTGATTGCTTTTTTCTGTATTTTTAAAACCCTGTCCATATTGTTTTGTGAAGCTGATCCCCATACGATAATGCCATAACGCAAGTGTGATGCAAAAAGCGCATGGTAAGCCACTAGGGCCGTTTCCTCGTTGGTGATATTTCTGATTCTACGGATAACAAATAGTGCTGAGGATAGTTTTTTACATAGGTAATCAATATGGTCTTCCCAGTTGAGGTTTTTGTCCATTATTACTCCCAGAAATTTTGTAGAATTTACTGTTGGTACTATGATTCCTGACCAGTTATCTTCATTTCGGTTCCTATTGTTCGGTGTGAAATTTATGTGGATTGATTTTGATTTGTTTATGGTTAGGCTGAGTGAGTTGCAGACTGTCGTGGCTCTAGTCAATGTTGAGTTTACTATGTTATCGCTATTTTTGTTTCGTTCTGTTGGTATGACTATGGTGGTGTCATCTGCAAATAATATACATTTTTGTTCTCTATCTAACTGTTCAGGAAGGTTGTTTATGTATATTAAGAAGCATAATGGCCCTAGAATAGATCCTTGCGGTATTCCTCTCGTGGTTGTTCTGAGTGATGATCTGATAGCGCAGATTTTGTTTTCATGTTGGTGGTCTATTTCAACATATTGCCTTCTTTCAGTTAAGTAGTTCTGTATCCATTCCAGTGCTTTGTCGCAAATTCCAATTTTTTTCATTTTAGAGATGAGAATGTTCCAATCGATTGTATCAAACGCTTTCTGCAAGTCCAGAAAAAGGCCTGATGCTGTTTTTTTCTCTTCCCAAATTTTGACTATTTCTTCGCATAGTTTTGCTATTGCAGTGTTTGTGCTTAAATTTTTTCTGAATCCATGCTGGGAGATAGTGATTAGGTTGTTTGATTCAAGGTATGTTATTATTTGATTATATATAGCACGTTCGAGCAGTTTAGATATTGTGGGGAGGTTTGCTACTGGTCTATAGTTGCTGGGGTTTTCTTTATCACCTTTCTTATACTTGGGGTAAATTTTTGATATTTTTAGGTTTTGCGGTACTGATGTTTGAAGGATTGAGGAGTTTATTATATGGAGGACGGGTTTTAAAATTTCTTCTTTACAGTGTTTGATGATTTTTCCTGTGGTGTCATCGAAGCCTGATGAGTTTTTGGAGCTGAGTTTGTGAAGTAACCTATCCATTTCCTTTGCTGTGATGGTGTTAAAATATTTGAGAGTTGGTAGGCTAGTTGGTCTTCCTGTATCGTTCAAGATGGTGTTTCTCTCCTCACATTCTGTTGATATTGTAAAGTGCTTATTAAATATATTGCTAATGTGATATGAGTCGGTGATAATTTTGTTGTTGCTTAGCAGACTGATTCTTTCATGTTTCCTATTGTTACTTTTTTTTTCTTCGTTGACTATTTTCCACAATTCCCTGTTTTTGTTATCTGGTTTTAAAATTTTGTCAGTCGTATGTCTGGTTTTTTTATTTTTTACATCTAGGTCATATTTTTTCTTCAAATCCAAATATCTTCTTTTATCATCCTCTGTGGCTGTAAGGTTGTATTTTTCTTGAGCCTCCTGCATTTGCTTTCTTAAAGTTACTGTAGCTTCGTCCCAAAATAAATTATTTTTTCTGGTAGATATCTTTTTAAAATCTTTTGGCATTATTTGGTCAATATTGTGCCGCATTATCTTTAGAAAGTTGTTGTACTTATCTTCTACTGACTCTGGATTATATACTGTGGCCCAGTCTGTATTGCTTAGTTGCCTTTTGAGTTCATTTAAATTATTTTTAGAGAAGTTTCTAGCACTTTTATATGTGGCTTGTGAGTGCATAATTCTATATTTAATTTTACAGGTTAAATAGTAATGGTCAGAGATAGTGTTAGGGTATGCTGTTGTTTCAATTTCTGCGGGGGGTATATTTGTATAACATCCGTCAATACTTGAGATGGAGGTTGGTGTTTTTCTTGTAACCGGGATGTCATATATGTAACATCCATATTCTGTTAGCAGGTTTTTCAGGTCTTTTATACCCTGCTCTTCAGGTTTAAGTATATTGAAGTTAGCATCTCCTAAAATAATGAGTTTACTATTTTTTGAAGAGAGTTTTTGTAGGATGTGGCCCAGTTTTGTTAGAAAGTTACTTTCAGTTCTAGCATCAGGAGATCTGTATGTGCCTATTAGGATAATTTGTTGCTTTTTTAGTTTAATTTTTAAAGCTAGGGTCTCAAATATTTGTTCTACCGGTTCATATGGTTCCTCTAGGTCAATTTCCTCAATTACTGTTGATAGATTGTCATTGGTATATGTTGCTATGCCACCCCACATATGTGCCGTACGGCAGAAATATTTTCTAAGTCTATAACCAGGTATGTGCATTTGTAATAATTCTTCTTCTCTATTCTCTATTATTCTCTCTATGTCCATGCTCTGAAATTATTAGTAAGTCCGGTGAGTGTTTATTTATTTCTATTTGTAACCTGTCTATCTTACCTTGCAATCCTCTTTGTATGTTTAAGTGGAGAATTTTAAGATAATCATCTTTTTTTTTTATTTTTATGTTTTGTGTTGAGTAGTCTCTTGAGAGGTTATGACCTAGATGTGTCTGTGTTGTTAGTTGTTCTATTGGGAGGGGGAGTTGGAGGCCGTCTCCTCGTTTGGGCTCTGTGGAATGTCTTCCTCTTCGTTTAAATTATCCGTGCTTAGCACACTGATGATCTTCTCTGCCAGCAAATTGGATCCTTCGGTGTTGAGATGCAATCCATCCCAGCTCAAATGGCATTTTCGCAGTGTCTTAGTGTTGTCCAGGTAATTAACTTTGAGTTCTCTGCACATAAATTCTATTGCCTTGTTCGTTTCCTCAACATACAGTATATCACTACACTATACACTATACAGTATATCACTAGGGACACGAAAATAACACACGCTCAATTTAAGTACACGAGCGTTTATTCACCTAGAAACACAATAACACTGAACTCAAAACTCACAATGATTTGCACTACCGCAATATCCGAGTTATTCCACACTAACGAATTGAACAATCACTCACTGACTGAAAACTCAAAACTGAACTTAGCAGCGGTGCAGCCACCTTATATACATTTGTTACAATCTAGAATTTCAAGAACAAACTCGACCCCGAAGGCTCCAGAAGCCATGGAACATATTACAACAAAAAGAAAGTTATAGAACATCCTGTCGTCAATATGTCAAAATACGACAGTATGACATCTTTTATCCTATAATTGTCAAAAGTTTAATATTAAAGCATAAATAAAATAAGTTTATTGTTTTAAGTAGTCTATTTGGTAATATTTACACATAACTATTAATTATAACATAAAAGTTGTATAGCTTCATGAAGCTACTGGAAAGTTCTAATGTAACCTATTTGATTCTACTCATACCTGGTAATTCAAATTATACTATTATGTAATATTTAATATATTTACAATTAATTGAGCCTATTGCTACGTAGTCTAACATAAAATAACATAATATAGCAAATCTTAAACATGATTTGAAGGTTTTACCAAGTTAGGTTACATATAGGCCTAGTACTAGGCTAGCCTACATACGACAATTGTCCCCCCTAAAACCTTCAATATCTATTTTATACATTTCTTACTTTTCTAGGTCTTAAATTATATCCATTCCTAAGTCTAAAATCTTCATCATGCTGATCATCCAGAAGTATCGGTGTTCGTTGATCTTCGTTGGATTCAGCAGCTCATCACCAGCCTGTGAAGGAGGTATCCGTGGTTGACCCTCTTCTTCGGCTTGGGTGTTCTCTCGAAGAGTCCGAGGTAGTATCTTCAGCTCCGAAGCGTGGACTTTGATCGGTGGATCGGATTTCAGGAGGTACACTCCATTCCCCAGCTTCCTTTCCACCTCAAATGGCCCGAGCCACTTCCGAGCCATTCCCGCATGGAACTTCTGAAGTTTTTTGCAGTGGAAAATCCTTCCATGTCTACCTCAGAAGAATCACGATTAGATTTTGAACTTTCATTCTCAGGAACAGGAGATGAACCACTTCTTTCCCCTCTTGGGGAGTTTGAGATAGGTGATAAACTACTTTCTGGAGTGGTTGGAGGTGTGTTCTCCATTACAGGAGCAGCCTCATTGACAACTAATGGAGTTGGTGCATACGGAGGAGGCAAAGGCGGTGGTGGAAGGGGTGGCGGAAGTAAAGTAGGAGGCTGAGGGGCCTTGTAGATTACAGGATGGGCACTGGCAGCACTTGCAAATGGCAACTCAGGTGGTGATGAAGATGGCAGACTATCAACTGGAATAGATGATGAGGAAGCTGGACTGCCAGGAATAGTTTCTTCACAAAGTAAACTCTCCAAATTTGTATCTGTCTCTTCCACTTCATTACCTTCTTCTTATATTTCAGCACCTTTCATATCTAATTCGTTTAATTCATCAACGATTTCTTCTGTTTCACATTCTTCTTCTTTAGATAAAGATGGGACAGCACACTCATCTTTATCAAATTCAGTTTCTTCTTTTTTCATTTCAATAGCTTCTAAAACAATTTCTTCGTCCATTTCTACTTGCTCTGTTACTTCTTCAACATCCACCTTCATATCACCATTATCAATTTCAGTGGTCTCATTTGACTGACTTTCCTCAACTACTTCTTCTTTCATTATATATTCTTGTTCTCCCTCACTTTCATCTTCGTTGTTGGATACAATTATATGTTCGCACACCTCTTCAATTATTTTACAACTACTGATTTCTAACTGATCATTGTCATCACTTTCTATTGATTGAGACATCTGTGCTTCGGCATTATCCTCATTTTCAGATTCATCACTTTCTTGACTAGTTTCAGAAGCACTATCATTACCTTTTGCAAGTGATATTAAATCATCATCTTTTTAATGAGCTGGTTCTGGGAGTTCAGAGAGAAGATCTACATCATTACTATCTTCCTCCTCTGTAGACTGGGAAAGAGCTCTTTGAATAGCACTTATAATTGGATCATCTTCAGTTTCAACATAATTTTGAAATTTCGAGAATGATTCAACCATATCAATTACATCAGATTCTAAACTTTTAACTTTAGTATCCAATTTTATATAATTTTCGCTTATCTTATTGTTTAGGGAAACCAATTCATTCTTTATCTCTGTTGACTGGGCTGCTAGCTTTTCTGACTGGGCTGCTAGCTGCGCTGAAATTTTCGCGATTATGGTACTCACCATATCCGTCGGCGCTGCTGGTGGTGGGGGCTCCTGATAGTCGAACTCCTCTGGGTTCTGTCCTTTATCCTGTACGTCCTGGCGTAAACGTAACTCGAGGTCACATTTTCCGCCGCCCGTCGGCAAACCACGCTCCTCCAGCGCCGCTCGCAACATCGCCGTTGTCATTTGGTCGAGTTCCATCCTGTAGTAATGTCCTGTCACGGTCGCCAATTTGTCGTCACACACTAGCGATTACTATACAGTATATCACTAGGGACACGAAAATAACACACGCTCAATTTAAGTACACGAGCGTTTATTCACCTAGAAACACAATAACACTGAACTCAAAACTCACAATGATTTGCACTACCGCAATATCCGAGTTATTCCACACTAACGAATTGAACAATCACTCACTGACTGAAAACTCAAAACTGAACTTAGCAGCGGTGCAGCCACCTTATATACATTTGTTACAATCTAGAATTTCAAGAACAAACTCGACCCCGAAGGCTCCAGAAGCCATGGAACATATTACAACAAAAAGAAAGTTATAGAACATCCTGTCGTCAATATGTCAAAATACGACAGTATGACATCTTTTATCCTATAATTGTCAAAAGTTTAATATTAAAGCATAAATAAAATAAGTTTATTGTTTTAAGTAGTCTATTTGGTAATATTTACACATAACTATTAATTATAACATAAAAGTTGTATAGCTTCATGAAGCTACTGGAAAGTTCTAATGTAACCTATTTGATTCTACTCATACCTGGTAATTCAAATTATACTATTATGTAATATTTAATATATTTACAATTAATTGAGCCTATTGCTACGTAGCCTAACATAAAATAACATAATATAGCAAATCTTAAACATGATTTGAAGGTTTTACCAAGTTAGGTTACATATAGGCCTAGTACTAGGCTAGCCTACATACGACAACCACCATCACCTTTTCAAACCAAATAATCCCAAACATCGTCACAATCTTCGTTACACTAATATAATTAAAATACCTGCCCATAGAACTAGTTTTTTTGAAAAGCATTTATTTATCAGTGATATCAAACTTTACAATGGTCTCCCAGCCTATATGAAAGTAAAAACAAGGCCGCGTTTTCAGAGGGAGGTTAAGAGGTTTCTAATGCAGCGGGCCTATTACAGTGTCAGGGATTTTGTTGAGTGCTGGTTTAAGCTAAGGTGAATTTCTTAGAGTGAGGCAATGCAACTACAGTTCTACCATTAGGTCTACCTTTGAACGAGGTAGAAAAATATACAATTTGTTACCATGTGAAATTAAATGTTTAAATAATAATATGTTTAAAGCTAAACTAAAGTCATTGTTGTTAGAACTTTGTGTGTATGATAGTAATGAGTTTTTGGAATATTGCAACCAATCTAGGCAGTAATAAGTGATTAAGGGAATATTATTATTTCTAGATTTTTTAGTATTGACGATGCCATACATGTAAATATGTTTTGCGGCAATAAAAAATTTGATTTGATTTGAAATGGCCACCTGTATAAGCTTTATTTTAGTTTATTTTAGAAGTAACACAAATTTTAGTCTTATTTTAATTAATCTGACTATTTTAATGTTACCATATTCAATTGATTTAGATTATTGTTAGTCACCTAATGTAATTTATCACATATCGTTGTTGACGCTATTTTGCAGTGTTGTCAATAAAGAATTTCTGAGTTATAACTTTAAGTCAAAGCATGCCACATTAATACCACATTAAATGTATTGTAAAGTAAGTCATCTGTAGTAATTACTTCAACCAGAGATTTCAAAGCAAGGTCTTTAGATATTAGGATATCTAAATACCTTGGTTCGAACTACCGTTGGTCTCCAGGCTTTATCACCTCTATCAGCCTTTAGATAAGAGTTTCGGATTAAGGTAAGTTTTAACCAGGTGCTTATTTATTCATAAATAAATTTACATATTATCTGACACTTTGGATTTAGAAAACAATTTTTAGTTGAGTCTGTGTTTCATTTGTACATTCCTGTTGAATTCATGAACTAACTTTACTGGTAAAACAGGCAAATCATTAAGAATTATATACTTTCTACATTGGAAACTCTTGGATTACCGCGTTGTCTTCTTCAGTGGGACCTCATCACTAATGTCATTGTTCAGTAAATAAACTAGTTAAGTCTTCCAATGAAGCTACTGAGTGTGTAAACATACTAAGAAGTTACAACATCTATATTACAGTTACTGAGCCCACTCGGGGAAATGCTTCCCTTGATTCATTTTTAACCAATAGATGGAATTATAGAGTTAGTATAAGCAATGAGCAAATAGCTGACCATAAACATGTTTTTCTCTCTATGCAGTTTACATTGCCTAGCCACTGTAATATAATTTATAAATGTAAGCCAAAATCTTATAGAATCTTTAATGACTCGGCCATTCAGGCCTTTTGTGATTCTCTATCAACTCAAGTACCGAAATGGAGTGATATAGTTAAGTGAATGTCTGCCAATGACGGTTTTATATTATTTTTTAAGGGGACTGGGATGTCAACATTGGTCAAAAAAATCAAAATTTATTTTTTCATGTTTTTTTAATGTGTTAGCTTTAATCTTTAATTTGAGGCCATATTAAGGTTAATCAGAGCAGTAGAACTAATGTTATTGTGATTTTAACAATTGGATGCACGATAAATTTTGCGCTCACTTTAACTATTTTCCGACGTTCTCAAGGCACCTATGACATTAGGTATAAGCATTATTTGGGTGATGGCGATAGTGCAGCACTTGCAAGGGTAGAATCTGATAAACCTTATGGCCCAGACTTCTCAATTGAGAAGCTTGAATGTGTGGGCCATGTCCAAAAAAGAATGGGAGCCAGATTGAAAAACCTAAAACTCAAATCGGGCAAGTCCACACTTTCAGACGGAAAAACAATGGGTGGCCGAGGGCGTCTAACAGGGGCTGTTATCAATGAAATACAATTATACTATGGCTTGGCCATCAGGAGAAATGTTAATAACCTGGACAACATGAAAAAAGCTGTTTGGGCGGAATTCTTTCACCTTGCATCAACTAACGAAAATCCACACCATGGTCTGTGCCCCGAGCCCCCCGAAACTTGGTGCAAATACAAAAAAGCACTAGCCAATAACGAGCAGTACGATCACAATCAACATACTCACTTGCCCCAAGCTGTGATGGATGAGATAAAGCCCATTTTTAGGGATCTGTCCAATGAACGACTTTTGAAGAAGTGCCTTCACGGTGGAACTCAGAATGCGTGTGAATCCCTCAATAGCATAATATGGTCCCGTATTCCAAAATCAAACTTTGTTCAGAAAAAGACACTTGAGTTCGGAGTCTATGAGGGAATAGCCACTTTCAATGAAGGAAATATTACAAGGTGCAGAGTTCTGACAGGTTTAGGTATTCGGCCTGGTATTAATTGTATTAAATCAATGAAGAAGATGGATGAAAATAGGATTTGAGAAGCTGAAAAAGACTTGGAAGAAATCCAGAAAAAGTGTCGCCAGCAACAATTATTGGCAAAGAGGAAGCTGGAGGACAAATATGAAGAGGATGACCCAAATAACCCGTCAAATGGTGCTGGAATGTTCTAAGGTAACTTATTTCATGTAAATAAAGTCAGTCCGAGCAAAAACCGTTGTTTTCCGAAAAGTGTGTTTTTTCTTACTTATGTTCCTTTTTCTCAGGAACCGTTACAGATATTTTCCTATATTTAGTTTCATTTTGTACCTTACATCAAACTACACATTTTGAATTGACAGTTTTGTAAAATCTTTCTCTAGACGAGTTTTACATGTCATTTAATATGGAAAAAACATCATAAAAAACTATATTTTATAAAATGTACATAATATTTTTAACTGTAATTTTTTTTTAATTTTCTCAATTTAAAATATACATTAGGACATGCCCTTTAAGACAAAAAAAACTGATTGGAAATATATAATATAGTTTTTGAGAAAAAGGTACATGAAGTTGCTAAATTTAACATGCGGAAGATAGGGACATCCTGGTCCCCTTAATAGGTTTAAAGATACTTTTGATTTTTTTCTTTCCTGTAAAAGTTATAACTGTGTCAGATATTACTAATAAATACCAGGCTTAAGGTAAAAAATTTGTATACCACTGAACTTGCTAAAATCAAAAGTTTTATACTGTTGCCAACTGATTTGGTCAACACCAGGCCAATACCATTTCTTGTTTTGCGGGGTCTAAAAAATGATACCGTTCTAAACGTAAAGCGGCTAAGTTAACTGCAAATATTGAATACATTCAGAATTCTTCTAATCCTTGCAAAGCAGCTTGGTCATTAATCAATGGGAAAAAGCACCAATCTGCTACCTCAATTAGTATGCCTAGATTTGCTTCAGCCAATGATTTTAACAACTATTTTATTGGCTCTGTTCAAGGCATTGTGGAAAAAATTCCAAACATTGATGGGTTTGATTGTACTTCAAACAAACCTGATATTGTAAGTAGATTTAGTTTTGTTCTTGTAAATAGTGTAAATATTGTTAGTATAGTTAATGGATTTAAAGTAGTTTTTAGTAAAGTTGTATATGATATGTCCCCTGCATTGTTTTAAAATGCTGCATGTTAAAAAAAAACTTTCTTTTTAACAAATGTTTTGAGAAAGGTATAGTTCCTAATGTTTTTAAAATGTCTAAAACTGTCCCTATTCATAAGAAGGGATGCTATTGTGAGATGGTAAATTCTAGAGTTGTATCGTTAATACTAGTAATTTATAAAGTATTAGAAATAATAATGTTTAACCAGCTGAGAAAATACTTTGAGTCGCACGATCTCCTTGTGCCAGCCCAATTTGGTTTTAAGAAGGGCAAGTCCACTTCATTGGCAGTCGACACTTTTGTGAATGACATCCTTAATTCATTTGAATTAAAGAATTCAACGTCGGTTACACTTTGTGATTTGTCTCGTGCGTTTGACTGCATTCTGCACAAAATTCTTCTTTCAAACCTGAAGAAATGTGGCCTGGAGGTGAGTGCACTCAAAGTAGTCCAATCAGACAGAAGGTAAATTGTTACCTGGGATGGAGAATGCTCAGGCCCTATGAATGTCAAACACGGAGTACCACAAGGTTCGGTTTTGGGTCCTCTCCTGTTTGTAATAGCGATTAATGACCTGTATTACAGTGGGTCTGGTAATGTCTTATTATTTGCAGATGATACTACACTTTTTTCTTGTCATAAAGAGCATAGATTGGCACAGTCTGAATTGCTTGGCATTGCTGCACATTGGTTTAAGGGAAATAGGCTAGCCTTGAATGAATCAAAAACACAAGAAATTGTATTTAATCCGATAAAAGACTGTTCTTGTAATAGCTCTGTAAAGCTTTTGGGTTTTGTGCTCGATTCCAAACTGTTATGGAATGACCATAATAATGTAATATGTAATAAGTTAAGCAGAGTACTATATTTGTTAAGGAAACTTTCGTTTGAGCTAACAAGAAATCATTTAATGCAGGCCTATTATGCATTCTTTCAGAGCCAAGTCTGTTATGGCATTAGATTATGGGGTCATGCATCCAGTGCTAAGAAATTACTTCTTCTGCAGAAGAAGGCAATTAGGATTATTTCCAATGCTGTTTTCAGAGACCATTGTAAGCCTCTATTTGACAACCATGAGTTAATGACAGTGGTAAATTTGTAGATAATCCAATGTCTTCTAGCAATTAAGGAAAGGTCTATTACTCTACCAACAAATAATAGTATTCATAACTATGGTACTAGAGGCAATGCAAATTTATTTACTAGTAGATATAGACTTGAAGTATATTCCTGTTACAGGTATCAAATTTTATAATAGCGAGACCTACCAAAGTAAAAATTTCACAATATTGTCAAACATTGGCTAATCAAACATCCTTTTTATAATATTGGAGAGTTTTTAGGCTATTGCTAATTCCTTTGAGGCCTAGCTATTAGTATATAGCTCCTTAAGGTATGCCACTTTGATATTTTTGCATGGATTTTGAGTGCTTGACTTTTGAACTTGCGTGGTTACCACCTATTATGTGTTATTATGTGTTTACCACCTAGGCGTGTTTTTAGTTGTTATGTTTATCATTTGTGCATGTTTTAGTTTGAGTGCCAAAAAAACAGCTTGACTTTTGACTTGCATGGTATGTTAGTTTAGTTTAGATATAATAAATATTGACTAAGCCTATTGTACAAACATATCGAATGGCCTAATAAATATCTTGAATCAAGAATACTTGAACGGAAAAAATAACACTTGTCTGCCATCTCTTCTCCCTGTTACTTCCTGAATAGAGGAAGAGGGCGAACCATTACAGTTCAAGGTGCTATGTGACTTTTCCAATTCGAACTTGCGTCATCTCTAACCCAGACTCAAAGTCCTGACGCATTCGACTACTCGGCCACGGGTTCACTAAACACATTAAAAGCCTCCACACGAGAATATTCCAAGCTTCCATTGTATGCCAAGAAAAAGAACTCGTTCAAATTTCTAATCTCCATTTACGAGGTAAATCGGTAAATTTGTGTTCTGCACTCAGATTTATCTTGTCACTCTAGTCATTACCGGTGTGGTGACTCAGTGGTTAAGGCTTCGGACTGTGTAGGGCAAGGTTCAAGGTTCGAATCTCCACTGAACCAACGATCGGTACTTCATTCGTTCAATAAAAGTTCATGCACAGGCCTGTAGGTCCATGAGAACTGACGAGTGAAGTTTTTTTTTGTAATAAACAATAAAAAAAATAAAAATTGTGTTTACTGCTGAACGATCTTTCAGCTGACTGGGAAACTCCTTAAAGCCCTGACAGAGAATTATAACAGGCTAACTCCATCTATACAATTTCACTTCTGTCGGTTGAAAATGAGTCAGCCAAGACGATTGGCTTTTTTGATGTGACTGATCTTTTCAGTCTGTTAAAAGCTCGTAAAATCATTATTCAATAATGTATTATTTTAAGTGTCAGATAAACAGTAAATAATTATTAATGTAACGGATCTCAATTTTTATATTTACACAGGTAGTGAGTTAAATAAATGACGTGTAGTTTTAGGTAAAATAATATGTTGATAAAATTCATAGTTGCGAATATTATAGTTTTAATATTAAATTCTTTGTTTTAAATTTGCATTATTTAATTAAAATTTAGTGATCATAAAATATTAATGCAATCGTATTTTACAAATCTGCTGTAAATAGGGAGCCAATGAATGGTCCTGAGACCAGGGCCTTACATGAGGCCTAGTAACCAGGCTATAAAAGAGATCAAGAATCGTTTATTTGAAATTGACATTTTATATGCTTTAGCAACAATTATAAGTTTAATCTACCTGGCTACGGTCACAGTATAGGGTCTTGTTGCTAGTACGTACCGGTACTTAGATTTTTTTGTACAATCAGGATAGTAAATATTTGTAATATTCAGAGGCAGGGTGTAAATTTAAAATTACATAGATTTTTGTTATGTTAAATTTTGAAGTATACCAAAATAATAGAATGGAAAGTATGTCTGTTTTACATTTTCATCCATTTTCTTAAACTATCATTAAACTAAATGCTAAAATATCTATTGTAATTTACATATTGAAATCGGAAAATAATTTAACATAAACGTATTAGAAACCAGCAATTATTATATATATAATAATTGCTGGTATACATATATATATATATATTTGTATATTATGTTTAACATGAATAAAAAACATAATCATGTTTATTGGCTGTTTTATAAACAAAATGCCGCTACTTTCGTCTGTAACCAATCAAAATCTGCCGTCTGCTTCTGTCGTGACACAGGTGAGGTGTGACGTATGAAGTTTCTATTCCACAGTTTGTCAAGTTCTGTTGCTATTGAGTGTTTATGTTGGGATATAGAATTGGAACTTGATTTGATCTTTAGTATCTTACACCGGCGTCGTGTTGAAGACTTATTTTATATTGCAGCAGTGTTATTTCAATATTGTTACAATTTAAAATTATTCTGGCCTCTTCAAATTAGTTTAGACACAGGAATGTTCTATTGAAATAACGTGTTTGCTAAGTTTCTTATGTTAAATAAACCAAAGTAGCTCAATGAATGTTAGGCTATTTGGAATGTGGTGATATATTGAATTTTAAAAATATCTTATATCCTATTAATTCACTATTAAAATGTTTAAATTTGTGATTAATTATTTTGTCTGCTTCTTTACTATAGTCTTGGCAACAGTTAGTGATGTTGTTAGCTTTGGTGAAGTAATTTATGCTATAAATGCTGGAGGGGAGGCCTTTACTGATAGTTTAGGCATTAAATATGAGAGAGATCCTCTCTTTGGGAAAGTAGGAACAGCTTCAGACTATGGTAAACAACTTTTAATCGGAAGAGTACCGCCTAGTGATCAAATTTTGTACCAGACAGAAAGGTACCATCACAGTACTTTTGGTTATGATATTCCAATTAATGATGATGGGGATTATGTCATGGTCTTGAAATTTTGTGAGGTTTATTTCAATTCACCAAATATGAAGGTACGTTTAATGAAGTGACATCAGTTTATTGAGTGAAGTGTAGACTGTATCGAATTGCTAGGAAGTAGAATTGGTCAAAAATTTAATCTGACCCATATAGGGAGTAGGTGTAATTGTGTAATGCAGAGAGTTGTATCTAGTAAATACTTCGACTTTTTTCTGAAAGGACTTTTTTTGTTTCCCTATGAAGGAGAACGCAATTGTAATATTTATATATTTTTTAATTGGGCAGGAGCCTAAGCAGAGTGCATCTTTTTAAAACTAAATATTAATATATAATTGGTTTTATAGTAAAAGTGTTAGTTTTGCACTTAAAATAGTTGTTGCTTATTTTGGTAATCTAACCTGACATATCCTTTTTTTTATTTTCTCTCATATTTAAAACAGTTGCTACATTAAAAAAGAGCTACAAGTAATACTGACAAATAATGGTTTGTGTGGTCAGTTTTAATTATTCGATTTGTCAATGAGATTTTGATATATGTCTACTCTTTTAAATATTTTTGTATTTTATTAACTGAGTTTATTCAAATGTTACATGTTTTATTTATGCTGCCTATTAAATTATTTTTCAAAAATCATAAATTTCATTTTATAGTCTGCTTTGAAATATTAATCATTGGTATAATTCTTATCTTTTAGTTGCTCTATTATCTTGCACATGCAATAGATTTTTAATACATGTTTTCCTCATTTGTTTCTGCACTAAAAATGTTCATAATTAGTTTTTCTTCCAGCAGGTCTCCATTTTTTCTCTGCCTATTGCTTCTTGCTTAAGCAAACTCTTATGTTCTGCCACCCTGTATTACATTTAATATTTGAAATGTTCTTCTAACTTTCCCTTTTTCCTTAAACAAATCCTTCCAGGGCCAATCTCGGTATTCCCTTCTGCCTTCAAAGGATATAATTATCTTATCCAGTATCTCTTTCTTTTCTTTATGATCTGTAGAATTTGCATTTCCTCGCCAACTCATATCAATAGCTCCTCATTTCTCACCTTGTCTATCCATTTGATTCCTTCCATTCCTTTCCATGACCACATTTCAGATGCCTCTACCCTCTTCATACCTGTCACTCTCCACGTCCATGTTTATGCTCCATCCATGAAAACAATCCATACTTTATCAATCTTTTTCTGAGTGAGTTCCATATAAAGTTTGCTTCAAAGGATTCACTTTTCGTTATACAGCTTGCTTTAATTTTCCCATACCAGTCCAGTCCTTTTGTAGCCTGCTTCTTAGATACTTATTCATTATGTATTATTATTATTATTAAAATGCCAGTTGTCAAAATATGGGTGGCTATGAGAGCGAATTAGTGTGATAAGTGTAGATGAACGAGTATAGTCATTGTTACTAACCAAGGTCAAATTTTTCTCAGAAAGAGCAATTTATTAATAGCCCAATAGCCAGAGCAACTAAAGGGCCTATAACTTTACGTGGAATCTGAACCATGTAGTGTTGGCTTGATTTTCTGCTAACTGACAAGACTGACACTCAGTTCTTTTCCCTATACAACATCTGAACCTTGACTACCATCCAACATGGACATCCCAGACTTCTCTAGTAAGGTCCACATTGATAGCAACTATTGAGCGGACGCTGTGTCAGTATTAAGAGGACTGAGAATAGAATTGAATTAAATTGAAAATAACTATTCATTTATGTACAAAGTACAATAATGGCATCACAATCACTTGAAATTTATTAAAACTAATTTTAAATTATCCTTATTTTAACTATTGAGTTATTTTTTAATTGTATTGCATGGTAACAAATGTATAGTAGCCTACATGATATTTTACATTTTCCATTGTACATTTTTTGTTAAGTTAAAGGTTAAAATAATTAATTCAATTAAATTATCTATCAATAAATTCTTCCAGAGAACGAGAAAACATTATTCTAAATCCACCAAGAACTTTTTTAGTGCTCTTGAATATACATTTTTAATATTTTGAGGCAGATAACTAAATAATTTTGTTTCCTATGTAATTAGGGCTTTTTTCAAAAAACTTAAGGTTAATGTTTGTTTAAGAGCCGGTCAATTCCTGTTTCTAGTGTTGTATGAATGATTCGAGCCTAATTTTGGTAATAACAAAAATTCCTCCTTACATTCTTTTTGTCTCTATTTTATACAAGCTAAATACTGTTAATATACCAACTTTTCGAATCTCCTACAATCTCCTCAACAATTTGTTCCTAAGTAGCTAGGTTACAGCACTGCACCAGTGCAGACTCTAAAATTCTCCATATTTTAAATTTGCTTTCCCCCAACTTATTCTACTCATTTTCTCATCTCCCAATTTCATCACCTTAGTTTTCCTGGCATTAATTTTCATCCTGTATTCCTTCCCAAACATGTCCACTACCTTTATTAACTTCTGTAGTTCATCCTCGTCTCAAGCCAGAAGGACCATACTATCAGCAAATCTTACATTCCATAATTTTTTCCCCACTTCTATCATTCCCTCTATGTGTAGTTTGAAATGTATTGGAGAGAGACAACAACCTTGTATTTCAAACCTTTCCTATCCTGGTCCATTTAGAGAGTGCCCTCTTTACTCGCACACAACCTTGATTTGTATGTAGCAAACAATCTATCTTTCCAGTCTACTCTCTTCCTCTGTAAGCATTTCCACAGTGTGTCACACGTTGCATTAATCAAAGACTTCGGTAAATCATTGAAGCACATACACTTATACTCCTTCTTTTCTCTATAAATCTCCCTCCTAATATCCTTAAAAGTCCAACTGCATCCCTTGTCTCTCTATTTGACTGAAATCAAATCATTCCTCTGCAAGGTTTTCTTCCATTTTCTTCTCGAGTCTCTTATTTAATATTCTAACCATTATCTATTGAATACATTGATTCTGTATTCGTCACATTTCCTTGTACCTTGTCTCTTTGGGATTGGTTGATTGTAATCCCTCTGTCCATTGCCCCATGTGATATATATTTATTACTATTAAATAATTAATTATATATAATAATATTTTAGGGTTCATTAACAATGCAAGTAATTTATTTGTATTTCTAATGAATCCTTAATCATCAGACCACCTCGAACAAATAAATAGTAGGATTACTTGTGACTTTACTCTTGTCTAAGAAACAGATTCAAGTGTCCTTGATTGAATATTGAAATTATGAATTGATAAGTACAAATGAATCATAATGAAGGTATTCTGATGAATTGAAAACAGGTATTCTATTAAAAAAATATATCAAGTAAAGATTTGATGTCACTTAAATAATGTTTACAGGTGTTTGACATAGTCCTGAATGGTGATCACACAATTGTCACTGATCTGGACATCTATGATAGGGTCGGCAGAGGAGTGGCACATGATGAATATGTGAGCTTTAGTGTCAATCGTGGCCGCCTCTATTACAATGAAGAAGAATCTGATATTCGTGGTGGCAAAATTAGAGTTGAGTTTATCAAAGTAAGTATGCAGCTTGTGTAGTTTTGAATTGCTTTAAAGCACAAGGTACTTGAGGCATAATGCCTAACATTTTTATATTTATATTTTTTTTTTATATCATCAGCAAAATCTTATAATGCCCAGTTGATTGGAACTTATTCGAAAGAGATTTTTTAAAAAGGATCTCAATATTCATTAACCTGTTGGTAAGGATTTCATGACTTGATCTATGCAATATCACAGTTGATAACACAATGCTCAAAAAGTAAGAATACCTAATTTAAAACAATTATAATCTATGTTTTTCTATAAAGTTTATTTTGTTACGTAACAGTTTTTAAGACATTACACTAAGTGTGAATTTTCAAATAAAAATTAATGTAAGATATCGCATTATGTTGAATGCTGTCTAGAAGTGTGTATTAAATACATACAAATTCCAGTCATGTATAAAGATGATTCTTCTACATGCATCGTATATGGCAGAGAAAATTAAGTATATTAAGTAGTGGTGAGTTTTTATTACCATTATTGTATTCGCTTTGATTGATCTAATAATAATAATAAATTTTTATTTCCATATTACAGTTTTTAAGATTTCTTTTCAGATTTCATTAAATTTCTATGCAAAGTCAATGACTTGTTAGTCATCTATATAATTATAAAAAAGATAAAATAAAAAGTGTTCTCTACATTGTTTAGAACAGACTAAGTTTTCCATATTTTCACATTTCGTAAATCAGAAACTCTGAATATCCCAATTTCTGTGCGTCAGTAAGTAAAGTTTGCTTTTTTTGTGTTGTTAGAAAACAAGAGAACCGTTTTCGATTTCTCTCCTTTCTACATTTTATACTTGTGTGCGAAGACTCTAGGCTATTTGAATTCTTGGAATTCACCATAGGATTCCATCTGCCTTTTATCTCATTGATTAATTATGACAGTGTCATAAAAATTATTGAAGAACATATACCAAGGAATCTTTTTAAAAAAATAAAATTGCTTATTAGCTTAGCCGCAGTTTTCAGGAAAAGTCTATAGCCAGAAAGACCTTCAATACATTTTATAAAAATCTGTTGAGTCCTAATAAATCATTCAATCATTCTTGTTTTGCATACTTGGCTATGTTATATTTAAGTCTAGTATATAATGCTTTCACTGATATATATTAAACTTTTTCAGGGATACCGTGATAATCCCAAGATAAATGCTATATTTGTAGTAAAAGCAAAAATTGAAGGTTAGTATCAAAGTGAATTATTTTAAGTTTGTAATTTGTTACAGTGTGATGCATTTAGAATGACAAATTAAAGTGTGTTATTTATTCAATAACTTGCAGTATAAATTATTTCTGTACTCTACCATATAACTTCATTTCAAGAAGCGGGTTTCTCGTAGAAATGGTGTTATCTGTAGAAAGAACAAATAAATAAATACTGTAGAGTTAAAACAATGTAATTATTGTGCCCTCCAATTACTGTTATCTGTTGGCATTAGTAAATTAACTAAATGCCAAAAAACTATTTGCAGTTGCAGAGAGCGGCCAATTAATTCAGCTCAGTTGTGTCAGGAATGTGTCACGGTAATTCGTCCAGCAGAGGGTTGATATGTTATCGCAACAGTTTGAACAGTTGTGAACTGTGAATAACTGATTGGAATATACTGTGACTTGAAAAAAAAAATAGATGTATTACACATGTATACTGTGTGCCCTCTCAGAATGCGGGTCGAGCTCAGGTAGTTTCACTCACAAAAACACAGGGGATTAGAGCCGGTCAAGTCCGACCGCGGCCGACCCTATTTTCCGCTTCATTAATCACCTAGTGGAAGTTCTCAGTCACGCTAAACTTTTTTTTATTTAGCATTTTATGTAAAAACTTGTAGCAGATATACATTCTACGCATTATTACAAGAAAAATGATATAAAATAATATGCTGTTTACTTAATAATAACAAACTTGAGCTTGATTTATACAACTAATTACTAAATTTATAAAATGATTTTCAGTTGTTTAATTAAAGTAAACTGCATATTATTTTATATCATTTTTCTTGTAATATTGCGTAGAATGTATATCCTTTAAAAGTTTTTAAATAAAATGACAAATAAAAAAAAGTTCAGACTGACTGGGAACGCCCACTATCTGACTAATAGAGCGGAAGTTAGGGAGGTCCTAATCACCAGCGCTCTGGCGTGTGAGTGCGCGTGCGTTCGAGAGGACTCTACCTGAGCTCGACCCGCATTCTGGGAGGGCACAAAGTATAGAAATTTGTATTGCCATTACAGATTTGTTATTAGTATGAGTACTCTGCTATTTAAGTACTTTAGATTTGATCTGAAAAAATAATTGATGCATACAACTACAGTAATTAAAAACTTGGTAATTTTTTTGTGTGGCATGTTTTTGAAAACACTAGACAATTGCTTAGTTTTAAAGGCCATTTAATGTTTAGATGTGCCCAAACTGGCACCACTACCAGAGGTGGAGGAGTGGAGAGGGGATGAGGTTGGTGGCGAGGAGCGCCCCACCACCGGCAAGAGTCGGCGAGCCAGTGGCCCTCGTACACCAGACCCCTACAGCGTGGAAGACTCCTCCATCATGCTGCCAGTGTTCGTAGCTATAGGAGCCTTCATCCCTCTCCTGTTCTGCCTGTGCAAGCTGTGATCTCACTCCCTCATGTGCCAAATACGTGTGTTAGTATTACTGAATGTGTCTCTCAGTTAGTGTTTAATGTCAGGCCTATTTTGAAGTATCGTAGTCATACTTGATAATGTTAAAAGTGCCAATAACATCAGAAACATGTTGATTTTTAATCAATACTAAACCAAAATTAGTAGAGCCTCGATAGATCGATACTCGATACTTTGATACTGGCCATGATGACATGATGTGGCAAAATTATTATCTGTGTCAGTCTCTGCACAGTTTAGGCGAGTGCAGATCAACAAAATGACAAAGTATCAATTTTTGGCCATTACGTTACTGTATCCCGTAAGTACTGTACTAAAAGTACCTTAATAACAACGTACTGCAACTCCATACAAATACAGTAGTAGGACATATATTGTTATAGTAATACCTAGCTTGTTTTTAGTTTCTTTTTTTTGTTTAACTATTAATGAAGAAATTACAGTACAGTTCCTCTATAAAAATAATTTTTTTCATTTGTATTTACCATTCATTTTTATAGTTCGACATTTCGAAAGTTTGATTGTGGCCCGATTGTGCCAGCGTGGTGGCTCAGTGGCTAAGGCTTCGGACTTTGCAGGGCAAGGTCCAAAGTTCAAATCTCCAAGAGTTAACGGTCAGTACTTCACTCATTAAGTGAAATTCAAGCACGGACCTGTAGACCATATGAACTGGCAAGTATTTACTATAAAAAAGCTTATCCAGTTCTCCACAAAGTGTCGAACTATCGAGGTATAACTTTATTTATGACGATTTTTTTAGAAATAATAAAAAAGACTGTTAAAAGGCTAACAAGTAAAATACTGTGTAATGTAACAAATTAAAAAAGACAATTTAATTTTTTTCTATTTTTCCTAATATGAAAATATATTAGCTGTAGAAAAGAAAACTAATACCAGATCAAGGGTAAATATTGAAATTTTGACCAAAAATAATTTCTACTACAGATTTTGCTAAGTGAGTTTTTGATACCTAGTGTAAATTTGTGACTAAACAACTAGGTATTGACGTAATTACAACACCTTTAAATATTCATTCTCTTAAGTAGCTACTTATCAAGCCAAATGATTTATGTGTATATACTTATAAACAGCTGTATACCTCATGCAACAATACTCTTACCTGCAGCACTTGTATTTTCTGCACGGTAGTAAATTTATGTATAAATGTGTTAAGTGATACGTTTTCATTCTATATAGATTAATAAATGAAGTCTCTTGGGTTGACTGATCATATGATTACTATCATGTCGGTTTGAGGATAGATCCCAGAGCTGTGCAGATCACGGAGACACTTGAGGACTGCCTGGTATGATTGCAACAAGCCTGCAATTTGCAAGTGTCCAGTCGTTGCCCATAGCTGAGCAATTTTTTTTTTAGTCTATGTACTGTACTATTTTTGTTTGTTTGTTTGTTTGTTATAATGACAGTTGGGTGTATAATCTATTCAGAAAACTGGTAAAATATGGGAGAAGACCTTTATTTGAACTACCTTAGTATTGTATGAACTGTAATTAAACTGAAGTGTATGCAATAAAACTTCACTAACTCGACGCTTTACTGTTGTTGAGTAAGTCCGTACACTTAAATGTTTAATGGGTTTTGTTATTGAACACAAGTTAGGCTTGAGTTAAAACTTAAATTTATTATTTGCATGTAAATAGTTAGTTATTCTAGCTGCAAAGAAATCTTGAATATCAAACAATTATATATCAGCCAAATGTGCTGAAAAGATAGTTCAGTTGAAGATTATTTTTCTTAACTCAGCGCCTGGCTGCTTCGTCACAGAGTTGCCGAAGAAATAAAATATAAATTGTAGATGATCATTGTTGGGAATAAAGCCCTTCAATGTATTTGACACATAATCTAAAGCCATCTAGTCCTGCAACTTGTCAGCCGTTGACTATAACACTGTCAAGTAATTGAGGTTTTACCGTATTACCTTATTTCATGAAGAACAGGAGACAATTTTAAGAAGTTGTACTAATTTATCAAACGTTTGAGGTTTGTAAGATTTGTATAAGTGTTACAACTATACAAGTTTTGCAATTTTGTTATAAAGTATTAATTGTTGAAAATTGGCTTTTCATTCTGAGAAATAATAAGTGAATTTAATATATTTAAATGAACTTAATATTTAATATGAGATGCCAACAAGGCTGTGTATTTTATAGTGCATATGATTGATTACATGAGTTTAATCTGAGAGTGGATGACCGATGTAGTCTGGTTACTTACTGAGGTAGATTGTTCCTTATGAAGAGCCATTTATTAATAGCTCAATAGCCAGGGCATCTAAGGTACCAACAGCTTTACGTGGAATCCGAACTGTGTAGTATTGGTCTGAGATTTGGAGCTAATGGCAATAACACACTAAACAGTAGCTTAAGAGTTAATTCTCTATGACATACCTTACATTTCTCCCCTGTGCAAATCTCGCTTTGCCATTATTT
This sequence comes from Stictocephala bisonia, assembly GCA_035578905.1. Classification (NCBI taxonomy): domain Eukaryota; kingdom Metazoa; phylum Arthropoda; class Insecta; order Hemiptera; family Membracidae; genus Stictocephala; species Stictocephala bisonia. The sequence goes on from JAQJVL010000320.1 coordinate 547,262, forward strand.
GTCCCATATTGAGAGATATGAGGACTAATGTTCTAACTTGCTTGTAATGGTATTAGGAGTCTGCTAAACTTGCCGCCATATTGGATTTGTTCCTACATAAGACCAATTTAAAAAAAAATATTACTGCTTTATTTATATATGATCGTATGATTTTAACCCTTTCAGTGCTGCGACATTTTTGGATGTATGTTTCAAAAGTGCCAGTCATTTTGCATATGGTGTATCCAAAAGTGCCAGAGCATTTTTACTTAATTTGCAAGGGTTTCGGAGAAATGCTCTAGATTGCTTAGTTTTTAAGATAAAATAATAATTTATATACCAATGTAATGGAAAATAACTAAGGAATAACATGCATTATAGATAAATAAATAAAAGTGCATGCAAAAAATTTCAAAAAATAAAAACACTTACCAAAAAAAAAGTTTTTCAAAAATTTTTCACTTTGGTGGAATTTTTCCCATATTAAAAAAATAGTTGAGAATTAATGTTTTATATTGTTTAATTCACAATTTAATTCTCTATTTGTAGGTAAAAATTCAGAGTTATTACTTCACTTACAACAAAATTATTGAATATTTACAAAAACTATACACTTCGACGTTTTTGGTAAATTTTCTGTAATCAGTTTTTTCACTTGTATAGAAATCATCAAACACAATAAAGTCATAAAAAACACTAAATATATATTGAAAATTATAAACACTAAATAATATTTACAGTTATATTGCACAAAATGGACTGTCACTGATACTGTCACTGTCAGTATCGTTTACAATTCTCTGTAAAGTTCTGTCTCTCAATGGTGACCTTGATCGATTCATAATAATAAAATAATTAAATATATTACTTCTAAAGCACTACTTATATTCTAAAGCACTTGCACATAACCACAACTCAATATACAATCCAAACAAGATAAATAAACAGCTGAGTGGGTCAACATTTGGCGGGAATGCAGTCGGCCAGCTGACGGCGGGAGACTTCGCGCCAGCTCACAGACTGTGGAAGTAAAACTGTTATAATAAAAGTTTATATTCGTTTTACTGATGTAAACTATTTTTTTTTATAAAAGAACAGTTTATTATGAGTAGACTCATATGAAATATACGCAAAAATATGCATTTTCAAATTAATTACAAATTTATTTGTAAACGTCTGGCTTAACCGGACGTTTACACTTCTGTAACAACTAATGACGTCCGGCTTAACCGGACGTTTACACTTCTGTAACACCTATCAACCTCCGGTTTAAGAGGACGTCGGCACTGAAAGGGTCAAACTTAACTTTTTTGAAAAGAGCACAATTGTCTAGAGCCTCCTGAGATCATATTTTGATTCAATCCATTGATTTATTTATTAATTAACCCTTTCGTTCCCAGCTTTTGATTTTTTGGATGTCAGAAGTACCTCCTAATTATCTGACGTCCAAATTTTCGGACAGCAGTGTTATCTCCTAATTTATCCCGGACATTTAGAAAAAAATTCTAAATAATATATTACGTAATCAACTTGAAATATGTTTATATTGTGATGTTCAGAAAGAACTTATTTATTACACCAGTACGTTAAAATAACTATATAGCCAATCATAGCGTGCAAGCAACAACGAACATTAATTCAGGTGGCTGTGGCACAATGTAATTAGACAGATTCGTCAGTCAGCTGCATCTTGGTCGTACATGTTTGTTTTAAATTGAATTTTTGTGTTTATGTTTATTTTATAATTATGTTTCTAGGCATAATTCAGTGGGATTTTTATCTTTTATTGTTATTGTAGGATGAATTGTAATAAAAATTAAATTTTAAAAAATCCTTTCCTAAATTATTTTCCATGATGAGTAAACATAATTTTTATTATATCAGTGTGTGAATTAGGTTATTATACAAACATAATAAATAAAAATGAAAAAATTTGATCATAAATAAATTTTATGTACTGTAATATTTTTACTAAATTGAATAATATTTTTAATTAAATACCCTTTATTTATTTTTTATAATAAAACATAACTGGTTTCGGCTCTTAACCAGTTTTGTTAAGAGCCAAACAATGTAAATAATATAACCTATAAAAAATTAACAATTATAAAAATAAAACAAATATAAATAACACATGATTAATTTAGTGTGTACGGTTAATTTGAATTTTACTTTTGATCCATATGTTTTTTTAATTTCTATTATTTTTTCATATATATGATTTTTCATGTTAGTTTGTTTATTTAATATGTTCTGTTTAAATTAATTCTGTATTTAAATTAATCATGAGTTATTTACATCTGTTTTATTTTTATAATTGTTCATTTCTTATAGGTTATATTATTTACACTCCGAAGATAGCCTAAGAGCCGAAACCGGTCATGCTTTATTATTAAACATGAATAAAGGGTACCTAATTTAAGTTATTATTCAATTTATTATACTAGTAGCCCTAACTCGTGAACTAGCCTATAACATTTTTACTAAAACGCTGCAAATTTCATAATTTGGCCCTGGGGGATACTGGGAGATACCCTGTGCCAGAAGGCTGGGTTTTTTAAGACATACTACTCAAGAAATTCCTGGGATTGGAAGGGTTAAATACAAATAACTATTGTTGTAATTTAATATTTTTCTAATTAAACAAAACCAGTAAGAAAATATAAATCTCAGGAAGCACCCGTTATACTTTTCCTAAAAACATGTTAAATTTTAAATATATATGTTAAAAATATAAGTGTGAAACGATTTCAAGTGAAGTAATGTTCAACTGTAAAACGCGGGCCTCATCTACTGATAACAGGCGCTGCCTGGTAGCCAAGCAGGGAAGGGGAGTCAATAGTTATGTAATGGACGAACAGATGATAATTGGTTTTCTGATAGTTGACGGAGTTGCAAGTAGATGAAAGTCAACAATAAAGAGCTGGGAGCTGTTAATCACTGTATTTTTACCAAATCCTGATATCACTTTAAAAAAAGTAAAAATTCTTTCTTAATTCAAGTACATTTAATTTGCCAGACGTTACTTGAACTTTATGGTTTAAAAACAACCAGTTGTGTGATTTGTTGCAAAAAAATTCATACAAAACCTATTGCTTCTCGTCCCTTTATTTTCTGGTTCCACAACTTCATTAACACATAAAATGTCTGGAAACTACACATATATGACTGAATCAATTTGATTTACCAACACTGCTTGGCCTAATACACTGGTTTTACCATTGAAGCCTCCCTGAACACCTAAATTGTGGTGGCTCTGTGGCTAAGTAAAGGCTTTGGACTACGGAGGGCGTGGCCCAAGGTTCGAATCTCCACTGAGCTAACGGTCGGTACTTCACTTGTTGAATAAAGTTCACGCACAGGCCTGTAGGCCCATGTCAACTGGCAACTGGCGAGTGAAGTTAAAAAAAAAGTAAAATATGGAATGTTTTGCCAAAATGAAATCCTATGTCCCTCTTTATCTCAGTAGTCCTGCCATTCCTCAACCATTAGCACAGCTTAGGCTTTGTACTCTCTCCTTGCCCTATCACCACAAGTAACAATCGAGACAAAGGTATTTCTGTTGCTTCCAAACGTAAAGGTCCATGACATCAAAAAGGTTTTGGGTTATTGTATTCAATGAACTTATGCTCTATTTCTACATTAATCTAAGTGTAGTCCCCGTAAGTCTGAGAAATAATATCTTAAATCTTATTTTACTTTATTGCCAGCATGGTATTTATATTGTACCATGTACATGCTTTAATTTCCAGTCAGCTACAATTTGTTGATTTTAAAAAGCTGTGATATTTATTTGGATCAAGATCCAAAAGTCATGTTTATCTTGTCGTGTCATTAATAAGAATAATAAAAAAATTGAAAAGTGATCCCCTGTCACAAAGCTAAATCTAATCCATCAAGCCATTTATGACCTGCCTGACTGATTCTGTTTATGCTGGCTAATCCCTTTGTAAAAGAGTGCAGGAGGGGAGGTAAGGCCGGTGGTGGCTAAAGCTTCGGTTCCAAGCTTCAAGGTTTGAATTCCCAACTGAGCTAACAGTTGGAAAAAAGTTCATTCACAGGCCTACAGGCCCATGTGAATTTGTGAGTGAAATTTAATTTTTTTAAAAAAGGAAAAAGAATTTCCTTGATAATAAGCAAATGCCAATTTATTATTGATATATCAGTTCTTATAAATATTTATTTTACCACACTTTCTGTAGGTATCAATCTGCATTATTTCATACCAAACCAAACCCATCTGTTCCTGATCTAATGACTACACTCTGACTTAAGTGTCACACTTGCTCTAGTTCATATCGTTCCACTTTGAAGTTGTGGTTGGGCTACTGTGTGTCCAGCCCTTACAGTTTTCATATGGAACATCGGATTACACCTAACAGAAAATTCATATTAGTAATGCGTTTGCATCATGGGCAGGAACCATCAGGTCAGAGATAAATATCCTTTCTAAGTAGTGTGCCTGTCAGACCAGAGATGTACCAAATGTTATGCCTTTGTCATTTATAGTTTTTTCTTTGCATTGATCAGTTAGGGTTTTGCCTTTTATATATTTATATTTTTTAACATGAAAAAATGTGGATTTTTATTGATTTAATGTTAGGTCTATATTGAAACCACAGATACACAGAAATAATCAATGCTGATCAGTGGATAAAAAGTAATTTTTTACTGGCATGGTGGCTCAGTGGTTAAGGCTTCAGACTGCAGAGAGCAAGTTCCAAGGTTCAAATCTATGACTCAGATAATGGTTCATACTTCACTCGTATAATGTAGTTAATACACAGGCATGCAGGCCCGTTTTAACTCAAAGTGGAGTTGAAGTTTAAAAAAAAAAAGTAAATCTTGAAATAGATTTTGCTTTTATACTCCTTTATTCTTATTTGGAAAACAGTCTCCCAACTACTTCATCCACTGCTTCTCACAAAAAATTGTGATGGAGAAATTTATTTCCTGTTTGCAAGTATTTAGTAAAAGCCAACAGCCTTGGTTTCGCTATGGGGTGGTTCCCTAAATCCTTACCATTCCCTCTGTGGTTCTCCCTGAAGCATCACATCAATACAAAAGTTCGGACGTTCTCCTAGTTAGCAAAGTTTTATTGTCTAATTGTATAGAAAACCTTATAAGAATAATTTAGGGGAATGCAGAGTAGTGGCAATCATGTTAAAGTTAGTAGAAATAACTTTTAAAATTTTTGCATTCTTACATATGAGACGCTGACACAACGTTGTGCGTATTTTAGGGCGAATATGAATGATGATATGAGTTTGGATGAGTGCAGTCTGGTTACTAACTGAGTTCAACTGCTCCTCAGAAAGGTCAATTTATTAATAGCCCAACAGCTAGGGCAACTAAGGGACCTACAATTTTACGTGGAATCCGAACTACGTAGTGTTGGTCTGTTTTTCAGCTAATTGACAAGCCTGAAACTCAGTTATCTCCCTCACACAACATCCGTACAATGATTACCACCCAATATGGACACTACTGAAAAGCACTATGAAAAGCAAATTAGCCAAGCTTTTGTGTCAAGTTTATGTTTTTTGTATCAATTCTTTGAAATGAATTATTAAATTAATTTCAACATTACTCTTAAGGAAAGAAGGTAATGTTGAGGAGCTGTTTCTACCCTTTAGGAATAGAATTTTTAAAAAAATTCTTGATGAGCGTGATACTCATTACGTGATAAAAAAATGTTGTTTTTGAATCTTATCTACCTTAGTAAATTCTTAACTTTTAATAGAACATTTAGATGAACATTAAAAATGAGAGACTCAGCACAATACAACAGTTTCAAAACTGAAGGCATTAAGGGTCATGTGATTATATAGTTCTTCTCGCTAGCCCTCGACACCAGCTTATTCATACTTCTATCACAAAACTCTTTTATGAATCCATAAGCAACTGGTGTCATTCAATAAACGAAGAAAGAGTGAAATAGTCTGTCTAGGGACTTTTTAAGATTCTAATGACATTAAATCTTCATTCTGCTGTCAGATCATGATTATTAATGTTTTTGTCAAGTGGTTTTTCTTATAACTATTCCATCACAAGAAAATTTAAAGTGTTACTTCAAATTGAATTTAATTAACTGAACTACAATAATTCTTTTTTCTAAATTAATGTACTTCGAATTACAATTAGATGTGATTATTTGGTTCAGATCTGGTTTCACATGATCCATATAATTGAAACTGTATCGTAATAAAATAAAATGTATGAGCACAACATGTAATTTTAGGTCTTCAGATGTTGTAGTTTTTGCCTAATAAGCAGTTCCAACAAAAACCAGTCTTTGAAAAATATACAATCTGGATCTTAGTTGCATAAAAATATACAGTCTGGATCTTAGTTGCATAAAAATATACAGTCTGGATCTTAGTTGCATAAAAATATACAGTCTGGATCTTAGTTGCATAAAAATATACAGTGTGGATCTTAGTTGCATAAAAATATACAGTCTGGATCTTAGTTGCATAAAAATATACAGTCTGGATCTTAGTTGCATAAAAATATACAGTCTGGATCTTAGTTGCATAAAAATATACAGTGTGGCTCTTAGTTGCATAAAAATATACAGTGTGGATCTTAGTTGCATAAAAATATACAGTGTGGATCTTGGTTGCATAAAAATATACAGTCTTGATCTTAGTTGCATAAAAATATACAGTCTGGATCTTAGTTGCATAAAAATATACAGTCTGGATCTTAGTTGCATAAAAATATACAGTCTGGATCTTAGTTGCATAAAAATATCATTATCTATTTAATTGTAACGTTTTTCTTGTTAATGATGCACAATCAATTTGTCATATGAGGTTTTATAGAAGTGACTATTAGGACGGCTGAAAAAATTAAAAAATTCCAAATTAGAACGCTTCAGTGAAGAAAAATTTTAAAATATCTGTGGCCTATAAAATTGAAAACAAAATTAAGTGTTCAAAATCATCCTCTGTAGTTCATTGACCTTAAAGTTTAACATATGGATCAGTAAACATGACAGAATCAGTGAATAAGGACAACTTTGGTTCTAACGGAAAGGCTCTTCACATAGTTTGAAAATTGATATAACATCTCCAACAGCATCTTTGCATTGTAACTTGTTGAAAATCCTTTATTTTTAATTTTTTCTTCCTTTTTTCCAGGTTTTAACCATCTACGAGGCAGTGATAGATTTGGGTAATTGAATAATTTATATCATTTTTAAAATTGCTGTGAAGGAATTTTTTTGTTTATTAGATGAACAATTTCTTACTATCTACCTTGTTGAGTGAACATACAATATTGCTATTATTCTCTATTTCTCTTATGGGGGTTCACATGTTTAAACTTCAAGTTCAAGGCCGCTGTGCTTCCTAGGAAAGTGACAAATTTTCAAAATTTGCAACAGTTTCACTATATTGTTTTAATTTGGTCAGTTTTAATTTTTCAGCCTTTTCTGAAGACTATTTTGGGTGTAAAATTACTATTAAGTAGTTGTTTTTCAATGTCAACTTGTGTGTTTTTTCTGCATTGTTTTTTATACTAAGTATGAGCAGTGCCAGTGTATTTTTAGTGCAATAAGAAGCGTTTATATTTGAATTTTGATACAAAATAAAGTTAACATTTAGTGTCATAATTGAGAATAATTATTGGTTTAATATTGTTTTGTGGGAATGTTGAAAATGTTTTTGTTGTGGGCTGGGTTGTTGTTTGTTTTAAAGTTTATTATATACATATGTTTTATATACAGTCGATTATGCATTCTTTACACTAGATGTTTTAAGTTGAATATTAATGTTAAGTATAGTATATTTAAAAATGCATAAGATTTGTAGTAATTTAATGTTTTGTATTGTAAAAACTATGACATATAGAGTTTAATTTATCATAATAACTATGGGAAAACCTGTGACATGAACTCTTACATTTTAATACCTAAATACAGTCAGCTACCGACTATCTGTGGGCCTATCTAGCAACAAAGTAGGTATAAAGGTGGAATTGAAAAAATATGTCATTTATTTACAGAGTAAATCATATTAAAAGGCAATAAATACAGAAAGGTGTTGTACAGTAAAAAAAAAAAAAATGTGTAAAATACACTACATTACAGCAATACTATAAATATGGTTAAAGAGTAACCAGTACATATTGTATACAAAACTAATTGAAACTTTTAAAGCAATATAATAATATTAACTATCAAAGCTTCACACGGAAACTGTAACAAAACACACTCCACAACATATTGCAATTGTTCACAAAGACAGCCTGGTCACAACCATCGTCTCTATCCGGTGAGTGTATAGTAGCGGTAGGAGTGGTGCACATTTTGTGATGATATCATGACCTGCTTAAGTTCTTCTGTCAATGAGAGGATAGTTATCTGGCTCATGCCCATACTGTATGCTGGATAGACATTGACCTTTCGCTTTCTCTCGGAATAGTGCTATATATGATTAGGTATACAAATCACACATCATAACTGATTAATAACCCCTCGGTGAACATTTTTACTGTACACATTTAAACTAAAAAAAACATTTTTGTTCGCTAAATTAAATGTATTTTTACAAAATGTACATATTCTGTCAGATAAGCTGCAATGCAGATTATCCACCTGTATAAAATCGGGGGTTGATTGTAATACAAATTAAACTGAAAGAAGTTGTGTAAAACGTATTTTGGTTACGTAGAAATATCCTGTAGCTTGTTGTCTTGGTGAAATGAGAACATTCTGGATTTATACATATGATGTGTATCATTTGCAAAATATATGATTTTGTGACTTACCTCTGGCATTCTGGCATTGTGACTTTGATAGGCCTCTCTGGCATTTCATAAAATCGACAATGGAATCAGTATTCATGAATTTAAAATCTTTCAAATATTATTCCTGCTAGTGACTGTTTACAACACATTTTCACATGCGCACACTATATGTATCATGTATATATGTATCACTAGTGACTACGCCTTCTGCAGCCTACCCCGTTCTTTACTCGCTTTGCTCCTTAAACTGATAAAAAATTCAATCATATACACACAATATCCATAAGTTCGACAGAAAAAAAGAGCTATGCCTCCCTGAACACAATCTCCAAGCTTAGTTCGCTTTGCTCTCAAACTTATTAAACATTTGTCCACTCTTATCAATTATAATTGTACGATCATTTTGATTTTAATCCATAGTGATAGTGAGAAAAATGTAATTTATGTTGACAAAGCATCAATTTGTTTTATTGAGAAAGGCAACATTTGCTTTTATTATAAAAAGGATTTTGATTTTCAGAAAATATGTTCTCATTACTGCAGTGGGATAAGTATATTTTTATCTAAGAACCTGAATTATATAGAATTATTAATTAAGCTAATTAGTTATGTGGAATTATATAAAGAGTCTATAAAATAATTAATGAATTGGTGATTGGACAGGGTGTGATTTTAGTCTTGTAATAAAGTTTAACAGTGGATGATTCTTGGAATATCAATATTTTTTTGTAATGAGAGTCTGATGTCCTTCTTAACCTTACTCTGCTAATTCTTCATTGACAATTTATCTGTGTGAGGAACTTATTCAGAGAGAGTAAGGGGGCCAACAGTACAAGGTGGTCATTGTTGATAAATACCTCCAGTCTAGGCCGGATTCGAACCGGCGTTATCTCTAACCCAAGCCCAAAGTCCTGATGCCTCAGACTGCTGCCCACCGGCTTGCCCAGATCTATTTTGAAATCTATACCTCTAATAACCTGCAGTAACAGATTGGCAATGCACACAAATTAGTTGGGGTGATTTCATCTTCTTGAGCATTACACTGACATATTCCTTGTGGAATAATTAAGTCTGAAAATGAGGTTGGGCAGCTGTTTTAAAGTAAAGAATTAAGAAACTTTTAGATCTTGTGTGTATTTATGGTGCTATATCAAAGCTGTAGGCATTGCATAACACATTACATTTGCCTTATAAATATTTTGGAATCTATAACTTTGTAAAATTGTAGCGCACGTTACGACTATAATAATAGTAACAATAATTCATATCATGCAGCTCAAAGATACATGATTGTATTATTCCATTGTATGACGTGTATTATTGTAGTAGATATAAAAATACAGTGGAACCTCGATAGTTCTGTACTCGATATTACAACAGTTCTTATACTTCAACACTAGCCATAGCGACATGACGTAACAATATTGTCCATCACAGGCCATGTACGACCAGTGCAGTTAACAAAACAACAGTTTCACATTGAAAAAAAAACAGTTAAAAATAACAGATTTTTACCCAGTATGATTTTTTACCTGGAAGTACTTTATTGTTTCTACTTTGATAAGTACTCTGTATCAGTTCAGGAGGACAAACATTGTTACAATACTATAAAATTTCTTTTAACTTTTGTAAAATTTTTCAGTTTTCAGAAAGAAAATTTGATATAATTTCCCTATTAAAACATTTTTCCTGTTTTGTTTACTATATGATTTCCGTACAGTTCGTCATTTACATATTTTGACAGTCCCATAGTCCACAAAGTGTCGAAACTATCAAGCTTTTACTGTAATATGTTTAATTTTAAAACAGTTAGATTTGTGTGAAGATTAAAAAATGTTAAAGTTAATAGTTAAGCACTCATTTCAGTTTATCAGCCTCTATTAGTGTAGAATTACTGACTTGTTAACTGAACTTAGTGAATTTAGTGGTGATAACCAAATAACACTGTAAAATGGCCACCAAAAGCCTTGGCTCACTACATCTGTCAGTAAAATATTCACTAAATTGCTGTGAAATGGATTCTTAATCAGCTGCTTTTGTAAACAATTTCATATTGAGGCAAAGGTTTTAAGGTATATTAATTAAGATATCATTAAATTAAAATTATATTTATAAATAATTTTAATAAAGTTACATAGTTCGAATTAGGATATGCCTAACCAAAACAACTGATAGGGTTTTGAGGAGAAACGCTCGCTGGTTCTAATGTACTGTACATTCTGTTACATACAAGGTTTGATTTTTAAAATCAAAATTAAATGATAAATACAGTACCTATATTTAAATTAAGATATTCCTATTTCGACAAATAAATAGCAATATTTTCAATTATTATTACCAAGAAAATGTTACTATCTCAATATTGAATTTGTATTAATCCTACAGAAAGGGGGTCACTTTCTGTTCTGAAAGTATTGACTCTGATGAAAGCATAAATTTAACATATTTTTAAAATAACTGTATGTTGTATACCTGTATTTATGTTTATACTATTTCTTATAGATAATGTTTAAAATCAAAGAGATGATTGTAATTATCAGTGTTAACATATTATCACATGAATAGAAGCTGTTTTATAAGGGACGAAGTGGCTAAATATTTATTTGTTAAGGAGTTCCTAAGACTGCCAGATTGACACTAAAGTGCAATTTGTTATTTTTTGTGTTTGTGATAAAAGCATACCTTAAATGTGCTGTGTACTTAATTTTGTTAATACACTCGTACAAAATTATAACATGTTTTTATTCCATATCCTTTTAAATGGCCGCATCTCATCTGTTTTCTTAACATATTTGGTTTTTGGAATGATGGAAACCATTTATTCAGATTTTTCAGATTTCTAACATAAGGATTCAGAACAAAAACAATTACAATTTTTGACACCCCTTCGCTTGTAGTTTTCGGGTCTTAGCGAGATCATCATGGGGAGATCAGCCTACTGGCTGCAAATGAACGTTGGCTCCACTTGTGAATCTCAGTCATTGGCATCGCGAAGAGTCTCTGCCTGTAGCATCCCTCAAGAATCTCAGCTTTTACCAGTAGACGCTACAAATGCCTTAATTTGATAACCAATTAATGTATGGTAATTCAGTATAAAAGATTATTGTTTTTAAAGCACTTTTTGTTTTTGGGGTTGGTGAACTCATAGTCTACTCCAAAATCTGATGTTATTTTGGGATTTAGGAGAAAATATCTTTATTTGATTCAAGTTTTGATTTTTTCCAAATTATTTGACCAGTTGGTAAGCAAACAAAGTCAAATAATAAAAAATTTTGCCTTCTCAAAAAGCTTTGTACTTTTAGTGTATGTTGTATATTCAAATGTATACATGTCAAACTCCCGTTTGTTTGCGTAAAGTAGTGAATGTATTCACTTGAAATTTGTATACAACATTGCATTTGTATATGAGTGTTTTTATATATTTAGTTCCTAAAATTGTAAACAGGAACAGGGTATTTAAAGGATTTCCCGACATACCTACATTTTGCAAATTAAAGTATATGCCAGTGATGAAAATATGCTACTGTGACCAGCTTATTTATGTGTATATTATATCCAAATCATATCCTGTAAGGGTATTACTGTGACCAGATGATTGTTTATTCATGAAAACAACTCTTAGTTACTCTGTTTAAGATAAAATCAACACTAAGCCATAACAGAACGTGGTCGGGTTTAACTAGTATAATATAAAATCAACACTAAGCCATAACAGAACGTGGTCGGGTTTAACTAGTATAATATAAAATCAACACTAAGCCATAACAGAACGTGGTCGGGTTTAACTAGTATAATATAAAATCAACACTAAGCCATAACAGAACGTGGTCGGGTTTAACTAGTATAATATAAAATCAACACTAAGCCATAACAGAACGTGGTCGGGTTTAACTAGTATAATATAAAATCAACACTAAGCCATAACAGAACGTGGTCGGGTTTAACTAGTATAATATAAAATCAACACTAAGCCATAACAGAACGTGGTCGGGTTTAACTAGTATAATATAAAATCAACACTAAGCCATAACAGAACGTGGTCGGGTTTAACTAGTATAATATAAAATCAACACTAAGCCATAACAGAACGTGGTCGGGTTTAACTAGTATAATATAAAATCAACACTAAGCCATAACAGAACGTGGTCGGGTTTAACTAGTATAATATAAAATCAACACTAAGCCATAACAGAACGTGGTCGGGTTTAACTAGTATAATATAAAATCAACACTAAGCCATAACAGAACGTGGTCGGGTTTAACTAGTATAATATAAAATCAACACTAAGCCATAACAGAACGTGGTCGGGTTTAACTAGTATAATATAAAATCAACACTAAGCCATAACAGAACGTGGTCGGGTTTAACTAGTATAATATAAAATCAACACTAAGCCATAACAGAACGTGGTCGGGTTTAACTAGTATAATATAAAATCAACACTAAGCCATAACAGAACGTGGTCGGGTTTAACTAGTATAATATAAAATTATCGAGGCTAAAATATTGTGTTACAAGTCTGGTAAATACATATACACAAAACTCTGTTATTTTGCATTATTATATTCTTGTACTAAATTGAATAGTAAAGTAATAAATTATTAATGTGTTTTTTAAGTTAAAATTAAGTTTTTTGCTCCCAAAAAAAGTTTGTACCCACTTTCCCCATCCCTCACAGTATAGAGGGAGGGAGATAGAGAGGGGGGAGGGAGAGAGAGAGAATCTTTATATTAATGTTTTAATTTTTTGCTCCCAAAAAAAGTTTTTACCCACCTTCCCCATCAATTTAAAAATCACTTCCGTGGTTGCGACTGTCCTCCGATCTCTCACTCAACACAGTATAACACGCAGTGGCTTCCGTTAGTTTTGTTGCTCTGAATGTGTTACCATACATGTTTTAATCACTTTCATTATTGTAATTAAATACAATTGTTCTTTATTCATTACACCAGACCACTAGGTAACTCTTCAGTCGGTCACGTTCTTTTTGCATTTAAACACAGTCAGCATATATATATTTTATAATGTTGAAGAAGTATAGGAGTATGGCATCTTTTAATGTCACTCGTTTGAAAGAATTTATTGAAACAAAAGAAGTACTAAAACTCACGGTAAGTTTTGTCTGATATAATATTTTAGATTAGCACTCAATCTAAAGCACCAGGCTTATTTCAGGCAATTTACAAAGATATGTTTACATTATAATATACGTATTTAAGGTACAATAATATACAATTGTTGCAAGATTATTAGTTAATTTATCAGAAAGCTAAATATTTTTATTTATAAGTTTGTGAAATGCATATTATGTTACAATATCAATAATTCAAGGCAATGAAAAAACTTTGATTTTATAGTTTTTAAAATTATTATATAATTCTATAGTTCAGAAATATTCTGTACGATTTTAGAATAACAGTTTATTTAAATTAGTATTTTATTTTGATGACTTTGTGTCTTGTTAATGAAATTTGGTGCCTTGTTGAGTAAAATATCTGGTAATATGTGGATTTAGTTATTTATTTATGATAAAATAACCGACGCAAAATTACAGGTCATTTATATAAAATAAATTTAAACAAGTCATGGCTCATACATTATGCCAAAAAAAGATAAATAAAACATCGGAAAACGGTTTACTAAAATCGACTCCCACAGAGAACATTTATTACTTTTACATGTACATATTCCAAAAAGGGTCATATTACTAAATTAATCTACCTGACTCTAATAAAAGAAAGAGGATACACAAAAATATTTCTATAAAATTATTAATACATCAAATAAAGCACAGTGCACAGTGATATTGACCGATACAGGATGCGTCACACCTGTCTATTTAATGCACTTTTCTTTGAGCCGTATTCAAACATTTTATGTACGTAACCAATGAAACTTCATGATTTGTTATATTTCTTCAGTAGAAAAAAGGTTTTTTTTGTGTATCCTCTTTCTTTTATTAGAGTCAGGTAGATTAATTTAGTAATATGACCCTTTTTGGAATATGTACATGTAAAAGTAATAAATGTTCTCTGTGGGAGTCGATCATTTTAGTAAACCGTTTTCCGATGTTTTATTTATCTTTTTTTGGCATAATGTATAAGCCATGACTTGTTTAAATTTGTTTTATATAAAAGACCTGTAATTTTGCGTCGGTTATTTGATCATAAATAAATAACTAAATCCACGTAGTCCATCATGTTTGGTAGTTTATATTCTAGATCTTCATATTAAAGGCATACGCCACTGATTTATACACTTAAACAGTAATTTAACGTGAACTCACATTAAATTCAAGTTCAAACTAGATATAGTGTTAAAAATACTCTGAAGCTGCTTTATTGCTAGTGAATATCGTAGTTGTGATGTTTTCTTAGGTTATAGAAAACAATTACTCTTTTAGAGTGTAAACTAGCAGATGTTTTCTGAGTGTGTTTTACTCTCTCCCATATGCGTTAACATAGAGAAAGTATTGTGATTGTCCTAAAAAAATTTTTTACAAGTTGGTATAAAAATCCATTTCATAGGGCCCTCTGAACCCAAAAAAGTTTTTTTTTTATAAAATTTTTGTGTCCGTCAGTATGTGTATCTGTCTGTATGTATATGCATTTCGCTGAAGACCAGACAGATGTATCAATTTTTATATGAAATTTGGTATGTAGGTGTATTTAGCCAATATCTCCAGATTATTTTTTCACTTTTTTTAATGTTAGTTTTTTTATGGGCAAAAAACATTAAAAATGCCAAATTTTCAAGCTTTACTTTAACGATTAGGTTACATTTTTAGTAAAGATATATCAATTTATTTTACCACCCCACTAAGTTGGTGCTGGAGACCGAAGACCGCAAGCCATATCTCAAGTTGTCAATGGTTGTTTACATAAAATCTGACCATGTGATTAATTGAACAGCTGTTTTTGAAAATTATTTTTGTCCATACTTTTATTTAAATAAAATAAGTGTTTCATCTGTACATTCCTTAGAAATGTAATTAATTGAACGTCTGTTTTTATTATAAAATCTGACATAAAGGAAATGAGAAAGTTTGTGCCAGTTCAGGTACCATTTATTTTTTGATTAGAAAGTTATCTGAGAAGGAATTCAATTCTTAAACGTTGTACAAGCGTGATTGTCACCAACCAAACCTTGACTGGCATTCTGATAGTTGATGGACTCTTAGAAATAATCCTAGCCATGGAGTCCGAGTAATTACATGCCATGCTATGATAGCCATATAAAAGTAATAAACATAATTTATTTGAATAACTTGTTTGCTTAAATCTTCCAGGAAAAACTGTTCAATTTCTTAGAAAGCGATCCATTATTTGATAAATCATCAGATGCCCACTGTTTAGATGAAAAAAGGAAAATAGCTTTGCTGCGGGGTATGAAAATATTTGATTCTGGAATTCTTGATGATCCACTTTTAAAGACTCATCCATTGGCTGTGAGTATCTCCAACAACAAGTATTAACTTCAATTATACTGTTCATTATCACATATGTATATAAGTGGGAGGATCGTCAGCAGCTTATATACATGGGTAAGTTTTACATGTTGTGTATTTTGAGACTAAAAGTATTTGAACATAGCATTATCAACTTTATGTTTTATACATTTAGTTAGAACGTATTATGCAACGAAAAAAATGATTCTGGTGAAGGGAATCAAGTGTCCTGAGGTCTTTTTAAACCAGCAGGTAAATATTTATAATCTCAAAAGTGTGCCCAGTTCATTATAAGTTTTCTCCTATTTGTATAGTTGTAAACATTCTAGGGATCCAAAGAAAAATGATTTTTTAAAGTTCATATGTCACTACGTCATATTATAATACATATTCAGTTTGAGTAGGTTGTGTAAGATAATTTCCTTTAGACCTAACTTTGGCACCATAACATGTTTTAACCCTTTGAGAGCATATGCCGATTATATATGCAAACATTTTTCTCCGAGCGAGTGGTGTGCGTATATACACACACTGTTTTTAGCTCAACGAGCGTTTGCCGTGAATACCCGTCATATGAAATTTGAGTTTGTTTGATCCCCACTCTGCCTCCCAAGGTCATACACAATTCATTATTAGTCATACTACACCCTCCATCCGATAGTATTGCTGACTCCCCTCTTCCCATCCCTTTCCCTACCCTCTCTGACCCTTCTCTCTCTCCCTCTCTCTCTCTCTCCCTCTCTCCCTCCCTAACTCCCTCCCTCCCTCCCAGAAATCTGCTTTGAGGCATATCATACGAAAGAGAAACATACTTGAATACACTTGTAATGTCATGTTTAGACATTAGATTATACAATCAAATTAAATTAACAACTAACTAGTATTTTATTTCAAACTTACCTAACAACTGATTTTAGTAGAACAAGCTAATGACGGGTAAAAACACACAAAACAATTTTCCTTTGAGCAAATAACGTGTATTTACATAAGAATTATTTTTGGAAAAATGTAAAAAATATTATTTCGGCCAAAAATTTGTTCATTTGCATATAATAGTTAATTTTGAAGTATAATATTATGTATTGGTAAACAATTTAATAGTGACCCAATCAAGTTTCATATACGCTTACGTTAGGAATATAAATTAACTCGCGATGGGTTATTCTTAGTACTTAAATATATTATTGAATGGCATTGTTTTAAAATATGAACATAGGAATAATATTTTTATTGATTTTATTTTTTTAATCAAGTCAATTTAACATTTTTTCAGGAAGCTGCATTGAGTCTTGCACTAGTCCAATACGATCCAGCAGCAGCTGCTAAATGTATATTTTCCATTAATTTTTTTGGTGGTAGCATTAAAAGTCTTGGTACTTCAAAGCATGAACATTTTGTCTCTGACGCAGATACTGGAAAGGTATTCTATGAAATTCCAGTAAAACTATTAGATAAACCATATTAGATCTTTGTTTGTATATCTATGTTATAATTTAATATCTTACAACATGCCGTTTGTCTTGCTTTTTACAATTTAGTGACTAGAATGCAAATATTATATGTTTTTAACTCATGAGGCTGTATGAGTTTCTCGGCCGTGACATCTTCGGAGTATGAGTGGCTTTAGTTTGGCACAAGTTTTATTCCTTTGAGAGTCCTTATGGTCTGAGGATGGATAAATCACCATATGAGTATAATTAATAACACTCTGAAATTATCTTAATGACAATAGAAAAATATCATTCTAATGTATGCTTTATCAAATATTGGTTTTAAATGTTTGTTCCCCATCCAATTCATGCTTTCTTCAGTTTATAACTTCGTTTTGTATGTAAACTAAGTCTCTCAACTTGTTTGCATACCACATTCCTATATCACCTTGACCATTGTATGTCAAGTCAATTAGCAAAGTAAATGTGCATACTTACTGAAGTTTTGGCCTTGACCTGTGATGATGAGAGGGAGTTTATTTTTCTCTGTGTCATCAAAACCAAGCCTAATATTCCTGTTACAAAAATCTGACATTAATGGAGGCCATTCTCATTGAAGATTCAGAAATTCCCATTGTATATTCTGACATAGGAAAATATAAATTAAAAAAAATTCTGTTTGTGTCTTGGCCCAATTCTATTTACAGAATGCTTCTCTAAGTAAAAGAATGTAATAAATGAACTAATAACAAATGGAAATTTTAATTGAAACTATGTATCCTAAAGGCAGAAAGTAGTTTTAATTTTAGTAATATAACATTTTAGTGGCAATTGTAAATTGATGTAAATCATTTGTAATATGTTATGTAGTTATATAGCAATGATCATTATTTAATGTATCTTTAATTGCTTAGTTTTCTTTGGAGTTGAAGTATCACTTTATTAGTATATTTAATTACTTTCATTAGTTCTTTCTTTAACTCCTTCTGAAACAAGATGTCATTGGAATTGAAAATTCTGTTAGTAGAGAGTTATCTTTGAAAATAACTCGACACAAAGATGTACTTTTGAGAGAATCAAAAAGATCCTGTCAACAAGATCTCCCCGTTTTACAAAATATCCCATAGCGTGCAGAGTGACTTAACACATTCGCTTTGTGTTAAGCGGTGGCACATGGAGTCGCGTAATATGGGGTGCAGAGCTGCGTTGCCTGGCTCAGGACCATGGCCATTAATCCCCTATTATGTTTTCATCATTTGTCCAAAATTCACTTCTTATACTCCAAAATTGAGAAAATTTTGAAGTGGATTAGAGTCAACACAACTTGTACATGTGCCAGAAACATTAGGATCAAATCATATTCATATTGGAAAACTAATAAAAGTTATGCACTTAACAATAAATGTACACTTTTAGAATATATGACGTAAAAACTCTATTAAAACAATAAACAATTTCATTAATAACAAAAACCCAATAAACAAAACAAAGTTCACATAATGCTTTGCAAAGGGATCGCCGACACTACGGCATTATTCTCATCTAAGTGCCTAGAATGGTTGAGCTACACTGACAAAAACAAGAAGGCATCTCCTCAGAGTTACCCGGGTAGGCCGCAGTATGCACATAAAATAGCGCAGGGTCACTTGAGTACCTCGCCGCAGCAAATGCCGTAAATATAGAGAACCACTTCTTAGACTCCTAAACTTTTATAACCCCGATAAATCATAGCATTATCTCAGTGCGTAGTCAAGTAGTACAAATTATTGCATTGAACTTTCATCAATGCCAGTTTTGATGTAAATCAACTCATTCTATACACATTTTTTTGTTCAACTAAGGTTTATCATAATGCTAGGGATAATGACAATAATATTTTTCAAAACAGATAGTAAGCTATTTACATGCAAGTCATCTAATATCACTAAATCCATATTTTGTTCAATATCATTAGTACCCCCAATAACAATTAAACAGTCTTTGGTGGTAAAGTTTTGACTTGTAACCTCCTCTACAACACCATCAAATCTAGCATTCGGCTTCAACAAAGTTGTTACCTTGAACTTATCACCAAGCTGGTCTTGTAATATACTTCCACATACATGGGCGTGGCTGTCAGCCATTATTAGTGGTTGAGACCCATCCCCCCCCCACCAAAGCTGGTAAGCGTGCCAACCGGGGGATGGCTCAAAACAAGTCGAGCGATGGGATCACGGGTGGCAGTTGGAGGGTCAAAAATAAAACTCGGCAGCTGAGCAAAACTAGTTTATTACCAAAGAGAACAAAAGTTAACCGAACAAAAAAACGGCAGAAGGCCACAATATCAATTCGCACTTCAATAAATAACAATAAACACTAAAATTAACAAGATAAGACACAAAAGCTACAAAAACAACAAACTCAACAAATACCAAAATTACCAATTAACAACTACATGGCCTATCTGCAGTTTAGCCGGAGACCCCCAAAACATAAGCTAAATTTAATGCCCACATAAAGTGAATATTTAGAACCTTTGGATCACAACACTTAAACCGGCAATTTAGCCCACACATCCCTTGATTCCACCGAGGCCAGGGAGTAAGCCGGAATCCCTGGGCAGCTCCGAATAAGAAGTTAAGCAAAAGCACAATAATCCCCTTTTGGTGAGTTGAAAAATTAAACAATTAAAAAGAAAATCTAACACGGTACCGTTCGAGTAAAAATGCACTTCAAGACATCTATAATACAATTAACAACAACAAAAAATAAATAACGATCACTAGGCCTAAACATATAAATAAATAAATAACCTACTTTAACAATGGGGACCTAACAAATTTAAAAATCTAAACAAATGTAACAAGAAAATAAACTAATTAAAAATAAATAACAATAAATATTAACACTAAGTTCTTTTTGTATCTTAAAAGTTTTTTTTTTTTTTAGTAAAAAAAATATATAAGTCCCCAATGGCTGTGTTGAATAGAGTCACTGTTCCAGTTTAGGCCTAGGCCACATTCAATAGTTCGGCACCTTTATTTTTCTTTTTATTTCACATCAAAACCCCCAGCTCAGCCGCCGGGAAAAACGACATAGAACGCACTGACGTGAGGACAGAAGACTTCTACCACCAAAGATGTAGAGCGGGTAGAGGGCGACTCCAGGCTCCAACATGGTCCAAACTGCCCTCCTGCAGTCAGAGAGAGGTTGTACCGGGTCTTTTGACCGGTACATTTCGTTTTTTTTTCGTCGTTGGCTGCCGGGCTGCCTGAGATCACTCATGCCCTGCGTTTCGCGTACTTTGGTGGCCGTTGGCCCAGATCCGTTCGTTCCGGGTTCCAGCTTCGGTCAGGTGGGCCTGTCTGTTCAGTTGTCTTGTGCTGCCTGCAGAATTAATATGATCGGCTAAGGCTCCTAAAACGTAAGTGTTCTTTTGTAATTTCTAATATTTAATCACCCTTTTGGTGAAAATACTTTGTTTAAATAATGTTCAACGGGCTTACTTGTGTTTTCAGAGTTTTGTTAAATTTGTGTTCTTTGTCTAGATGTTTCTCAGACTAGGTTAAAGCCATGTGCTCAATGTTACAGTTTTACCAGTAATTGCTTTATTATATCTTGTTTTATTTTCAATTGTAATTCTGTATAATGTTTATTGAGCCCTTTTCAGTTGGAGTTACCGATATATCATATTTTTGTTCATTGACAATAACCTAGCCTATCTTTAGTTTGATTTTCATGTTATAACATATTGCTCCTGTTTCCATAGCCTAGTTTTCAGTTTGTCATTTTAAGTCCATATACGTAATTAATCCTTTGGTAATTTGTTAAATTGTAATGTGGTTTAAATTATTCATAGCCTAAAGTTAATCTTTCACTGTCTTGTGTGCTCCACTCAGGTTCTTGTTGGTATCTTCCTGTTCAGTTTTGTTGAATCATGCACCCTTATATTTAGGTGTTATGTGTAGTATTTGTGTTGTTGGGGCTGGACTATTTTTTAATGGCTGTGTTTGACCTTGCAGTCAGGGTCCTTGAGTGGGACGTTCAGCCCTCGGCCTGCCGTCCGGGAATTGTCTACCATCTGCACTGCTAGCCTGGCCTGAGGACCATGTTGGAGCCTGGAGTCGCCCTCTACCCGCTCTACATCTTTGGTGGTAGAAGTCTTCTGTCCTCAGGTCAGTGCGTTCTATGTCGTTTTTCCCGGCGGCTGAGCTGGGGGTTTTGATGTGAAATAAAAAGAAAAATAAAGGTGCCGAACTATTGAATGTGGCCTAGGCCTAAACTGGAACAGTGACTCTATTCAACACAGCCATTGGGGACTTATATATTTTTTTTACTAAAAAAAAAAAAACTTAAGATACAAAAAGAACTTAGTGTTAATATTTATTGTTATTTATTTTTAATTAGTTTATTTTCTTGTTACATTTGTTTAGATTTTTAAATTTGTTAGGTCCCCATTGTTAAAGTAGGTTATTTATTTACTTATATGTTTAGGCCTAGTGATCGTTATTTATTTTTTGTTGTTGTTAATTGTATTATAGATGTCTTGAAGTGCATTTTTACTCGAACGGTACCGTGTTAGATTTTCTTTTTAATTGTTTAATTTTTCAACTCACCAAAAGGGGATTATTGTGCTTTTGCTTAACTTCTTATTCGGAGCTGCCCAGGGATTCCGGCTTACTCCCTGGCCTCGATGGAATCAAGGGATGTGTGAGCTAAATTGCCGGTTTAAGTGTTGTGATCCAAAGGTTCTAAATTTTCACTTTATGTGGGCATTAAATTTAGCTTACGTTTTGGGGGTCTCCGGCTAAACTGCAGATAGGCCATGTAGTTGTTAATTGGTAATTTTGGTATTTGTTGAGTTTGTTGTTTTTGTAGCTTTTGTGTCTTATCTTGTTAATTTTAGTGTTTATTGTTATTTATTGAAGTGCGAATTGATATTGTGGCCTTCTGCCGTTTTTTTGTTCGGTTAACTTTTGTTCGCTTTGGTAATAAACTAGTTTTGCTCAGCTGCCGAGTTTTATTTTGACCCTCCAACTGCCACCCGTGATCCCATCGCTCGACTTGTTTTGAGCCATCCCCCGGTTGGCACGCTTACCAGCTTTGGTGGGGGGGGGATGGGTCTCAATTGGTAGCAGAGCGTGGTTACGATCCATGGACCTCTGGAAGCGTGCTGGGCCCATAACCCAGAGACACAAAAGCTACAAAAACAACAAACTCAACAAATACCAAAATTACCAATTAACAACTACATGGCCTATCTGCAGTTTAGCCGGAGACCCCCAAAACGTAAGCTAAATTTAATGCCCACATAAAGTGATAATTTAGAACCTTTGGATCACAACACTTAAACCGGCAATTTAGCCCACACATCCCTTGATTCCACCGAGGCCAGGGAGTAAGCCGGAATCCCTGGGCAGCTCCGAATAAGAAGTTAAGCAAAAGCACAATAATCCCCTTTTGGTAAGTTGAAAAATTAAACAATTAAAAAGAAAATCTAACATGGTACCGTTCGAGTAAAAATGCACTTCAAGACATCTATAATACAATTAACAACAACAAAAAATAAATAACGATCACTAGGCCTAAACATATAAATAAATAAATAACCTACTTTAACAATGGGGACTTAACAAATTTAAAAATCTGAACAAATGTAACAAGAAAATAAACTAATTAAAAATAAATAACAATAAATATTAACACTAAGTTCTTTTTGTATCTTAAAAGTTTTTTTTTTTTTTTTAGTAAAAAAAATATATAAGTCCCCAATTCCCCAATGGCTGTGTTGAATAGAGTCACTGTTCCAGTTTAGGCCTAGGCCACATTCAATAGTTCGGCACCTTTATTTTTCTTTTTATTTCACATCAAAACCCCCAGCTCAGCCGCCGGGAAAAACGACATAGAACGCACTGACCTGAGGACAGAAGACTTCTACCACCAAAGATGTAGAGCGGGTAGAGGGCGACTCCAGGCTCCAACATGGTCCTCAGGCCAGGCTAGCAGTGCAGATGGTAGACAATCCCCGGACGGCAGGCCGAGGGCTGAACGTCCCACTCAAGGACCCTGGACTGCAAGGTCAAACACAGCCATTAAAAAATAGTCCAGCCCCAACAACACAAATACTACACATAACACCTAAATATAAGGGTGCATGATTCAACAAAACTGAACAGGAAGATACCAACAAGAACCTGAGTGGAGCACACAAGACAGTGAAAGATTAACTTTAGGCTATGAATAATTTAAACCAAATTACAATTTAACAAATTACCAAAGGATTAATTACGTATATGGACTTAAAATGACAAACTGAAAACTAGGCTATGGAAACAGGAGCAATATGTTATAACATGAAAATCAAACTAAAGATAGGCTAGGTTATTGTCAATGAACAAAAATATGATATATCGGTAACTCCAACTGAAAAGGGCTCAATAAACATTATACAGAATTACAATTGAAAATAAAACAAGATATAATAAAGCAATTACTGGTAAAACTGTAACATTGAGCACATGGCTTTAACCTAGTCTGAGAAACATCTAGACAAAGAACACAAATTTAACAAAACTCTGAAAACACAAGTAAGCCCGTTGAACATTATTTAAACAAAGTATTTTCACCAAAAGGGTGATTAAATATTAGAAATTACAAAAGAACACTTACGTTTTAGGAGCCTTAGCCGATCATATTAATTCTGCAGGCAGCACAAGACAACTGAACAGACAGGCCCACCTGACCGAAGCTGGAACCCGGAACGAACGGATCTGGGCCAACGGCCACCAAAGTACGCGAAACGCAGGGCATGAGTGATCTCAGGCAGCCCGGCAGCCAACGACGAAAAAAAACGAAATGTACCGGTCAAAAGACCCGGTACATGGTTTATGATCTTTGTTTATCTTTTTAAGATATGTCTTCTTTTTCAAGTTATTTTTGCCGGTTCCTACAAATTGTCTACTATTATTTAAAGTGACAACTCGTACATGATTCATTTCCTGTATTTGATGTTACAATTTCAAATTGATCTGATAAGATTTCAAACAAATTGCTCTTCTCAACACCATGACAATTTTCCATATGATCATAGAGGATATATTTACTCACAAGTCTGTCTTTTACTTTTATCTTCTTTCCCCAATGCCCATGTATCTGATCCCTATGTTAATTTCCATGGAAAATAGGTCTTGTACAGTACTTTTTGGATCTTAGTGGCACAAATCTACTTCTCACCAGAGCTCTGGTTGTTCTCAATAATGCTCCCCCTTGTGTCTTTCTCTCTCATTGTCTTCCTTAACCAATCTCCCATCTTCCTGTATCACATTTCCATGGTATTAAAAGCGATCTATCCTCTTCAACCCTTTCTATCCTAGTGTTAGTTCTACTTCCCCTCTCCCCTCCAATCTTGTCATCACCATATATTCACCCTTTCCAATATTGATATTCTTCATATTGTGCATCCTCCACAACCACTCATTTAATTGCTCCTGCACTTCACCTTCATTCTCAGCCCACACCATCAAATCATCAGCAAATGCCATAGCTTTCATATTTGCCCAGTTGAATGATTATTTCTACATTTTTACAGATAATAGGTTGCTTTGCTCTCACAGAGATAGGCCATGGAAGTAACGCCAGAAAAATGCGGACTACAGCAACTTTTGATAAAAATACCCAAGAGTTTATACTTCACACAGAGGACTTTGAAGCTGCCAAATGTTGGTCTGGAAACTTAGGTATGAATACTCTTTAACCCTAAAGGCGAAAGTCATTCATTCTGTGGTGACAGGCACTTTTGACTACATACTTTGAATGGATTAGTTTAGAACATTTCATGAACACAATTATATTATGCACATCAATTATTCTGAAAGGACACTTTTACTGTGTAGGTTTTTTCCAGTGAGCACAGAATACCATAGAGGGGCAATAAGCCTGCCGCTAGTGAAGTCGGGCTGACTAGCTAAAATTGTGGTAGGGAGGAATGAGTCACCCCAGTACCGCGTGCTTCTGGCCTCTACGTTCTCATAACAACAGAAGACATATATTATCGCTGATCAATGATGCTCTGTTTCGGTTGTTTGAATTATTTGTTTTGTAATATGTGTTTATTTTATTGACTCTTAATTATATTTTATTAGTGTACATAGTTCTATATAGTGGCTGTAGTATGTAGTTTTTATCATAAAAATGCCTTCTTTTGTAAAGTATGACATTTTCAATTAACTCTATATAGATTTATTAGTACTGTATTTATATATTCATACAGTAGCTATATCTTTGTTCTCATAATGCTTCCTTGTGTAGTGTATGGTTGTCATAATATATCTAAAATATGTGCTGAAGGCATCACTTTTCACTGGTAAGACATTAAAATGGACTTACCGCATTTAAATCTAATCTTATTTCACAGTAAGCTACATTTCATGTACTGCTTGTCATATTCCAAATCAAATCAAATCAAAGTTTATTCCCAATATTACAACACCTTTTTTTTACAATAAATACAAGATAATTAATAATTAGTACTTACATCTATACAATTATTTATGGGAAATGAGCCTGCATGGGCAAGTCTGCCTGTGCGCAGGCCCGATTTGTATACAATTTATTGTCGTAAGATTTGTAATGGGTAGGTTTTCACCCACCTATCAACTTGCCAGAATTAACAACACAATGATTTCTTTAAACATTGAACTGTGGACTACGAATGACAGCAACAAAATGACAGATTGAGCGACCGATAACAGAAGGTCAGCCGGGCGAGAACAGAGGCCCATTATCAAGGTCGAGTCCCTCCGTACTCAGACGAGATAAGGCATTCAATAGCTTCTATGTCCATATCAAGCAATAACTCTTTTATTCTATTTTTAAATGCCGTAATAGAGTTGTTTGCAAATACTGTATTGTTGGGGAATAATTGCACAAAATTTCTATATATTAAGTGGGACTTGTAAAATGGATTTGTTTTTAGCACTGCTCTACTTAGCTGTATGGAAGCTATTCCTGTATTTTGTGAGTAACGTGTATTGTGAGAATGAGGTACTTGTGAGAAAATGGTGCTAAAGTGTTTATAAATATGGTTTAAAAGTGACTTTACATATAACTGTCTGATAGTGAATATAGATGTTTCCTGAAATAGAGCATCAGTAGGAAACTGTACGCATTTTTTGAAAGCAATTTTTAGGATAGTTTTTTGGGTTATATTGAGAGGTTGCAACAGAGTACTAAACATTGTTATTCCATTTTAATAACAATCATTGTTTTTAAAATGCGTAAGTTTTGTTTGATTAAAACTTTAACACTTGTGAGAAAACTAAGCACAATATGCTTAATATTTTATTTGTTTAGCCTAAAAAAATTGATCAGCAGCAAAATTTAGTCTGTTTCGCTAAAAAATTGATGTATCAGAATACCATCAGCAGAGTTAGTTTTTATACACAACATGACTGTTTTATACGGCAATACTAGACAATAAAAAGAGTAAATTTCTTTATTTGAAAAAATTTCTATTAACGATCTGTAGCCTATAAATTGGCTATATATTTTTTATATAGTGTTTCATCGTGCCTGATTGT
The DNA here is from genome assembly GCA_035578905.1 of Stictocephala bisonia. NCBI lineage: Eukaryota > Metazoa > Arthropoda > Insecta > Hemiptera > Membracidae > Stictocephala > Stictocephala bisonia. The sequence goes on from JAQJVL010000320.1 coordinate 574,430, forward strand.
AATACATACAGGGTGTAACAAAACTCTCTACACAAACTTCAGGATTTAGTTCCATGGGTGAATTGAAATAAAAAATGTAAAGCAATGAGTGGTCTCTTATTCCGTTTTCTGTGTTTTTAATGAAAAATTAATTGCAAAAAAGTACTCAACTTACTAGACAAAATTTTACCTACTCCTCTTATTTTTGCCTAAAATAAAATAGTTGTTGAAATTGCTGCATCCGTTTCAAAATGGCAACCATTTAAAATATTTAAAACCAAGTTACAAAAAACAAATTTTTTGGCAAAAAGATACTCAGGATAGTAAAAGTTAGTGCATTCAATACAAATTCCAACGATACCTTATTTTTGAAAATCAAATAACAAATAAATAATTAACACTGATTCTAGTGTTAAAATGTATAAGCCTATTCAATAGATTTTTATAATTTTCAGTTATGGTTTATTATAGCACTTTTTACTTCCTATGGCTATTTATTTGTTCTTATGACGTTTACAAATATTGTGTGACAGAATTTGGAACTAAACTGATCTTAGTTATATACTTTATTTTTATTACACATTAATATAACTTTCCAAATATTTGGGTGCTTAAAAGCATAATTGGGGTATTTTTAAATGTAACTATATGATTTTAAAAAAAAACTTATTTCTATGTACATTTTGGGGCTGTAAATGTATACAAAGTTACCTGTTAGTGGGTTGGATTTCACTCCTATTTTACATGAATAAATATTATTTAGTAATCAAACCACTTTCAAAATTACTATAAAATAAATATAAAAGGTATTATAAAATATAATACCATAGTAATATTCATGCGTTATGTGGATTATGTATTGATAAGAAACAGCTGTTTGTCTTTGTGACTATAAGTAAATTGATTTCAAGTGGTGGCACAGATGTAGCCTCACAGCATGCGGCATCTCCTCGCCGCCGTCTTAAACTGAAAATTATAAGAAAACTATCCACGCCAGAAAAAATATTTGGAATATAAATGATGGTTTAACTCATTATCTACAACTTTCTCACTGACAAAAAATTTTAAAAATCCTCGCTTGTCGAAAATTTCAAGTCACAATTTATGAAACACAAGAATATGTTTACTTTAAAATTGATTATGACTATGGTTATAATTGGTTAGCTCATTATAATTCAAAACTTATCTAACATAAGTATGTTAAATTTCAAAATGTTTACTCATGTGTAAGTAAGTCAAAGAACAGTGTATTTGAATTCGCAACACTGTGTTGAATGGAGTTAGCAGGACGTAACCTGTCCTTTCTATGTCTATCTAATATGGCGAACTTACACACTGTTAAAGCGGATTTCCTCTCTATGTTATTCTGTGCTCATTGGTTTTTTTCATTCACAACCGTTTTATGGTGTAGTTTTATATAGAGAAAAATCATGTTTCGCTGAATAAATTCATTTTCAAGTGTAAAAGTGAATATTATTATCAGTATTATTATTTGCTTTCAAATAAATAAGTATAAATATATTAAACAATAGGACATTTTTATGTGTTTTGTTCGGTTGGAACTTGAGAGTACATCAAAGGTAAAACTATTTGGTTTTTTCAGATTAATTTTAAACAGTACATTTGATTGTATTATTCAACTAACGATTAAGTATAAATGTCATTATGCATGGATTACTTTAAATAATATATGTGCCTAATTTGCAGTGATAAGAGAGATTTGAATTGCAATTTCCTCATACAGTTGCTTATTGTTACTGGTTTTTGTTTTTAAAATTTTCTCTCGGCTTAACAATTTCCTCACAAAGTTCTTCAGGATTGCTTGTTGTTACTACTGGGTTTTGGTTTAACAATATCCTTACGCAGTTCTTCTATATTTCCTCTTGTTACTGGGCTGTTTACGCACAGATTTATTTTGGAAAACCTGTTGTAGCTAGGTTTCGTTTACATAACCGAATAGGGTGGAATAGTGCTGGATAGGGAAAGCACAAGTTTTCAGCTTGCACCATGTCATAGAAATTAAATTGTAGACTCAAATACCAATTACTTACTCTCCAAGGTTAGATTTTTGGGTCAGTAGAAGCTACAGTGAAATAGCATTTAACAATGAAAACTTTATTAATTTAATATCTACTAACTTTATAATCAGAACATCACAATACAATAGATTGCAACGTGATCGTACGTAAAACGTGTATAAGTATCGGTAGTTTTAATTTAGAATAAAAAATTTTTTTGAATGAAATAATATCAATAATAATGCTTTACTTGGACCGAATAACTTACTCAATGATAAAGAAGATTGAGCTAAATAACTCAATGGAAATCAAAATTGAATTTTTCCCTAAATAATCATAATCTAAAATCAATCGTAAAATGAAGTTTAGGTATAATTTTGGCTGAAGATATCCCAGATATCATTGTTGTAACAAAGCATAGCATGACCAATCCTGAACCAAAAAAATTTTACTTAGATAATTTCAAACAAATTATATACCATTCTTGTTCTATTACCATTTATTTGAGAAGTAGAGAGGCATTAGATATTAGCTAAAAAGGGAACAAGGCAACTTACATTTAATATATTCTCCCACCATGAGAAAATAAACGGAAAAGAGTCCAAATCAAAAATGATACAGACATTATTACAAATCAAATATGTATGCAAGTATATACAAAAAAATTACTCAGCGGTGAACCATGTTTGTCAACATGTACAGACAGGCGTGTGGAGACTGGTACAAGCATATACTGAATCTATCTTCTCAGTCAGTTGTGCATTATTCTAGAGAGGTGAGTGCCATACTGAGCAACAAGAATGATAAATTGGAGGGTGGTTGGTGTTTGCATTACGTTATGTTTAAGGGATTTAGTATTACGGTTATTAGAGGGTAGGGTAGTCGGGAAAGGCAGATTTTAGCGTTATGTAATGTAGGGACAGCTTCTTAGGTGTAGCTGGGACATAAAATTTTTTACAAAAAATGTGGAAAATAACATTACCAATTATTTTTATGTTCAGGTCAGGTAGCGAATTATGCGACATTGTTTGCACAGCTGATTACACCAGATGGTAAGTGCCATGGTCTGCATCCATTTGTAGTTCCACTTCGAGACCCCAAAACCCATTTGCCTTATCCAGGCGTCATCATTGGAGACATGGGTGAAAAAATTGGACTCAACGGCATAGACAATGGGTGAGAATGTGTTTGGTGATGAAAGCAATCAAGTAAGCTGTAAAAATCTTAAGTGTATTCAAAATTTAAATAGCTTACAATTTTGATGGAATACACTCTAACACACATCTAACTATTTACTAATTGGTTGTCACATCTAACTATCTAACATTTTTTTTAATTTTTGAAGGAGAGGCCGATCTTCTTAACCTTACTCTGCCCATTTCTCATAGACTATTGATATGTGGGAGGAACTTATTCAGACAGAGTAAGGGGACAAACCAGTACAGTACAAGGTGATTATTACTGATAAATATTTCCAGTCTAGCCGGATTTGAACCAGCACTATCTCTAATCCAAGCTCAAAGTCCTGACGCCTTAAACTGCTCGGCCACTGGCTAGCACAAACTTAAAAAAAATACTATCTTGATTAAATAGGACGTTGAATGTCAGTAGAAACTACAAACAATTCAACTGTTACTTGATTAACAAGATAAATAGAATATAATTACAAGATAGTTTTATGTGTTACATATATAAAGTTACTTGATTTATATAAATAAATTTACCATCTTCATAACAAAGGGATTCTCAATGGACTACATTTCATTAATCAATGAACATGCAAATAACTGCTTTTCTTGAACTGTTAGTGATCATACATGTGTTCACGTGCATGCTGTTAAAAGATGACAGTTGTAAAATCTCACTATGTCAACTCCCGATAACTCGACAGTCAACGGCTGAAGAGATGCAAGTCTAACTTTCTTTGGATTATAGGTATTTTACCTTAGGACGGCCAAAACAAGCCGAGGCTAATGTGCTACCATTATAATCCAATGGGATATTTGAGAATTCTCTGCAGATACAATAACTATGCATGTAAGTAATGAATTTATGATGTAACTCAAATCTATCATGTGTTTATTTACCTACTGAAAATTTCAATGTTCTGGATAACTCAACAACCTCTAAACTCGACAACATCTGGTTCACAAGTGTTGCGTTAGTGAGGTCTTACTGTATTATCATTTAAATATAGACAGATGCAGCAGTCGAGGTTGTTCAGAGAAAATTCCTCTCATGAATAGTGTGGAAGTTTCTGGAGTCAGGTGAAGTGGAAGAGTATGTAGAGCTTAAGTCATAAACTTTGTTAGCTTGTTGTAATGTGACTGATGTTTTATTTTCTTACAGAGTACGTACTTTGCCACTCTGGTTCAGTGGAGACACTGTTTTAAGTGTTCAAGGATATACAGGGTGTCTCTGAACTCTCTGATAAACTTTCTTGGTTATTGTCTCTGGTTAATTTACAATCACAAATATCATATTTAGTGTTCAAAAAAAAAACCTCGGTTATCCTTGCAGACGCCATTTTGTATTTTTTACTTTTAAATTTATGTCTCAAAAACAAAAAGGTGTATTAGCTGAAATGTTGTATGGTCATTTGAAATATAATCATCGATTTTGAGAAAAAAATATGGGTTTTCCTATACAAGCAATTTAAAAATAGCAGCAATTTAAAATCCTAAATACCCATAAACCAATAATTACCATAATAATATTTTTTAGAAAATTCAATTACAAATCCAATTATATAAAGTTTTTAAAAATCAGATGAAAAATAACAAAGAAAAGATCATTTATGATATATCAGCTGACTGGTACAAAAGAAAGTTTATATAAATATCTGATTTAAGACTATCACAAATTACTTTATTATTATCAGCTGTTACATGTGTGTTGCACATTTTACTGGCATATTGCATTGTACATACTGTCTCATAAATGGTCTTTTCTTTGTTTTTTTTTCATCTGATTTTTAAAAACGTTATATAATTGGATTTGTAATTGAATGTTCTAAAAAATATTATTCTGCATAGTTTTTAATATAATTATTTATTTTAATATAATAATTATGAGGTATTTAGGATTTTAAATTGCTGCTATTTTAAAAATGTTGATAAAGGAAAACCCATATTTTTTTTCAATATTGATGATTACGTTACAAATGACCATACAACATTTCAGCTTAGTACACCTTTTTGTTTTTGAGATATAAATTTAAAAGAAAAAAACAAAATGGCGGGTGCAAGGATAAGCAGTGCGTTTCTGACACTTTAAATATGATATTTGAACCAGAAACAATAACTAAGAGAGCTTATCAGAGAGCGTGTATTTTTCGCTCAAAAGATCTGTTTGTTTGCCCATACTTAAGTATGTAATTCGGTGATAAGGTGTCTTGTAAACAGGCTTCCCAACCTATATGTTTTTAAAGGACTTGACAGGTTTCCAAGGATGCTGAAAGCACCATATTTCTTGAATGTGACTAAAGTCACACTCAGCTAGTTTGGTTCTATTTCACGAGAGTTACATGTTTTGACCTCAGGGCTGTTATGGACACTTGAACGTTCAGCTGGCCGGTGGCCCTGATTTGTGGGAGGATCAGTGGGGTGTGGGATGAGTGGAAGCCTCTTTACAAAATAGTAATAGTATAAAAATGTTTTCGATATAAAATCAATGTTTGTATATTGAGTCATTTAGTTAATGCTTAATCTAATAAAAGTTTTAATAATTTCCAGCTACTGTATGTTCAACCAGTATCGAATTCCTAAAGACAACCTTCTTGATCGAATTGGTACGGTCACTGAAGATGGTCAATACTTCTCACCGATAACAAATCCGCACAAGAGATTTGGTATGTTGTTATTAGTCTATTAAGTAAGAATTAGAATATATTTAGAATATTTCAAGGGACATTTGATTGATAATCAATTAACATTGTTAAATATTCATTTAACAGCGAGACCTGACACAGTTTATTTGGTAAATAATTAAAGAAAAGAGATTGTGTTCCCTCACGAAGCTGAATACCAATCTACTATATGACCATCGTGGGGTTTGTAGGCGTAGCCTCCAACAAACTTTATTAGTTTATGTTTTTTATTCATATGAAACATGCATTACAATAAGTATACAAAATATTTCCAATAGATAGCTTTGTAATGCATATTAGACAATGCTTGCCGATTGCCTGCATTGAAATAATAAGAAAATGTGACCTCTTATTAAATTTTTAGTTTGTAATAAATGTTTGTTGATAGGAGCTGCACTGGTCAGTCTTATCAAAGGACGCATAGCAGTGTGTATCATAACCACTGCCTATCTCACCAACGCCATCAGTATTGCCATCAGGTACTCTGCAGTAAGGAAACAGTTCGGTCCTACTGACCAAGAAGAGCTTCCAGTCATTGAATACCAACTACAGGTAAATTCTAAATGTCCTTAACTAGAATAGTTTGTAAAATATTTAAAAAAAAACCAAATTGATTTTTGTTACTAATAAACCACTGATTTTAAAAATATGGGCAATTATAAGTGCTGAATGAGTGTAGTCATTGTTACTAAGGTTGACAATGATGTGGAGCAACTTCGAAAGAAATTTTGGCAGAATAGTAAAAATTCAAAAATCATAAGAATAATCTTAAATTTAGACTATTTTGCATCTAAGAACCACTTTAAAAGCCAATAAGTAATGATAGTTTATTCCTTATATATATAAAACAATATTAGATACTGAACAATCATTTCAGAATTTAACACTTATAAAACAAGAAATTGGAAGCGAATTTCCATTTACCAGCAATTTGGAAATCTTTAAAAAGAAGTCAACACAGCCAGGGTGTATCCTTTTAATGAATTGCCAGAACGCATTAAAATAAAAAGGGGAACAACAGATTTTAAACACCTGTTGAAAGATTATTTAATCAAACATTTACTACGCACTCTTGATGAATGTTTTGATGTTGATAAAAGTCGATCTTCTGATTATGATTTTCAATTTGATAGCTGATTGATGTTTAATATTTGGGCCATTAGATTAGATTTGGCCATTTTATTTATTTACATTATATTACTTTAATTTTGATAGTTGTAATGTATTGCATTAATCTGTACACCATTCATGTACATGTCAATTATTTAATTTTAATGTTTGTATTTTTTGAATAAAGATCTTTTCAATTCAATTCATTTGTTCCTTAGAAAGGATCATGTATTAATTGCCTAATAGCCAGGTTAACTAAGAGACGTATAGTTTAGAGTAGAATCCAAACCATGTAATATTGGTATGATTTTTTGAAATAAGAGTTTTGGGATTTTTGAAGCTTAATCAACCAGATATGAAAAATGTTTGCTCGATATCGGGATCAAGCTCACTGTGTGATGCTTTTTTTCACTATTATGTAAGTCAGTAGACCTTAGTAATCCCAGCTTCATGTGCTAAAGGTTCTCAGTTCGATCCCAATCAGAGTCAATACATTTTGAGAAGGATCATCTGATAACTACCGGCTGTTCATTTGTCGTTGGGCTATTAATTAATGACACTTTCTAAGAAATAGTCGGCCTTAGTTTGTAACAATGAGTACATTCACTCATCTATACTCACCATCCTCATTCGAAATCTATATTCGCCCATATCTTGACGATCGGCGTCTTATGAATAAATAAAATAAAATAAATAAATTTACTTGTGGCAAAGAGGAACTAATTTGAATTGAATTGAATCGAACCAGTTATACAGTACAGTAAAGATAATGATAATAAATAGTATATAATTATTTTTAACAATGGTTGTAATTCACAGATAAGAATTTTTATTACGTTATTCTTAGCAAGATAATAGATGCACTAAGTTATGGTATATCACTACACTGATATACACTAGGAATATACACTACTCAGTTTAATATTGTATTTAGAATGTTTCAAATGTTTTTATGAGATGTTAAAAGTTCTCTATTTGTTTCTAAACGGACAAAGCTACCAATCAGTAATGACTGTTTCTGGTCTTTATGGCTAATAAAATGTCTCATAAAGTTTAAAATTGAACAAAAAATTATTGATTGAGGAAAATGATACAAAAATTAAATTTCTCACATATAAATTGTAAACTAATTGTAAGAAATTATTTGAGCCGTATACTTGTTTTTTCAGCGAGTCAATTTTTTTAAAAATTTTAGATATACTCATAAATGACTTATATTTGTTTTAAATTGTAACTTTAAACATTTATTATATTTCTGGGGAAGAAACTTGTGGATCTATGATTTTAGAATTATTTGTATTTAAAACTTATTACACCATCATGTCCAGAGCATAATTTTTAAAATTTGTACTTAATGCACCTACCAGAACCATTAGGAAGTTTAAGCGATTTTCATGTATAGTTGTGGTACTGTACAAAAATATGGGACAGGTTTTCATGGCATAGATGGATATATTTTAATATATACAGAAATAATGCTGTTTATAAATGGTACTTTCAATCTGAAATTAATTCTTAAACCAGCTTTATAAAAGTACTGTTTTTTACTTAGGAGTCTGCAGAGGCTGTCGGCCATGTTGGTTTTAATCCCATAAGACTAATGTTATTTGCAAATCTGCATTTTTCGTTATTTATTGATCAAAATTTGTGTAAGAGGTGTCATTTTAAATGTAAACTGCGCAAAATTTAAATATATTGCGCATTGGGTTTGCTTTTAATATTTTGAATACATACGTTTTGAAAAATAGATGAAAATAAAAACTATATATTTGTTATATTTTTTCTATAAAACTAATTAGGAATTTGCAAAGCAGTTCCAACGTGCAATTTTATTTTTGATCAAATGCAATTAGTTTGGTAAAAATAACTGTTTATTTTGGACGCACATGATCGTATGTTCGGTTTGAAAATAACATTGTTCTTGTGGGATTAAAACCAATATGGCCGACAGCCTCTGCAGACTCTTAAATTATATTCAGTTCTCTAGTTTAGATTTGATAGGTATACAATTACAATAAGTATAAATAATTTAAGAAGAATGTGTTAATATTCTGTGTGATTTAATAGACCTATTTTGGGTAAGAACTTGACAAGAATCAGTGGTTTCAAATTAAATCGTAGAAGTGTTTGGGAACCCACTGACAGACCATTTAAATAATTAAGTTTCAGACCAATAAATGAAATATGTATAAAGTAATAAAAAATGTGAAATACATACACTTTTAGCTACACAAGTATTTTTGAGGTTAGTAAATAAGTATCAGATTCAGAGATAAAGTTTTAGAAACTGTTCAGTATTTAAAGCTAAACAAAAATATAACATTTGGGCTCCGTAAGGGCAGCGTGTTCCTCTCTTTCAACTACTTAAGTCCATTTATTGAATCTTCAAACTTTATAACTGAGTGCTCGTTCAGCAAGTCCTATAACGATGAGTCAAAATGCTATGACCAAAGACATTACGATATTAGCCACGGCTAAAGAACTATGGTTACGGCTAAACCATAACAATGCCTTAATGCCTTGCAGGGCTGTCATATTTCAGTTCTCTATCTGCACCTATCTGATAAACTGCTTGTTTAAATAAATGTTTTTGTGTGCAAGTACTACTATCACGGTATATTGTCCTACACAATATAATATCACGGTATATTGTCCTACACAATATACTATCACTGTATATTGTCCTACACAATATACTATCACGGTATATTGTACTACACAATATACTATCACAGTATATTATTTATATTGTCCTATACATTTTTGTTTTGTATTGTTTATATTGGTATACGCTGGCATACGCAGACTGCTCTTGGCAACAACGCATGTGAATTACTGAGCACGCTCATGTCAACTCGGGATATTCATCGAGCATAGTTACTAAATGTATATTTGTTGTTTTGATCCTGAGTAACCTTAATATACTCACTCATCACGAAATCTCCGTAGATTAAGGGCTAAGGTGGTGGCTTGCCACGCTGCCGGTCCGGGTTCGATTCCCGATGTGACCACTAATAGATTTTGCCCTGCCGCTCCCGTGGTTCGGAAGTCACGTAAAGCCGTTGGTCCCCAGGTTAAGTGTTAGAGAGGGCTCCTTAGCCCTAACTTCGCCTGGTAAAATAAGACAAAACACAAAAACAAACTCCAAACCACTGAACACATTAATTTTGATGAAATTTTGAAAGAACTTAGTTTTTGTATCAAAGACACTCACTATGAATAGGGTGGCTCAAAATTCCATTCCTAAGGGGTAAAATAGCCCCTCAATGTTTTTTTTTTTTCTATAAGAGTAACATTGTATTAATTTATTTCAAATAGCTGACTCAAAAAACATAAATATGACAGAAGTTTGGCTAATTTTGTTTTCATTGTGATATTTTTTATGTTAAGAGTCTACTAACTTTGACATGATTACACTAATTTCATCCCTCCTCTACAGTAGACTTATAGGATTTTTTAGACTGTAAAACTTTGTTATCTAGGAGAACAGCAGCAGGTTGAGCTTTTATATTGATGTGATGGTTTAGAGAGAACCATGGAGGAAACGGTTAGCGAGCGTAGAGAACCATGGAGGAAACGGTTAGCGAGCGTAGAGAACCATGGAGGAAACGGTTAGCAAGCGTAGAGAACCATGGAGGAAACAGTTAGCAAGCGTAGAGAACCATGGAGGAAACGGTTAGCAAGCGTAGAGAACCATGGAGGAAACGGTTAGCAAGCGTAGAGAACCATGGAGGAAACGGTTAGCAAGCGTAGAGAACCATGGAGGAAACGGTTAGCAAGCGTAGAGAACCATCCTGTAGCGAAGCAAGGGCTGTTGGGTAGTATTCTTATAATTTCTTTAGTATATTCGATGATCTGTAAACTAAAGTTGTGTTAACTTCTGTAGCAATGGAGACTCTTTCCTCACCTTGCTGTTTTGTTTGCGATGAAGGCCTTCATAAAAAGTCTGTGCCTGAAAGTCTTCCACATAATGGAAATGTTGGATCAAGACCCTGCTGCAGTGCTTACTAAGGCAAGTATCTAAGTATATATGATTACCGTTTTTGTTCACAAATGCATTCAATCATGACCTAAATGTAAATCTATCCAGATGATTTATTTTAGACACTTACCTCACAAATATCTGTTTGAATTTAAAAAAAATATTTGATACTTTTTGTTTTATTTTACATTAATCGGGGTTAAATTTGTCATATAGATAGAAAAATGGAGATTATGTGGCTAATGCTTTTAATCTGCTGAGCTTTATTTTAACTAATCCAAATTTAAAATCAATAATTGAGCTGATAGTCTGTGTTTAACTTGTTGATTAAAGGTCAATTACTTTCAATAAACTGAATAAAGTGAAGTTAGAGAACAAACGAGTCTACTATTTTGCATTTTTGTTACTCTGCATGCAGCAAAATATTTTTTTTATTTTTTATTTCTGATAATAATTAATTGTATCTGGACTCAGAGTCAGTCACTTTTTATTGAAATTTCAGCTAACAGTTTGATCTTATTAAACCTAATTGCCATATGTTGAGATTCTGGAATTTATTTTTAAATATTACTGATAACATTTTGATTAAAATAACTTTCAGCTAGCTTAGTTACTGAAAAAGTTAAGTTCTTTAGATAAGAAAGAACACATTAAATAGAAATTTTGTAAGCTCTGATAATTCATTACAGGAAAATCGGGTTCACAGGAGCCATATTAGCTGACAGTTTTCTTGTTTCTATAGTCAATGACATTTAATAACCCATGTTCAGTTACCTAATCAAGGTGCTCCTATATTGTGAGATCAACTAACTGTGTAGGCAGAAGAGCTACTGGAGGTGCATGTCCTGACGTCAGCGGCGAAGGCAGTGTACAGCTGGGCAGCCATTCACGGCATTCAGGATTGTAGAGAGGCTTGCGGAGGTCATGGCTACTTGAAATGTAGGTAACGGTATTTATCCTTGATTATGCTTTCATCTAGCATGCTTGTGCAGATGTGTTGAGGTGATAACACCCACATACTCATACTCACACAGCAGTACTGACCCACCTATCATACCTATACACCCACCAGCAGTACAAGACCCACCCACCCATCCATACATAAAAGGTGATGTTGATCCACCCACCTAACACCACCCATGCATGTACGTTGAAGGAATTATAACATTTTTCCCTGTTTGACTCTACAATATATAAACCCAGGTAGAAATAGTTAAAAAGTTAAAACTATGAAATACTTTCGTTCCTTTACTTATTTGTCCAGAACATTTTTTGAACTTTTTTCAATTTCTCTGCTAGTTAATGAAGAAGCCTAAACTTTTATTGCCCTCTGCATGGATATATAGTTAGCATGACACGTTTATATGTTGCAACAGAAAGAGAAAGATGATTAAAAATTTGCTTCAAATAGTTTTACTGTGTTTATATTTCTCATGAGAAGGAGCTGTGTCAGCTTATTTTCAAGGTTAAACATCACCGGTAATGAAACAATATTCAGAACTTTACATGAGTGTAAAGCAATATAATTTGTGACAAAGTATTCTTCACAGCTGTTTTAGGTTTAGGTAACATTTTACTACTCTAGTAAATAGCTAGAAAAACTTAACACGAAGATTTTATTAGTAATAAACTATAAAGTACAGTGGTATTCTTGCTCTCTGTTTTGGGAATCAGCTATCTTTTAAACACATAATCAATAGACTGCAAATATTAGAATTTGATACCATTAAAGAAATCAAACACTCCAGTAATTTTTACTTCTACTGGAGTGTCCTTTAATATCAATTTATTATCCCTTCCAGTAAGAGCTTTGAGAATATGCAAACATTATTTCACTGAGCACAAAACATGAAAACTTCTCTACACTCGAGGCTGATTGATTAACAATGTTCACACAACTGGCCTACTTAAGAGGCAGATTTTTGGCACATTATTTCAAATGAAATTTCCTCCCTCCCAACTGTGTTGCCAGTACAGCATCAGTTTTCCCTAATATAGTAACAATAATTTAACCTTTAGAAATTGACAGTCAAGTTATTTGGTTTCAGCACGATAGGGCTACTTGCTACACATCCAGTAGCATCTTTTTTACTTCAGTTGTTTCCGTATCACTGAATTTCACAATATGGTGATGTTTCATAGTCTGCGCGACCAGCATACCTTAACTTATGTGACTTTTAGCCATGGGCTATCTGAAAAGTAAAGTTTTTGTGTTGAAGCCCCGTGATATAGCTGAACGTTAGCAGTGCATAAGAAATGAGGTTGCTGTTACTCCTCTACTAATGTTATGAAAAGTTACTGCAAGTTTGCAGAACAAATTACAAGCCTGTATAGATGTGAACGGACGTCACTTGAGAGACATTATCTACTATAGACAAAGTTGCAAAATCATGTAGATATTTTAGTTGTATTTGGAATATTAATCTAAGATCTGTTATAAAACAATTTCACTTTAAAAACTGTCATGCTTTGTTGGCTTGCCCATAAATCCTCCACCCCTGTTATTAAACATGTAATTTACATTAAAACTCATGTTTCAGTCTGCAGGTCAGGTTACCATCAAACTGCAGATCTAGAAAAATATGCTTGCTAGAAAAATAGCCAACAACATTTTGTATGACAATTAGTTTGTATTTTTTTTATTGGTTTAGCTAAATTAAGAAATTATATCTTAAAATAAATATAGTATATAAATATTGCAGTTGAATACAAAAGTCAGAAAGTAAAATTTTAAAACTGTCACAGGTTCAGGATTTGGAGATCTGCATAATGATAGTGATAGCAACTGCACATACGAAGGTGAAAATAATGTTATACTGCAACAGACAAGCAACTGGCTGATTCAAGTGTGGAATAACAGGCATAACAAATCTTTCTCATCACCTCTTCAATCTGTTTTGTTTTTGTATGAAGACAGAGATAACAGAATGGTGGCCAGGACTTTGAATGAGATATGTCATCCGCCAGGTAAATTGAAGTAATTTGGTAACCAATTAAAGAGATTTTAACAACTTTCTGTTTTCACTGTTTTTAGGAAAAATCTAGGTTGGCATTTTAAAACAAATCTTGTGCCGTTTGCACATTACGATCGTCTCCCTCGGACAGCTCAGACTTTCGAAATCCCTCTGTGTTTAATTTACTTTGTGTCTTTGTGTTCATTTTTATGTTCCATGATTTAGTTTTAGTGTTCCTGCCGTCTGTGATTAGCTCGCCATTCTAGCTTTGCAGCCGACAAGTAATATACTGCGGCTAGAAACTTTAGCCCTGCCTCCGGGGTCTGAGTGTGGTGGACGGCACCTGTATGGCTTCTGACTGCTGGTTCCTGGAGACACAGCGTGGTACCTACGGGCTGGGCCAAGCCTTCTTCTCTGCGACCCAGAGGGGCAGCCACCTTTTCACACTGTCCATCCATCGGCCTCCAGGATGAAGACATCAATATGCAGATGACCCAAACCCAGTTTATTTTCTGGCCCTTCTGGCCCCCAGCATTGAACATTTTGAAGATGTGTCTTCAGTTGAACTTTATGAAAAGACTTGTTTGTGGTTCAAGAAACATTTACCTTTTTCGAGATAAATATTTAGATTTTATTTTTATGTTGTTTAGTTTATATTTTTGGGGGTGGCTTTTTCTAGTAATTTTCTTTTAAATTACGGGGTTCTCAGGAATTCTTCACTTTATTGTTCCCATTAGGAGCCAACCAGTTTAGCCTTTTGGATTTTGGCGTAATTGTTAATTTAATTCTTTGTTTAATTTGTTTTTTAATTTTTCCAAATTGGCCAAAACCTTCCAAATTTCTGTTGTTATTCGAGGCCTCGTAAGTTCTGCTGCGCTTGAAAATTTAGACTTATCTTTATAACTTTAGCTTATAACTTAACTTTAGCTGAGTTGAATCCCGATATAGTTGTCCTAACTGAGCACAATATGAGCAACTTCGAGTTGGAACGATTTAACTTAGAAAGCTATAAAGTGATTTCACAGTATGCTCGCACAACTACAACCGGAGTCATGATCTTGTCTAAAGAAAGTTTTAATATGAAGCAGCTGGTTAATGTTAAAGTGAATGACTTGTGTCAGGATAAATTGTTTGAGTGCTGCTTGGCCAAATTTAAAACTAAAAATGCTAACTGTTTACTAGTGGGAATTTATAGGACGCCAAATTATGAAAGTTTAGAATTTTTAAGTAGGTTAAATCTCCTAATAGAACTTTTAATAGACAAACAAAAATACTTGATCCTAACAGGAGACTTTAATATTGATATCTTAAAAACTACAACTGAAAATAAAGAATTGAAAAATACTTTAATTCGTAATGGAATGAACTATCTCATAAATTTTCCCACTAGAGTAACATCAACTTCCAAGACATGTCTAGATAATTTTTTTACTAATATGGATAAAAATGATACTAAGACCAGTGGAATTGTCACTGCTCTTTCTGATCATGATGGGCAGATCTTGGAGATAAAAAACTCACTGAATAATATATATAATCAAAATTTAAGTTACACTGGAAGAAAGTTTTCTAATGAAAACATTAAATTATTTATATCTTTATTAGAGAAAGAAGAATGGGAATCAGTTTTTTTCTCCCCAGTTGAAGAGAAATATAACTGTTTTGATAACTTATTTAAGTTTTATTTCAACTTATCATTTCCTGTTGTTCAAAAGAAGACTAAAACTCTCACAAAAACCTGGATAACCGAAGACCTAAAAAAAGATAAAAACAGCATTATAAGTTTTAGTAATTTGGCAAAGCAAAGTAATTCTCTAATTTTAAAAGATGAATTAAAAATGAAATATTCTGTGTATAAATCTAAGTTACTAAAAACAAAAAAAGCATATTATGATGAAAAAATTAAAGAATCTGAAAATATTAGTAAAACATCTTGGGAAATAATAAATAAGGAAACAAAGAAAATTACTGGTAAAGCAGAAAAGAACTTAATTTTACAAGCTGATAATAAAATAATTTCCCATCCTTATGAAATTAGCAATAGTTTTAATAATTATTTTGTTAGCACAATTGAAAGCATGTTGCAGGAATTACCATCAAAACATAATAATTTTAAAACAAAAGGATTTTCAAAACAAACCTCAAATTTTAGATGCCCTCCAATTGGTGAAAAAGAACTGTTAGACATTTTTAAGACCCTAAAAAATAAGTGGTCATGTGGTTATGATGAGGTTCCAACTACAATATTAAAATTGGCTAGAATACCATTAATTAAACCGCTGTTACACTTAGTAAATTCTTCTTTTATCTCTGGTATATTCCCTAGTAAACTTAAAAACTCAAAGGTTATACCAATATTTAAAAAAGGGGACCAAACTGATATTCAAAATTATCGCCCAGTTTCGATTCTCCCATCAATGTCAAAAATTTTTGAAAAAGCAATGTACATTAGGCTTACCGAACATTTAGAAAAATATAAAATTTTTGATGAGGAACAACACGGTTTCCGCAAAAATAGATCAACACTCACAGCCCTTGTAAGTTTTACTGACTCCCTAATTGAATCCATAGACAAAAAAATAAAGTTGCAGGAATATTTATTGATCTATCTAAAGCTTTCGATAGCATCTCACACAGTAAATTAATTAAAAAATTGCAGAAATCGGAATAAAAAATAACTATTTGAATTGGTTTGAATCATACTTATCAAATAGAAAGCAATATGTTGAGATTGCTAAAACTCAGAATAACAGGATATCTAAATTTAAATCTAAATTACAAACAATTCAATATGGAGTTCCCCAAGGGTCAATTTTAGGGCCTCTATTATTTATATGTTACATCCAAAATATGCCCAGTTGTCTGAGTCAGTTTGACGGAATTAAAAATGAATTGTGTCTTTACGCAGATGACTCAAATCTCATTATGTCAGCAAAAACCAGCTTAGATTTAGAATTAGCCTCTTTCACTGAACTATCTGGAATTCAAAAATTTTTTATAGATAATGGTCTTATTTTAAATATGAAAAAAACTAACTTTATTTCATTTGGAACAAAACAAAATAGAAACATCCATGAATTTCAAATTTGTATCGATAATGAGTTTGTAAATGAAGCAGAAAAAATCAAATTTTTAGGTCTGTATGTGGATAAACATCTCACCTGGGATTCACATGTTGACCACATAATCAATAAAATTAACACAGGTATCTATGCCCTAAAACGATTATCTTCTCTCTGTAGTTTATCAGTGCTTCGAACTGTATTTTACGCTCTTATTCAATCTCATATATCCTACGGGATACCTGTCTATGGAGGGACCTCAAATCAAAATTTAAATAAAATTCTCAAACTTCAAAAAAAAGCTTTAAGAACAATCTTAATCTTAACAATCTTAATCTTAACATCTTAATGTTAACAATCTTAACAATCTTGCGATTAAAAAGTGATGATTCGGTTAAGGAACATTTTACCAAATTAAGAATATTGACAGTTCATAGCCAATATATTTTTGATACAGTCACTTATATAAAAAATCACAAACGTAATTTAAAAACTTTGAATGAGGTTCACTCTTATAACACCAGAAACAAAGCTACCATAATTTTACCTCATCATAACCTAGAAAAGTTTAAGAGAAGCACCACTTATTCTGGAATAAAATTTTTTAACTATATTCCCAAAATAATAAGAGAAGTAGATGATCTAAAAACGTTTAAACTATTGCTTAAAAACTTTTTGTTGCAGAATGCATTTTATTCACTGGAAGAATTTTTATTCATTAGGACCACATTTTTAATGATACTTTTTACTTAGGCCTAGTGTCTTATGTCAAGACAAGGAATATTAGTGATATATTTTAATTAGTATAGATGCATAATGACACTATTCCATGTACAATTATTGTATAAAAGCGAATAAAGACATTTTGACTTTGACTTTGACTATATAATCTGTAGTTCTAATTTATTTTAATTTCTAATTTTCTAATTATGTTTTAATTTATTTGTAGTTATTGTTTCCTTGTTGTAGTTTATTCATTCAAGTATTTTGTTATTTAATTATTCTTGGATGTATTCATTGTTATTATTTATTTATTATTGTTGTATTTTTCATAGATTTATACATATTTTTGATAAAAATGTTATGAGGCCTAACCTATTTTTGGTATATGTTCAGTTTGATATTATTTTCCACTTTTGCTGATATTTTAAAATATTATCTTGTTGTTTTTTTTATTTGCTTCTTTTGCCTGGAGGCCATATAATATATTTATACATTTTCTGTAACTTTTGACAAATATTGTAACTTTTCAAAAACGATCAACAGCCCGTTTTGTCCGTAAATGTTTAATTTTTTTTCTGTCACTTAATATTTTTGTTAATACTTTTGAGTTTAATGTTTTTTTTTATTTTCATGTAATAAACAATATTTTTGCCATTCAGCTTGTTTTTTTTCTGTGTCGTGCTCCTTAGTCCTGAAATGGGCCCAGCAATGTTTTGATAGTACGAGGGTGGATTGCAATCTTTGGGTATTACTTCAGTCTAACAACATACAGTCATGACACTTCTATTGCAGCGCTGTGGATGCTAGTGCTCAAAGTAGTCAGCCAGCACAACTATGCTACATTACTGTTGTATTGCATTGTACCTGGCAAACAAGTATAATAATAATTATAATAGAAAACGTACCATGGCAGATTATTAATCATCAGTCATATGACATTTACTAATCACAGCTGTGGATGTAAACAGAGTACAGATATGCACTGCTGGCTGGCTGCTAGGATCTCTAGAGGTGTGCTTGTTGCTAATATCTAACGGAGTGTTGCGACTGTATTGTTAGACTGTAGTAACACTATTTAGCTTCGCTGTCTGAACGTGTAGTGAAATTAATTTTTAGTATTCATAATAATCTCAGAATCTCAAATTTGATAAGGAGAAAATATACTAAATTGAATACCTAATGTGGGAATAAAACCATTTTATAACTTGAATACAAAATTGAGTACAAAATATTTAGTACTAAAATAGCCCAATTCATTAATTAAAACAGTATATAGCTAGATGTTCTATTCATATATTGCCTATTTATGTAGATGAAATTTATAATTACTCTTACTATGAAACATCAAGTTAACAATCTTCTGTTTGTGAATTTTCAGTGATATTGCAGACATATCAGTGGCTTATAACTTGGTTGGTTGACAAAACGTCAGAAACATACAATTTTCACAAGAAATTGGGGAAAAGTTCATTCTCAGCTCGAAATGACTCACAAGTTTTCAATGCAAGGAGTCTTTCAATTGCTTACATTGAGGTAACTTATTTAATATTATGCACACAACTTTTTGTGATGCATCCTTCTAGTGTGTCCTAGACAATGTCTTCTTAACTTCTTTATATCTCTAATCATTTGTCAACCTCTCCTTCATAGCCTCATATCTGTTGAATCCAGTCTTCTTATATCTTCTTTTATTAGTCTATGCTGTAGCATATTTTGGCTCACTTCTTGGATCGCTGCTTCTCTTCTTTCTATGTCATATAGTGGGTGTGTCTTTTTTTTGTTCTCTGTGTCTTTGTCTTGTGTTCGTTGGGTTGGCTCAGCCGGTTCTTTTTCAGTCGTTTTGGCCCGGCCTTTGGAGGTCACTTTAGGTCACCACTGGGCAGTACTCTGTACCAATGGCTGGATAATTCCTAAAGGCTTTCCAGCTCCAGAATCTAGTTACCATACAGTTCCCTGGCGAAATTGAAGAGGGTTTGAGCCGCAGTGATGTTTTAGCGGGCTGGCCTTCTGTCTTCCTCTTGCTGGCTCAGTGAGGACTGCCATTCTATTTCCCCTTGCTGCGTCAACAGCTGCATACCAAGTCACTACTTCTGTTCTTGGTTGTTAAACTTTATTCCTTGTCTTCTTATATATTCCCATTATTGAGAATTTTAACAATATGAGATATTAGCTAATTATTCTACATTCTTTACACTTTGTAGCGTTCTTTTTCTTTTGGATTTGCACTATAAAATGTTTGGCTCAACTCTTTTCTCCCTTGTCCTTTCATTGCCTCCAGTATCTCTGCTGTTAGTTCACTGCTACTTGTTTGTTGCCTTATCATTTTTTATATATTTTATTGATACCTCTATTTCCTTTCTAATAATTTAGTACATTAGAGAGATAGGACATCAGCAAACTTACCTTAAAAGACAAGTTCACTAACATCAGAGTAGTAGTCACAAACACAAAATAGACATAACGTCTCTCTCTCTCTTTCCCTCTACTCACCTGAAGAAAATGCCTGTGGTGTTGAAAATTTGTGAGATTATGTCTATTTTGTGTTTGTGACTACTACTCTGATGTTAGTGAACTTGTCTTTTAAGGTAAGTTTGCTGATGTCCTATCTCTCTAATATACTAACTCCTGGCCTAGTGCCCTTTAACCTTTCTAATAATTTGAATCCTGTGAAATTTTCTCAAAGTGTCATTTTCCTCCACCCCCATTTTCCATTCTTTTGGTGTAGGCTCCATTGTCAATCGTATAGGCTCTCTATGAACTTCTATCTACTTATAACTTTCTTCGTTTTGTAATCAGTTTATCTTCCTTTTGTTTTAGTTTCCCTTTTCCATATCTCTAAAAATGATCTCATTTGTCTCACTTTGTACATTAATTAAATTTCCTTACCCTAATTAGTACTTCCATCAAATTAATGTTTTTATCAATTTTTTTTTATTTTCTTTCTTTCTTCTCAATTAATTTAGTTTTCTGTGATTCAGTTGTTTCATCTTTTGGCATTATATGTTTCCACTTTTTCCATTTCACCTATAGTAGTAATAATCTCAATATAGTGTGATTTTCTGTTAATAGAATTGGTGTGTTAAGGGTAATTTCATACGTATTTTAATTAACGTTGAAGTGTATTAAATATGATTTCAAAATAATTTGTTTCAGTACTATCCAAAATCTCGTCACATTACTATACATCATCATCAGACCTCAGATAGAATGATATATGATGATCTACTAATGCAGTATGTAAATAAACACACAGCTGATCAGTAATAACTTGGACAAGTGAATCTTAGGCCCTAGTAGAAAAACCATCTTACCAAGCAAATTAAATGAGGAATTTAGTATGTTGCATAGGACATTAGACAGTTGACTGAATGAAATAAATTTACTTAACATTAGGCTTGTGGCCACAGGGAGCAGTAAACTGTCGCTCTAGCCCCTCCAAATAAACTATATCAATGCAATCTAGAATTACGCTACATTTTACTGCTTACTGCCAGCAACAGATTGTAGCCCGTGTATCCGGAGCCTAAAGCCTAGTGCAGGCTACGCTAAACAATCACGAACAATTCAACAACAAAAAACTTTCAATCAACAATTAACAAATATGAATACTTAATTAATTTATAATTTGTAAAAAAAACACAATAAAATGAAAATTTAAAATGTATATGCTAGACCTGTCAAAAACTAGTTTTCATTGCAGTTTGTTGCTTATGATGATGAAAATCTTGTGTTTGAAAAGCTTCAAAATACAGTTTTGAAATTTTTATTTGAATGAGTGCGTTTTTATTTATGCAAATTATAAAATATCCAATAAGTAATTTTCATTATTGTGATATAACATTTACTTATTCACATTCCTGTATTTTAAATTTTCAGCATTATATTATAAAATGCTTTTGGGATATTTGCTGTGAAGACATAGAAAGTGAAATAAAGGCTGTACTCACCAAGTTGTGTGCACTCTATGGACTCACCAGCTTGGAGAAACATCTGGTCTATTTGTATCAAGGTAATAATACATTACGTTAATTTTGTCAAAAGATAGAAACGAATGCGTTGAGTAAGCATTTCATGTGAAATATTACTGGTTTATCTTGAGACTTCGTATTTGTGCATGTCAGACTCCTAATGTCTACACTGACATTGAAATCTTTCTTATTGTGAAACCTAACTTGTTTGAAATACTCTAAGAACTGTTCTAGTCTTCATTTGATGATATTTACTCAGTGCATCTTTGCAAAATAAGACAACACATGTGAAAAGCACTGATAATACGGTTTTAAGACCATAAGCAAAAATCGCTTATCGTACATTAATGACAACTTTCTGTTGAATTCAGTAGCATTTCATAACTATCACCACTAGAAATTCAACGGACTACAAATTAATTGTTCTTCAGGGGAGGGGTCCCACAACTTTTTCATACCACATCCCCTCCTGTTAAAATGAAGCCTCCCCACGCCCCCTCACTTAATAAATTGTATGGAATATTTGGGCATATGAAAAAAATAAAAAATACATTAAAAAAATATTTACTTCTAGTTTCAAAAGAAACACTATATATTATTTTAAGTTTAAATTTCCTAGATAAAGAAGTTTTGGAAAGAGAAAAAGATGTTAGTTTGTTAATGAGATGGATGAGCATGCATTTTCACTTGTCTCATATCATAGCTTCATATCTTATATGCGAGTCTCGCTCCTTCTTGACTTGACACCCCCTCTCCCTAACCAGTTTGGGAACCCTGCCCTAGAGTATTAAAGGCGTAGAGTATTGTCTAACAAACTTCTTGATAAAAAATATATAAAACTTACTATCCTTTGTAATTACAAATACGAATTATAACTTGAGAGTGTTATTGTATATTTTATTACTATTATTATTAGAGTTTGATCTCTGTTGGATCGTGCTAAGAAAACTTGACTTCATTGGTCGCATAAGAAAAAAATCTAATACTTCTTGTACGTTTCCAATTTAGTTTCTGTAAGTTCTTATTAATTCTACTGCCCATTTTATCCCAGTTTGTTTTGAAATAATGAGTCTTTGACATAATTTCCCACTTCTCTCTTTTTTGTCTATATTTTTTATAAAGAAACACTTTACCACAGCCCACAATTAGATAAGGTTAATTCAATTTTTGGTTATAATATTTTTTATTTTATTAGAAATATTATGGTGTTTAAAATTGATTTCATAAATTGACTTGTCTGAATATTTTTCAATATCTTTGTTGATACATTATAATCATTAAAGTTCATTCTGGATGATTGTTGTTTGTTTGCTTTTTGGCTGATTTACTGTTGTTAATAGGATAAAAGACATTTAATTAGTACTGATTAAATCATGATTTAATTAGGATTACAGAAGTAGCAGTCAGTCTAAAATCATAAAAACTTAATATCATAAACTAACTCTCATAAAAAAATTTTACTTGATTGTTTAGTTTGCAATAATCAAATATCTAGTAACCAGTATAAATTACAAACGTCTGCTGATGCTAGTATGTTAATGGTTTTATTGATATTATATTTCCGTGCTTAATTTCCAGGCGGGTATATTGAAGGGAAGATCCAGAGTGAGTTGATACACACGGCCATCTTGGATTTATGTGAGAAGCTGAAGCCTGAAGCTGTCTCTCTTGTAGACGTTGTAGCACCACCAGATTTTGTTCTCAACTCGGTCCTTGGTCATTCTAATGGAGAGGTTAGTGGTTCCTTGTGACAGGGTTTTCCTCACAATTGTCGCAATAAAGCAATTGTAAATCGGACATGTTTACAGTATACTAGTAATTTAAACTAAGTTTGATAGGTTTATCTAACCATTTTGTACAGCCAAAAAGGACTCCTACCATTTGGTTCCATAATTTGTGATATGCTTATATTGCATTATTAATTTTTATGTATTAAAAATTTATTTGTTTTCTAACATAACATAAAGTACTGCTTAAACTGCAAGTTGTAAAATTACAAAGGATTTTTAATTGCCTCTGATCAAAGCAAAATCTGCGATCTGAGCTGTTTGCTCGTACAAAACAAATTGACAACAAATATTTGTCACCTCTTTCTTTGGAAGGGACTGAACTTGCCTTCCAAATTAGCAGAAATGATTGCTCAGAACACCTTTCGAACTGTCAAAACACACATCTCTGCTCTCCTATATCTAATCTTCGCACTGATCCATTCTACCTGACATCAAGCATCCTCATCTCAAGAGACAGATCACCAGGTTACAACTCTCCCATCAGTTCATTATCCCTCCAACTAAATTCACCATAGCATCATTGAGAAACATATTGAATAGCATCCTTTGTCGTCATAAGTTGAAAGGACATTTTTGTTTCAGCTGTTACAAGTGTTGGGTTATTTTTTATTAATAACAAACTTAACAAAATATATGCTACAGAACTTAGTCAAGATAAATTTTACTAAATTCTTTATAATAACTTTAATTAATACTATAACAGGATATAGTTTCTGAATATTTCACTACGATAATATTTTATGTTGATTTCAATATTATCGAGATGAAAAATGTCCGATCGGTTTAATAACAATTGTCGTGTTCAAATTAATTTTTTTTATTAATCTGGAACATATATATAAACTGGTAATTTGAATTAAATTTTCGTACTTGGAGTCAACAGTCCAAAAAGTCAAATATTTGTCAACATGATCTTAAGCTAGTGGCCCATCATATTCCAGGGGAAACAAAAATAAAAAAGGTGTGGACATAAAGTTTAATATACAATACAAAATATATGAATCAAAAGCATATCTGTAATCGCATGGACTCTTAAATTAACCATTTAACATGTGAAATACCAATACAACTAAAACACACAACTCCTTAAAGATTAACTTTAGAATTTAGATTTACAACTGGTCTACTAATACTGTTAAAGAAAAGAAAAAAGGTGGAAACTAGGACCGTTATGCGTGGGTTTTGCTGTATTGCTGAAATTGTTAGAGTATTGCTAGTTTAAATTTAGTAGAAAAAAAAGTGTATGGAAATAAGCCTACATAGGCAATGCTGCCTGTGCGTAGGCTTGAGTTTCTTATCAGTAGAATAATATTTTCACTAATTTATCCAGTGTATTTAAAATTGTAAAAGAATGTTGTTTATGTTTTTTTTTTTTTTTTTTTTACTAGTTCTGTATACCATCTCATTTTCTTTTTTAACTATTTGTTTTGAAAATTTGGCAATGTTAAGTAACTCTGCTATATTCAAAAATGCTTTATTACAGCACAAGCACAAGAGAAAAAAAAAAGAAAGAAGGAAAAAAGTTAATATATGCCTACATGAGTCAAGGAGGGAGGCAGAGAGAACGCTGTGGCTGAAAAACTATAGTAGTAGTATAGAATCAGTCCGTAGTTGCGTGGTAAAGGATGTTCAGGTTGTGGCCATGTCTGTATTCGGCAGTGATAAGAGCCTCTGCCTCTTGTGTACTGATAAGAGACAACCACTGGTTAGCATTTGTCTTTAGAGAAGCTAATGATGGAGAAGAGAACAATACCAGACCCACATTCTGACGATAGTTGGACAGATTTCTAAACAATGTATGACATGTATAGAATGGATTTGTTGATAGATAGGTTTTAGCTAAGGAAACAGCTGAAATTCCAACATTACGTGAATATCTTGTATTGTGCGAGTGGGAAATTCTAGAAAAGATTATGTTATGTTTTTTAAATATATGAATTAAAAGGGCTTTTATGTATAGATGACGTACACTTAAAATACCAGTCTCAAAAAACAGAGCGTCAGTTGGATATCTAAAACCTTTGTTAAATCCCACTTTTAATATAGATTTTTGAATGATGTTAAGAGACTGTAAATTACTTTTAAAAGCTCCCCCCCATGAAATTATTCCAAAAGACAACAAGGACTGAACGTAGGCAAAGTACGCTAACTTGATTTCTTTTTCACAGAGAATATCTCGAATCCGCTTGAACGCAAATACGTATTTACGTAATTTCTTTTTCAAACAGTCTATGTGTTGAGCCCAGTTTAATCGTCTATCAAAAATTACCCCCAAATACTTATAATATGTCACACCCTCAATAGCCTCGCAGCCGCATACCCGGCTATTGTAGTCTCCACAAGAATGAATCATTAAATTATCTAAGGTATAATCGGTATTACTCCTTAACGAGATAGGTAAGTATTTTGTTTTACTGACGTTCAAGCAAAGGAGATTCTGATCAAACCACGTTTTTAAGGACATGAGATCTCTTAAAGCAAATGAGCGCCTCTGCCCAGTCCCGACCCTTTACGAGCGCCAAGGCGTCGTCGCTATCTATATTAGTTGTAGGTGTTGAATATTTAAGACATCATATTGTGTTAAAAACATCAATAAGTGATAAACAAGATAAAAGGTAACTGAACACACTGTTCACTAACTCCCGAAAACTAGTTTAACTTGGAGAACACTCGATGACATTTGTTTACCGCAATTCAGCTTTACAGAGAAACCATGAGTCCTTGGTAACAAATTAGGTTCAGTTATAATTACAAGCATTAATTATAGAAACAGACCAATTTTTGCTGTAGACGCATACTTGTACTGCTATATAACAGTGAACTGTCCCAAATAAGTGCTCATACATACAACTGTTTGGCACACCATTAGTCACTTCAGTTGTGCTGGGGAGAGAGACTGCTGGCGCTACCTGTGAAGACAAAACAAGAACTAATGTCATAGAAGGACCCATACGAGAGTGGACAGTCTTCTTGTTTCTATTGTCAATGCTGAAACTTATTTTTTATGAAAACCAAGCCTAGAAAATGAGAATTTAATCATGAAAATGCACTTGTTTTTGTTACTAGGCCTAATTGACTATTTAAATTAGATGAATGAATAAATTGATTGTACTAAAATATTTTTAGGTATACAAAAACTTGCAACAAGCTTTTTTGCAATCTCCAGTTGGCATGAAGAGGCCAGCTTGGTGGACAGAACTACCATTCCAGAAACACCGATCCCATTTGTAACAAGATGTTGTTTGAGAATGTGAACTTGGACTTATCAACATGAACAAACTTCAGTAAATCATTTTTATAGCAAACAGGAATATAATATTAATAATTTTTTTAGTTTATTTCATAGTTTTTTTTCTTTCGATAAACTTCATTTATAATATATGGTGACAATTTTAGCTGTAATATATTGTAGAAACATGAAAAATGACAAGTACTGAGGTTTGAATGATTGTGAATGTTATAAAAAGATTGTAACAACCAACTAGATGTGATTTGTAATTGTTTTGACTTGGCTGTGGAATCAAAGTTATTAAGATATTCAAACAAAAATGTAATTGAAAATCATAAAAAAATAACTATTTTCATATTAAATGTGACTAAATCTAAATACGAGTATATCAAACTTCCATATGTTTATAAATACATAACACTCAAAAAGTAGTGATTGGATTAAATTGAAATTTTTACACAATACTGTTTTTATATATTTAGTTCCTAAAATTATAAACGGGAACAGGGCATCTCCCGACCTACCTACATTTCAATAATGAAAATATCAGTGCTGGAAAAGTTCTACTGTGACGAGCTAATTGTTGCTTTATTTCAGATAAAATCAAGTAAATATCTAACCTTTATTTTAACTTCTATGAGAATACTTTACATTCCTAACAGTTAACATCATACTAAGTAAGCCACAGCAAAGCGTAGCTAGGATTGGCTAGTTATGTATAAAAGGCATATATTTGTTTATGTATGAAGCAAAATAGTTGGCACTGGTGGCACAGTGCTTAACCCAGCTGCTTAGGGACAAATGTTGTGGAGATTGTTGGCAACAGGTTGTATGCTTGGTCCTCTTAATACTGGCACAGTGTCTGCTCAATGGTTGCGATCAACGGGGGCACTACTAGAGAAGTCTGGGGTGTCCATGTTGGATGGTCAGGTTCCAGGTGTTGTGTGGGGAGGAGAAGTGAGTATAAACCTTGTCAAATAGCTGAAAATCGCACCAATACTACATGGTTCAGATTCCACGAAAAGCTGTAGGTCCCTTAGTTGCCCTGGCTAGTGGGCTATTAATAAATGATCCTTTCTGAGCTAAGTCGAACCCAATTAGTAACAATGACTACACTTGCTCATCTATTCATTCATTCAGTGGTCTCAGAGTATGGGCGAAACGTCTAGTTATATTGTAGACATTGATGTGGTTGTCACAGGAAAATGTAGAATATAGTTATGCCACCGGCTTAAGCCTAAGTTCTAAGATTATTTTTTTGTAATTGTTTTACTGGAAATAACAGATTCGCCATCAAGACCAGTCTTAAATCCATGTTGAGCTTCCTATGAGCTCTCTCATATCCTTCTTTCCAGAACTTCTCTAATTTCCCACATCACTATTATTATTACAATTTCATTATAATTTTCACTAGGTCTTGTAAATGAAATCCATCTGAGATATAACACCAGCTGTTTATTTGTCATTGGGATATTAAGTAATGAAACTATCTAACTATCAGCCTTAGTTTGTGACAAGGACTTAATTTGTTCATCTACACTCATTTGAAATCCACATCGCCCATTACTTGACGAGATAAAGTACTATCTTATCAACTATAATAGTTAATAGTAAGAGTGGTAAATGTGTGCAAATCACACAAAAAATTTGGTCTTACAGAACTTAAATTTCTTAGATAAAAAACTCAGATCCGCAACATTTTATAATATCACATTTTCTATGAATTTAAACTTCATTTCATGAATTCATTTAAACTTCATGAATTTAAAGCAAGTCCATCCAAGCAAATTGAGAACCTTAAGATAATGACGCTGGGCTTTTTTAACTAACTATGCAACCAACCAATTTAAAAGATTGTTGTAAAATTTATAAAGCACCACTGTAAACATCAAAATAATCTAAAAATAGTGGTGTCAGTTAATAACCTGGGCAAATTAGAAGTGATATATGGTCAGTAGCATTGTGATGTTAGAACTAACAGCTTTCACTTACCTGACACATGAATATTAAAATTAAAAACTTATTTGTGTGTATGTGTTTTCATTTACAAACCAAATGTCACTCCTTACCTTCAATACTGAATATAAGTGAAATATACATTCCTATTTAGAGGATATTTTCAATAATTATTAACCCATATTACAAACAAAATATTTTATTCACAAATACTTAAAAAATTGCAGAACAATTTTGCTGTGTTGGAAAAAACTAAAACATGCTTACAATTTAAATTAACTCATGTAATACACAACAAATGCTATTATTTATGCTGAGTATCACAAATAATACTTTATAAAATACTATCTTATCAACTATAATAGTTAAGTGGTAAATGTGTGCAAATCACACAAAAATTGTGTCTAACAGAACTTAAATTTCTTACATAAAAACTCATATCCGCAACATTTTATAATATCACATTTTCTATAAATATAACATGGTAACAACTATAATGATTGAATATATAAAGTTCTAAATCATTAACTAAAGGTTTTTAATGATTACAAGGCAGCCAGTGTGGTTTGTGGAATGGTTTTAAAACATTCCCCCTTCATTTATAAGTCTTTCGAGCTGTCAAACCTATTATTAATTTCATGATGTATAACAATCAGTAATATATTTTTTTGTATAATTGGAGTTTATAATCATGTTAAAATACAGGAATATAGCTAAAATGTTCTATGATTATTATTTACAAAGTAATATACTTATTTTCAACATTTCAATGACATAAAAAGAATGTTGAACCATAAACGTGACTACTCAACATGTTTATTTGAAAAATATTTCGATTTAACAGCAAATTAAAATAATTAAGCTAGAGATTGAGATGCGGAGACAGCAATTCCATATTAGACTCCACAACTATCGGCAAATCACTTGTGAATAAACTTCACACACAGGAATGCGACCCATTTAAACTGGCAAATGAAGTTAAAAAAATACAAAACATATGAGACAGTAAAATATTACGTTATATGACCCATTTGATTCAATGTATTTAGAACGAACGTGCGACACTCTTGGAATGCACGTTCTAACAAAGCTGTTGCAGGTATTTAGAGGGCACTCATTCCTCTGGCACACAAATTGTGGCATGTTTGTGAGTAAATGCTTCCGTTTGATCCAATAGCAGTAGGAACACAGCATGTTCGTCGCGCGACACTAATCGTGTTGCATAAACCAATCTTAGAAAACATGGCTAGGTTATAGATTACCAAGATTCATTTCATAAAATAGATATAAATGTTTATATTAGTTAATATTAATAAAACTTATATAACCAACTAATATTATATACAGGACATAATAAAAATTGTACTATACAAAACAAAGGTACTTCGCAAATGTGGACAGCTTAAAGATATATATATATATATTCATTATTATAGAGATATAATATGGAGTGATGAATGTAGATGAAGTGCAGTCATTGTTACTAAATTCTCCATTAAAGAACTCCAACAAGAAAATCTCCATGAGAGTTTCATTATTTTGTGTTTTACTCTTTGTGTGTGTGTGTGTGTAAACTTTTTAAGGATGTACCAAAGGAATTTTTAAAAATAAGCCTGTTTTCCTGTCTTAAAAATTCAGGCACTTGCCTTATTGTAAAAAACTATATCATACAATTCGTAAATTGTAAGCCTAACGTTTTTTACTGCATTCTTTAAAATGTTTATTTATTTATTCTGGCTCATGTCTGTATTGGCACTGTCCCACCATTTTTTCTTGTGTACTTGTATAGGTAGGCAGGGGGACAAGTCTTTATGTTTATAAAGACTTGTCCCCCTGCCTACCTATACAAGTACACAAGAAAAAATGGTGGGACAGTGCCAATACAGACATGAGCCAGATGGAGACGAGATAGATAGCAAGATATTGTTGATGAGGCAAATCTCTCTTGGGCATCAATGGCCACAGGAGAAAGAGTAGTGATTATTATGGTTTTCAACAATTTCCTTTCTAATACAACATTGTTTTGAAATGTTGATCAACTAAGTTGTTTAGCCGTTTTAACTTTTTCCTGCTAAGAGAACCTAGCGGCTTCTATTACAACTGTTTTATAGATCACGTTAATCAGACGATACATAATGTATGTTAGTAAATATGTAATGGTGAAAAATACTTGAAAATCCTGTTTAAATGCTTGCTACTTATAGTACAGTATTGACCTTGCTTATCTCCTATTGTACAATGGGTAATTACTTGAAGTTGCAAATAATTACTAACTTTGATTTAAATTTTGCACTTAGTAAAAGCTCCATTTGAATTCTGGAACTGAACAATGTTAGTCTCTTAAATTTGGATATGACTTTTAAGTCTAGCTATAAATTAACATGATTTATAAAATGAGACAAGAACATGCCACAAGTACCTTTGTTTTGCTTTAAAAACAAAATTGAAGAAATATAAAAAATTATTTAAAGGTTTTGAAACAGTTAAATACAGATACTTTTGTTACAGATACTATTTCTTAAACAGTAACAAGTTCAGGTACAAAAGTCAATATAGCCTGCCTTAATTACATGAAGCCGTTAACATTAATTGATACTCACTTAAAACTGATTTCACAATAATAATCATGTAGTGCAAAAATGTTCCATTTCAGGTACACGAGAAACTTAATTGTAGGTTTTTAATTTAAGACAGATCGCTAAATGGCATGTATGAAAATGAATTCAAAGTAAATTTACATTAAACTAATATGTAAACGTAAAGTTCATCAAGCATATGGGTGAAACTATTTACACAACTAGACAATATTTCAGGCATTGACTGACAATCTTATTCCTATGTCTTTTTTACACAGGAGGCTATAAAAATCCTGGTTATTTTCACAGAAAATAACCCAAAAATTCCATAAACTATTTCCCACATCTTGCACTTCAATATTTGTTTAGTAATTATGACATTCAGGTTTCAAGTTATAAATAACATCTCCTCCTGCATTGAACTTGAAATCTAATGAAAATCATCCAAATTTCACAAGCCATTCAATAATATACATATTAAAATACTTTACATTAGTTTACAATGTAAGTTACAATCATCAATAAACTGATTCGATATTTTTACAATTAAAATTACCTACAATTAAATATATTTGGTCCACTTATTTAATTTAATTTTTTTTTTTTTTCAAATTTCAAGGTTTTTAAACATCAGATGATGGGATTTTATACAAATATCTCTGAAGACAGAAAAATTAACAGAAATGAAAGGAAAAAAGTTAATCAGTTACATAACCGAAATTGAACACTGAAAATAAATTGAACCATCATATAATGTACAAATTTGTACAAAAATATTATGGCAGTGAGAGTAAACTATTACTAATGTATATTAATTGCAGTAAAGACTATTTTTTCAAATTACAATATGCGCAGTTACTCATTTATTAACACAATCACTCATGATTACAATGTCGCTGTGACTTAAACTTTAGTGGTCCCGGTAACACAATAAGAATTTGTTCTAACACCTTGAGTAATTTTACTCAATTATCTTCTTATCAGGTAAGAATCACTAACTCTTTGACGCTCACAATAAGTACACTGTTAGACTGATACCAGAATACTGGGAAAAATATATTCAAATAGTTTCACTTTGTGTGGCTGAACGCTATAACTGTTTATGCCGTGATCTCCGTTCACACTACAGATGGCAATACAGGGCATGGAGAGCATCCATACTACATTCTGAAATACTAACTTATCAGCTTTCACTGCACTCATTACTGTTTATCAATACTTATACTCATTTGAAACCACTAACGTGGAATCATATACCTTGAATAATAATATAATCTCATATAATAACATCACATATTTTAAAATTATAATAATTTGAATAAAGAAATTGGTGGTGTATATTTATAAGTGTGTAATTAATAAATATAAAACAACACAAAAACACTAAAAAAAAGGGAATAAGGCGAGGGCATGTTTGAAAGTGGAAAGTTTGAAACATGTTGACAGGAAGAGGGAAGAAAACAACCAATGATTTGTGCAAAATGAAGCAGTTCTAAAACAGTGCTCTAATGACTCAGAGGTAAGATACAGGCAAATTTAGATCTTTTACAGCCATTTTAAAAGAACAACAACAAAGTTTATGAGAAATATACATGAATGTCTTCTCTTCAATTAGAGATATGGGTAATGAGAGGTTCAAATTCTGAACTTACTTATGTGACTGGAGATAAATATTTTGACAATATGACACCAGTTCTTTGTACTGTAAGTTTTATTTTTGGCCTTTTATTTTTTCCATTTAATTTTATTATTTCACTATCTTTTTTTTTGGTAGATGACAAAGTAAAGTAATACTTTTTTTTTTAATTTTATACTAATTAATTAAATAGTTTTTTAATGTGCATAATACGTGTTGGTACATATACAGTACAAGTAAACGTTACACAACACAAATTTATTACAAAATAAGCACAAAATGCACAAATATATTATAATACAAGTACAAAATACACAAATATTATTTCTTTTGTGAGTCCCTCTGGTCTGAGGAAGGTGAGCGTGGTTCACAGAAATCGATCACCATAATATTTGTTTATTTTGTACTTGTATTGTAATATATTTGTGCATTTTGTGCTTATACTGTAATAAATTTGTGTTGTGTGATGTTTTCTTGTAGTGTAATAATTAATTTAAAACTCTGAAAACATTCAACCAATAAGTGTCTCTAAATTGAATTGAAATGTTGTGTTTTTACTACTGCTTTTAAAACTAGTAATACAAGACAATGAATTATTTATGTCTAAACTAGACATATACTTTTTCTCTAGTATTTTACTTCCAAGGATATATTGATCCATATTACACTTCTCAATGAAACACAAAACAGTTCTATTTATCTCAATAACACACTAACTGATGATATTAATCTGAAACCTACAATTTATGTTTAACATGTAACATTATAACTCAAGTAATGGTGGATCACAAGAGGCAAGCTACTCGGTAACCAGTGGCACTGGCCACAAACCGTAACTTTCAGCCTCCAAACACTACTGGCCTAAAACAATTGTACTATTTACAGAATTGACTATTTACAAAATAAAAAGCAGAACCCAATACCACAGATAACTAACTCTACCCAGATGGCTCACAATATATGGAAAAAGCGTGTGTGCTGTTTAAGGCGTTTGTATAGGCAACACACATTACACGACCATGAATTTAGGATGCGACGTTGCCGCATTGAACAAGTATTAAATCTCAATCATTATTATCAGCTGATATTTGTTATTAATATGGTCAGTTGAATGACTTCAATTTGGCAACGCCGCACAGTTGACAACTGCTTGACGCGCTTTAAAGCGGACAGTTGACACACTACGAAAAAATGTTTAACACTCTTTAGCATTGGAATGAGCTATCTGGGTAGAGTTATTTATCTTTGCCAATACTATCGACATGAATGCTTGAAACAGTTCATAACAAATCTAAGCCATAACTATCTACTCATCCATAGTGGTCCACGACAACTGATGAGGAACATTAACCAAATAATGGGTCTTGAGGAACCAGTTAGAGATCAGTCTTCCAAGGTACTGTCCTTCAGTCACTGAAGAAAGACAAAATGTCACGTTTCCCCCTGAAAATAAATGAGGTTACTTTTAGGATGCTAGGCCTAGAATTTTAGCAAAAAAGGAAAGGGAAGCAGTATAGCTGATAAAATGTCAACTGGGGACAGACATATTCACAACACAAAGAACAGATAGTTATTCTAAAATATTTCACAAACAATCTGGTCTTTGTGATGTGTATGTGTCTATCTTCAGTTTACCATTTTATAAGGTATGATGCTTTCCTCTGAAAATAAGATTATTCTTTATTTTGTATTAAGTGCTCCAGTGTCACTGATATGTCACAGATGGTAAAGATAATGAAGGCTTTAAAACAGATTTATAGTGTTCTTGATCTACGTAGACGTAGATTTTTTATTACTTTACTATAGGTATGGATTTTACCTAAACTACATTTGATTTTCTTCTAAATACTTAAGAATCTCAATCCCATTCATTGTTAACATATTTTTGTTCTACCTAAAAATTCATCTAACGTCTTTATATGACTAATACAAACCAAATATTCGTATGAGACAACTTTAAGTTTCGTCGACAGCTCAATGTATGGCCACCGAGAGATACTATCTGCGTGCTGTCACTTCATCATCATCGGAACATCAAACAGATCTGCGATCCCTTCACTATCTGCCAAGTTGAATGAGTAGTCTCTGCTGTTGGGCGGAGGACTGAGTCTTAAGAAAGGGCTTGACACTGCAATCATGAGTAAAAACAGTAATTAATACAAAATATTTACTAATACAAGTGAACCAGATGCATGTCTGTTTAGTTTATTTATTATTTAATTCAAAGGTTTATACATTAAGATTCCTAAGCCACTGTGAAATGGGTGAGGTAACTATATTCAATAAAATTAGTATATTAGAGAGATAGGACATCAGCAAACTTACCTTAAAAGACAAGTTCACTAACATCAGAGTAGTAGTCACAAACACAAAATACAAAAAAATCACACAAATTTTCAACACCACAGGCATTTTCTTCAGGTGAGTAGAGAGAGAGAGAGACACTGAAATGACTTCCACTATTGCTGGGTAGG
The DNA here is from genome assembly GCA_035578905.1 of Stictocephala bisonia. Classification (NCBI taxonomy): domain Eukaryota; kingdom Metazoa; phylum Arthropoda; class Insecta; order Hemiptera; family Membracidae; genus Stictocephala; species Stictocephala bisonia. The sequence goes on from JAQJVL010000320.1 coordinate 609,755, forward strand.
TGGCTGTGGTGGGGGGTGTACATCCATAGAGCAACACTCAGATGTAGATGCAGTATTTCAGTTAGTATATATAAAAATATATATGAAGTTTGCTGATGGGGAAGGGGTTGAAGGGAAGTGGTCTATCTTATGTTCAGATTAGGTGGGTCACGGGATTTTGTTATCCATTGGTGTGCTAATTCCATCCTTCGGAGTTGGGAACTATTGGCATGGGAAGGAAGGGATCTGATTACCTTAGTGGTGTAACACTGATCAAAATTTTGATTATGGAGAAGAGTATGGGCAGAGACAGGTTTTTCACCAGTGAAACCCTTCGAAAACGCATGAATGGCCATAGACATGATTGCAAAGTCCAAAATCCTGAAAAACCTGTCTCTGCCCATACTCTTCTCCATAATCAAAATTTTGATCAGTGTTACACCACTAAGGTAATCAGATCCCTTCCTTCCCATGCCAATAGTTCCCAACTCCGAAGGATGGAATTAGCACACCAATGGATAACAAAATCCCGTGACCCACCTAATCTGAACATAAGATAGACCACTTCCCTTCAACCCCTTCCCCATCAGCAAACTTCATATATATTTTTATATATACTAACTGAAATACTGCATCTACATCTGAGTGTTGCTCTATGGATGTACACCCCCCACCACAGCCACCTACCCAGCAATAGTGGAAGTCATTTCAGTGTCTCTCTCTCTCTACTCACCTGAAGAAAATGCCTGTGGTGTTGAAAATTTGTGTGATTTTTTGTATTTTGTGTTTGTGACTACTACTCTGATGTTAGTGAACTTGTCTTTTAAGGTAAGTTTGCTGATGTCCTATCTCTCTAATATACTAATTCCTGGCCTAATGCCCTTTAACCTAACCTATATTCAATAAAAGAATCTCTACTCACCTGAGGAAAATGTCAGTGGAACTGAAAATTTGTGAAAAAGGTGTTGTCCCTGTATTTGCTTACTACTGTAAGGTGTTAGAGTGGACTTGTCTTGTTAGTTAAGTTTGCTAATCCTATCTCTCCTGATAATTAATTACTGGCCTAGTTACCTTTGATCTAACCTAAAACATTCAGTAAAATATTGGCAAGTTTACAGCCTGTACTATATCAACTGATTTACTTATTACATTTAAATTTTCTCTAATAAGTTCATCATTATCATAACAATGAAAACACGAGGTTAACACTCCCAAAGTTCTTCAGACATTTACAGTGTTTCACCAGAAGTTTTCAGATCCAGGAATGGATGCAGTAGGTGAGAAAATAAAAATACTTTATGATGAAAATAACGTTAAGTATGCTGTTATTTTGGTTGACGAAATTAAGGAAAAGAGAAAAGAGGTTTGCAACAAACTCCCAGCTTGTGGGGGTAAACCCATGTTCAATTACTCATCATGAAAAGCAAAGTAAATACAACAAAATGGTAATAATAGCAAGACTCAAAAGAGCTCTCCATTCTATCATGAGTTGTAAATTTTCCATATCACTATTTTGAATATCATTAATAGTTTAGAATTTGTAAAAATGTGTTATACGTGAACATATTGGAGCCAAACATTTTCAGGTGTTATAATAATTTAAGATCTACATCTGTAATGCAACTTGCAATGATATTAGGAAAAGCAACTAAATCAAATATCAAAATAAATACAGCCAAACCAAATCTATATATAAATCAAACTTCTGTATATTTGTATAGACAAACCCAAAAAGTAGTGCCAAAAAGTAGTGAATGGATTTACTTGAAAATGTTTACACAACATTGCATTTATATTCAAACGTGTTTTTATATATTTAGTTCCTACTAAAATGTTAAACGGGAACAGGGAGGGCATTTCAAGCATTTCCCGACCTACCTACACTTCACAAATGAAAATAAATGTTGATGCTGAAAAAGTGCTTCTGTCATCTGATTTATTTGCATATCATATCCAACTCATATACTGTTAGTTTATAACTGTGACCAGCCTGCTTATTTATAAAAACATCTGTAAGTTTATTTACTTCAGATATGATCAAGTAAACAGCCAACCTTATTTTTCTAACGGCTAAAGTCAATACATCTCTAATAGTTAAAATTAGACTAAGCTACAGCAAAGCGTGCCTGGGTTTAGCTAGTAAGTTATACAAAATTGTCATATAATTTACGAAACTAAAAATTGTACATTCTGTTATTAAAATAACGTTCTCCAGCGGCATCTCCCTTTTCTTTTGACTTATTTATTTTCCTAATAAAATTTAAATGCATATCATTTGAATTAAAAATGTAAATTATATCAGTTTAGTATAATTGATAATATTAAAATGTTTAATTACTTACCGTCGTTTGTGTAGCAGTCTTCTAAAGCATCCGTCTCCATGTCAGATAAAGAAAATTCTGAAACAAATTAACAAATAATCGAACAAAATTATTTTAAATAATTTTCAATAGGAATACAAACAGAATTTCCTGATTATTTTTAGATTCGCCCAATAGTAAAACTTCCAACATGAATACCCTATTTATGTGGTTTGTAATAATTTTTGAACAAATATTATAAAATTAATAAACTATAAACCTAGTAATAAACCTAATTATCTTTCAGCACTTGTTACAGAAAAAAAGATTATTAATTTTAATACTAAATTGAGTCAGTATAATTGATTTTGATTTTTCTACACAGCTGAATTAGTGTATCTCTTGGCATATAGATAACACATTTTCAAGGCTATTCATTGAATAAAGAAAAAATAACAAGCAGTTTTACTAACACCTGCAATATTAGTGTGCCGAACATTTGAATAAAGATAGCCAAATACAGAAATAAAATCAAGGTAGCAAGAAAATGTGTGGAAAAACATAAAAACATAGAAAATCATACCTTCTGAGTACTAAGCGTAAAATTATTATTTAATTTATTTTCATTTATTCTTAACACGCCGGTTGTCAAGATATGGGCAAATATGGATTTCGAATGAGTGTGACGAATATAGATGAAGGAGTGTAGTCATTGTTACTGTCTGAGTTCGATTTAGCTCAGAAAAGACTATTTATTAATAGCCCAACAGCCAGAGCAACTATGGGACACTATAGCTTTACGTGGAATCTGAACCAATTAATGTTGGTCTGATTTTCAGCTAACTGACAAGTCTGACACTCAGTTCTCTCCCTACATAACATCCTAACTTTGACTACCATCCAACATGGATACCCCTTACTTCTCTAGTAGTATCCACAGCGATGGCAACCATTGAGCGGACGCTGTGTCGCCATTGGGAGATATGTATCGCCTACAATCTCCCAAACACTTTGTCCCCAAGCAGCTGTGTTACAGCACTGCGCCTCCAAGTTTATTCAAGTATTAATGAAGAGAAAACACACTTCACTTTCACTATAATGATTATAAAATGTTATCAATTTTTAAAATTATTTTCTACACTCTAAATACATTTCTATACAAAATATAAAACTTGGGAAATGAAAAAAAAAAAACACATAAGCCAGTCAATTTAATAAGCCAATAACAAAAACTATTGGTCCAAGCTTTAAAAAGCCAATCAAATTAATTATTGTTTAAACATTATTTAACAATTCAAAAGTAATTAGTAAATTTACTTCCCACTTTTGCTTTAGATGATGTAAAAACAGCTAAATGCAAGAGTGACAATAATGTACTGTACTGCTGTTGAATGACAATATACTGGTGTTTGTAATTGCTTCATGAAAATTTGTGTTGGTACAGCCTTTATTTAAAACTGCATTTTTGAATAGAAGAATATTTATCCGCTTAAGAAGTTTGATTATAGTTTGACACAACAGCATCTATCAATTATTTTAGATATTAGAGACAATGTGTAAGATTGCATGCACCACTGGTATTGACTGAACAATTAGTCACAACACACGGCCAGTGACAGCTGGACATAGGTGAGAAGCAAAAAGGGGCTCCTTTATGAAAACCTTATGCTACACAAACATTTGTCTTGAACAAGTGTTAAATATCTATTATTACTATCAGCTGACGTTTATTATTGTAATATTTGTTTTTAATATGGTTAGTAGCAACACTTCCACTCGCACAGACTAATTGTTCAGTCAATAGAGCTGGATCCTTTCAAGTGGTGTCAACTGAGACAAATAAAACCCAACCTTCATGAAAAAATATTGATAACCAGTAAGGATTTTATTTATTGCTTTATAAATAAAAGGTTACAAATGTTGATCTAATTACATTACCTTTGCAAAGATCTCCTAATACAACAGACGCTTCCACCATATCTTCCGTGAGATTTGTTTTATCTGAAGTTCTGATTTCTGAATGATTTGGACAGGATTTTGAACTCTCCATTTCATCAGTTTCCGTGTGATTCTAAAACAGATTATTACTTTTAGGTAATATATTTATTTTATTTCAATAATTCTTTTGTGGTTTAGTTTGACCCTCAAAGTGCATATGTTTTTTTTATACAACTCCAGTGTTTTGTAGAAAGATGACAAACTATCAGCATTGACTTTATACACAAATAGATTTCCCATCCAATGTTAAATTTTGAGTCTCAAAATATCAGCTGTTTTTGTGGTCCATTGTGGAGCGCTAGTGTAGTCCAATGTAAATATAATGCAGTTTAAACCAGCTATGGTTGCGGGCCACACAAACTAACAAAATTACTGCCACAAATATTCCTATTAGATGGTTTATCTATTGTAGGTTTATATAATCAATGCTATCAGGTTAAAAACAATGAAAGATATATAATTTTAAGTGAATACCAAGCACTGTGATGTATATTTTATTTTTAAATATCTGAAGAAATCAGTAATTACATATTGATTTATTTACCACTTTTGGTAATGTGTCTGGCCACTTAAAGAAATTAAATAATTATTTTATATTTACTCTTCTATTTTTTTTAAATGTACCAAGTATAAAAGTTCTAAAATAACAATTTTTCCCCCAATATTTAATTTATCAACAAAATACTTCTACTTTGCATTTTAATGTAGAGTAACAACTTTTTCGTTAACAACAATAGTTTATTCATCATCAAATAAATGCAATATTTATATGGACTTGGTTAATATATTTAAAGACACAATTTTCCTTTCTATACAATGTATAAGATTTAGATAAATATATATACATACAATTTTATTTGAAAAATAACCCAGTATCATAATTAAATATTGTACAAAGAAGTTCACTTATGAAATATGAAATAAATATAGCAATGCAGTATTGAAAAATTTATAAACCTATTACAGACACGATTAAGAGAACAGAGACTTTACTGTTATAAAAAAATATAAATTTTACATTGACATTGTAAAAATGTAATACTTAACAACATTTATGTCTGAAATAATCTCAAATGAAAATGCAGAAGAAACAAAAATACAAATCAGGTTAAATATTGCATGTAGATATGTTTTTATGCAAGCAATAAACTTATGTCTTCAAAATTATTGTCACATACAACAAAAATTAGACTTTACAAGACAATAATCCGCCCAGTACTGCTCTACGGGGCAGAAACATGAAAATTAAATGAAAAAGAAGAAAATAAATTAATCGTATTTCAAAATCAACTTTTGAGGAAAATTTATAGGCCAATTTATGAGGGAGGAGAACACACAAGAGAGAACTAAGAGAACTTTGTAAGGATCCAGATGTAGTCTGTGAATTTAAATGTAGATGGATTAGATGGGCTGGACATGTTTTGAGAAGAGAGGATGACAACACAAGTTATAAAATCTAACACAAGTTATAAAAAGAAATCTGGAAGGAAGAAGACCAAGAGGAAGGCCACGGCAAAAATGGTGGAACCAAGTGAAGGCACATTTTGAGAGATTAAGAGTGAACGAGGAAGATGCTGGGGATCGGGAAAGATGGAGAAGCTTTGTTGGTACGGACAAATATCTACTCAGATATGCATGGCCCTGAGAATAAGTAAGATTACACAGAGTCCGGAAACCTTCAAACACTGGTTGAAGTGCGATTGATTTTCCAACAAATCTATTTTGTAGATGCCTCTTGACTTTTTTAAGGGCATTTTTTCATTTTATATTTTAATTCCAATTCATTCAGCTCTTACAATTTGTGGTAAAATTATTCTATTTATTGCTTTCTAGTTTCTCAATTTTACATACAAAGTAACAGAGCTTTTCTATGATTATTTTCTTCCTTCAGACATTTACCTTTTTTGACTAAAGATGAACCTAATTTGACGGCCATTTCTTTACATAGCATTGGAACATCTTTTTTTAACAAGTAAATAAGATTTGTATAGATGGTATAATATCTCAAATTCCCCGCATCTAATATATACTTACAATATTTTTTAGATTTCTAACATCTTTCAGTTTAGACCCTTCTTGAAAGAAGAAAACTTCAATTGGGTTACTCACTGACTTCAAATGGATCATGTACTTGGGATTACACTTTCCTTCCTAAAAAATGTAAGTTAAATCAGCCTTTTTTTACATAGCATTGGAACATCTTTTTCTAACAAGTAAACAAGATTTGTATAGATGGTTATTAATTAAATAAGTCATTAATCAAGTGTCAACACTTAAAACACTGGTGGTGACAGCTTACTACTACATTATTATATATTATTTAAAACCAGTCGCTGGCCCAATACCGTTACGAAGGATTGTACTAAAGGCAGTAAGACATATTTTGGCTAAATTACACATACAAATTAATTGGCAGCACTGCACAATACAATGTCCAGGACATTAGTAAACCAGCTGAGTGGCTGTATCCATAATAGAACCACTGAATTTGATAGAAGTTAAAATTTAAAAACTATTGTTTCTTTCTGATAAGATAATAATCTATATGCAATTAAGGGCGTTCGATCGAAAATTAGTTTTGAAAATGTTTTGAATAAAGTATTTGTCTTATTACAAGTAATAAGTGTGTTAAGGAAAAACAATTTTTTCTTAAATTTGTTAAGGATATATGACTACTTAAAGAGGCTCATTAACAAATTGTGCGATATATTGTATTCAAATTTTGAGAATATAGTGGACAAATGGTACTAACCAACCTAACGTAAATTAATACTAATAATAAAAAGAATATTTTTTTAAGCATCACCAAGCATTGTTTTATAATTGATGTTTGTACGAATTTCAAGTTGAAATCCGTACAATTATCTTTGGCCGAAAAAGCAGATTAATAATACATAAAATCTTTATTGATAAAGCTTACAATAAATTAAGGGTTTATTCCCATTTGTATTCCGGACATGCAGCAAGAGTGCTGTTACTCTCCCAAGCCCCCAGCAAGGCATGCAGTTTGCTACTCATGGTGACAAAACGTGATCTAAACTCTATCCAGCGCCGAACTGATAGAGACACACCCTTAAGTGTTAATGTTGGCTGCATATACCATAGAATAAGAATTGTAGAAAGGAACAACCCATAAAGTATCTCTGCCAGGTTCACTTGCACTGTCACATGTTGCAAACAATAAACACTTTTAGACAAGGGATTATTTCAACTACTACGTAGCTCTTTAATAATAAAAGCAGATATGTAACTATTATGACTCTTATACACACTACACATGACTAATAATTAAACAAGAGGAAACTAAAGAGGTAATTAGAAATTAAGGGATGTAATATTTGCTATTTGTTTGACAGTTGTAACAGAAAAATGTCCTGCCTGTGTTATCTTTAACTTAGACTCAAAGTCCAGATGACTCAGACTACTTGGCCACTGGACCTCCATAAGAGAGGGCACTGTGCATAGCGAGACAAAATCTTCTGCTTCTCCTTCGGATTGAAGGTCAGTCTACACATCTCATGTAACAGATACAATAAATAACCAACAGAACATAAATAATTAGCAAACTGTGTACAAGTTATTGATTATTATACTGATATCGCGATCACATATCTATGGCGCACAAACCGTTAACGAGGGAAAATGGAACTATCAGCGATTATGCAACAACTTTTAAACATAAGCTTAGATTTCATATTTGAAGTTTGACATATAAAAATACATACTAAAACAAGAAATGTATTTAAAAAGAACATTTTGAAAACTGGTTGATTAAAGCAATACTTAATTCGGGCGGTGTCATTATTAAAAACTAACGCTTCCAGTAATGACCACGTTAAGGTGTTATTTACAATATTTCCTTCACCAAATAATTTGACCATGCTATGGTGTGGTATCCTCAGTAGTATATCACGAGTCTGAGAGATACCACTTTAGAGGATACCACATCACAGCATGAGCGAAATGTTTGTTGATGTAAATACTACGAATAACACCTTAAAGTTGTTACCGGAAGTTTTAAGTTTTTAGTAAATCAATTGAACACTGTTCATATAATCAAACTTCACCTACTACATTTTGACCTAGCCTCGATATCACAGCTACCATCTACTTACGTTATGGTTTACAACTGGCACTTCCAATATGGTACCTGGCGAAGCTTTAACAGCCAAAAACATGTGATCTTCAAAACACTTATCCATATCAGAATCAAGCACGTACGATCTTTTTACATTTTTTTCATCTTCCAGGATATTTTTTACGCTTTGTTGACACTGCTGGAAATTAAATCAACACTTTAGAAAAACTCCATAGCAATAACATTGATTATTGTGTGATAGTAATGTTTGTCTGTGTTAGGATGGATTTGAGTCCAACTTAAAACAAATGAACTAGGAGAACCAAAACTTCTTTCTTTGCATTAGATTCAGAAAATTGTATGACACACAAACAAATTAAATAAACATAGTAAACATGATTTTCCGCCATCACTTCCACACGATTCCTGTATTTATTTATTTGTTCAATATAATGTGTACCATCCCACACAGGTATTAACCTCGGGATTATATCTTATTGTTCCTTACAATTAGTTAAAAGTATTTTTAAGTAATAAATTAAAACCAATATATACAATTTACAAAGATATAGCCTTAGATTCTAAAAAAAAAATAAAATAAATAAATAAATAAATAAAAACAACTAAAAATTATACACAAAAAAGGGTTAAATAAATATTTCATTCATTCATTCAATTAATATATGTTTCTGTTTAAACGATATAAATAAGCTTAAATAAGGGTTGAATTTTAAGTCGTATTATCAAGTTAAACATAATTAATATTATTTTTTTCCAAAAATAGATGTATAGTAAATAAAGTGATTTGCATTAAATATGTACACTAAGAGGACTTTTGTAAAATAAATTGTTTTCATGACATTTTTAAATTTGATATTTCAATCAACTGTGTTTTTTAATCTATCAATATTAATTACTACCATTGAAGACGTGCAAACTTAGAAGTGCTATACTAAAATAAATAATACTATTAGTATGAATAACAATGTGAACTCTGGTTGGTACTCATATACACTTGCTGTCAAAAAAAACTCGGCCCTGCGGGCCTCGCCAGGGGGCAAGCCCCCTGGACCCCCGGATCTTTTTGCTTAGAGCCTACGGCTAAAATTCAAGAAACATGGAACATGCTTTTTCTGTTTGCTGGCTCCTTTTTAATAATTTCTGCAAATGTATTTCTCCGAAAACAACGAATTTTAGATTTCATGTAAGGAATTACAAAAAATATAAACATATCTTAAAAACATCACCGGTGGACGGCTGGAGGTATATGAGACTGATATGTAAATGAGGACTCGCGGCTCAGGTTCTTACTCACGCGATGACTCATTACGACCTTGAAAGGAAGTTAATTATTATCTTATATAATCCTATAGACACAAAATGGATTCTCTAATTAGGGCTTAATTTTGTATATTTTTAACAAGAGTTGTCATGGAAACTAAAGATGTACTTTGATGAACGCTTGCAATGAACGCTTGCAAATAAAATTCACTTCACTTCACTTCACTTCGCTTCACTTCACTTCACTTCACTTCACTTCGCTTCACTTCACTTCACTTCACTTCACTTCAATTCACTTCACTTCATTAATTATTATCTTATATATCCCGCGTCACCCTTCCCGCGTCACCCTCCCGCGTAACGTAACGTTTTCAGACAGTTAGGTCAAGACTAAAGCATGTTCCATGCTAAAACTAATTGCTCTGTAAATTCTCAATTACATAGCCATCTAGAGATTTACGGATTTCTTGCAGGTAAAATAAGTAATTGTTGGACCGATGTTTATTGCTACTATAAGAACTGTATACCGGCACTAGTAATTTAAATGTGTAGTGTTTTTATTAGTGAATTGTTAAAAATAGAAAACTACATGTGATTATTTGAATGCATTAATATTACTTCAGATATTTAATATCAAGAGACGCGGTAGTCTCGCACCAAGTACATAAAAAAAATTAGGCACAAAAATAATCAAAAACAGCTGTTCAATTAAGTACATTAAAGGCGATGCAGTGTATCATTTACAGAAAAACCAGCAATTATGACGTCATCCAAAACTTATTTCTTCAATATCTTGAAATCTGACTATACAGGAACAGTACCTGGTCTGTAAAATCAAATGTTCGATAAACATTCACTTAAATAAATAGTTCCAAAGAACTAGCACAATCTTTCTCCCATATTAAACATTTAAAAAATCAAAACTTTGAAAATTACCAGTTTGATTCCTTAATATGTTTTTTTGCTGTAACTAAAAAACTAGTCAAGTTAGAGATATGCAGGTTTTACTCAAATCTAAATTGTAATTCACATATTTCCTGAAAATTTAATTTAAATCGTTAAGAGTAGTTTTTGAGAAAATTCAATTTTTGAACGTTTTTGCCTATAAAAATAAATAAAATTTCAGAAAGTGAAAAAACAGTCTGGAGATATTGGTTAAATATACCTACATTCCAAATTTCCTTAAAATCCATCCATCAGTTTGGTCTCCAGCGAAGTGCACATACACACAGACAGACACACTTACGGACAGACATCAAGTTTTTTACGAAAAAAACACTTTTTTGGGTTCAGAGGACCCTAAAATAGATTTTTAGAACAACTTTTACAAACATTTTTTTGGACAATCACAACACTTTCTCTATGATGACGCATATGGGAGAAAGTAAAAAGGATACCTTAAAAATAATAACAACTATATTCAACTCTTAGATATAAAATTAAAATTTATCAAAATTCAGAAGTTTACTTTTAGTCTCTTGAATGTCTTATCAAAAACTTTGTTTGAATGTCACCTTAATTTGAAGGGCAATCAGCTGACAGAGTACTACAGGTTTTCTTACAGTTGATGTTTTTATTTCATTTACTTTACTTGTTTCACTTAGGCCTGTGCGTGAGAAAACGATTTTTGTAAAGAACTATCATCACTCAAGAAAATACGCAAACATTTCCTTTATTATAAAATTATATTATACTTTTGCCAGAAACCTGGGCTTTTATATAAACACAAAACTGGATACATTGTTGATCAAATATTGAATTAGGATAAGCTAGTTGGAATTTTTTTTATCAAAACAATAATTTTATCCCCCAGCTAATTTTATATTCATACTCAGTATAGAAAACATTTCATATAAATCAGCAATTTTATATATTGAATCAGAAGACTATACTGAAGAACTATATTTTTCTTCTAATTGTTTTAACTAAAACTACTAGAATCATTGATATTCTACAAAGCTTCTGGTGTCAACTACGTCAAAGGGCTATGTGCAATATGTACATGTCTAATAAAGCATATGAAACATGCGGTCACACTGGAATATTTGAAATTTCCTTATGTAACAAGGACATAATACATTTATACCATTAAAACTGACTACTTTTAAACCTAAAGTGCTATTTTTGAACAGTTGCAGTAATTTCAAGCATTTTATGAACTTAGCAAATATTTATGACAACAATTATTTTAACACCATTACTGACACAGTTCCTCTGAATAAGGCTGAAGGTTTCTATTGGGTTTGCCTTGATCCTTAAATAAATTTGCTACCACTTTCTTTATGTTAAGGAACCACAAAAAAGAAGTAATTTTCAACAAATAGTTATTTAACTCTTACTTGTATGTGGGTCTCGAGTAAATGTTCATACTGCTTCATACATGCAACCTCCATTTTCAAAGAATCAGCTTGGCCTGGAAGGACATGTGATAGAGAATTTCTGGTCCCTCTAAAACATACAAAAATAATCTTAAATTTGACTCCAATACTGGTGGCCCAGTGCTGTAACCCAGCTACTTGGGGACGAAGTGTTTGGGAGATTGTAGGCGATAGGTTCCATACTCAGTCCTCTTAATATCGACACAGCGTTTGCTCAATGGTTGCCATCGACGTGGACACTACTAGAGGAGTCTAGGTTGTCCATGTTGGATGGTGGTCAAGGTTCAGATGTTGTGTAGGGGAGAGAACTGAGTGTCAGACTTGTCAGTTAGCTGACAACACGTAAAGCTGTAGATCCCATAGTTGTCATGGCTATTGGGCTGTTAATAAATAGTTCTTTTTGAGCTAATTCGAACTCAGAAAGTAACAATGACTACTCGTTCATTTTCACTCATCACACTGATTCACCACTCATACTCACCCATATCGTACGATCGGCGTCTTAGAAATGAATAATGAATACTGCACAAAGGAAACTATTTCTAATGGGAAATTATTGACCGTTATGACAATAATAACATATATCATATGGCTTCTTTATTTATAATTACCAAAAAATTTAATAAAATCATTTAAGTTAAAAATAAATGCTATCCTAATGTTAATCCCTCGATCTGACAATGATAGATCAATTACTTGCCACCATCAGAAATCAGAAATATTTTATTGTCGTTTGACATCGTACATGCATAGACAAATTCGCAGAAAAGTTTGCAACATGCAAAATATATATACATAGGCCATTATTTAATAAACTAACGATCAACATCTTAAAAGTTAAGCTATAAATTTAATAGAGGCTATCATCCAACACGCATTTCCATTAACTTGTATGATAGCCAGTTAGTACCATCTGAAAATAACTCAATGTGCAATCGTTAAAAGGTGATTCATAATTAGTCAGCTCCACAGTTGCATGACTGACTGTTAATCATTCATCACTAGCAATTCCAAGCACCACTTACAATTTAAACAGTTTTGCATTTTCCCACATTCATGCCAAAGCGGACCAAAAAAGTTCTTTAATTTGTAATAATCTAATCATAACATATCCCGCATAGACGTCTGGGAGGCTGATTGAAGAGGTAGTTTTATGGACGTGAGTCACCCGACACATTGTGGGATATTTTGCAAGATGGAGAGAGATTCATGGTTGGTAATATATTTTTAAACTTTAAAATGACAAAATGAGGTGTATGTACTACCGTTTGCTACTAGCAAACATTGCAATATACCAGCAGATATCATTGTCTCCGTTTTAATAATTAAAAATGTTTTACCTGTCATTAAAAAAGAACTACCTGTTAATAATTCCAAATTATCTTCTCTGGCAGCACCAAACTCTGCCATTACTTTGGTTCTCAGTTCAACTTCAGCAAATGGTTGTGGACCAAATGGCATTATAATTGGAACAATTAACACACGTTTCTGCTCAGTGACTGCACATGTTCGGAGATAGTTGAGAATGATAGTGAACTAGTTCTTTATTGTTCACCTCAGTCTTAAGGGGAAAATTTTGTTAAATTGTGGCTCAACTTACAACAACTAACCAGTTAAATATTAATCCATACAATTAAATTTTACCATTTTTATTTGAGGCTAAAAGACAAACAATGATAATTAAATTGATAATATTATCACAGAATTAACATAATTTTATTTGTTTCTATAGAGATTTTGAGGAATTTATCTGGCCTCTGTTAATTTTTAAATCAACACAATAAAACACTTATTCAAATTTTACTTAAAAGTAAAAATACATAGGTCTAATTTATGTTTTAATGATCAAGCTTTCAGTTTGAAATTTATATTATGCTGACTTACTTCCATTTAACTACATTTTTATTCTTCTTTTCTATTAATCCAATGCCTTCTAATACATTAGTTATGTCGTATATTCTCCTCTTTTGAGACACTGCTAAATGTTCTGCAGCCTGAAATCATTTCCATAATATTTAGGTTCACTCGTGACTCAAACTAAATGCCTTGGGTTGTGGTCTTTCAAAGGAGGATCGGGATGGTATTTAGGTACACTCATGACTCACACGAGATGCCTTGGGTTGTGGCTTTATAAAGGAGAAGAAGAAGAATAAGGGTGACATTTAGGTACACTCGTGACTCACAGTAGATGCCTTGGATTGTGGCTTTATAAAGGAGAAGGATAGGAGTAATATTTAGGTACACTTATGACTCACAGTAGATACCTTGGTTGTATTGTGGATTTATAAAGGAGAAGGATAGGAGTAATATTTAGATACACTTATGACTCACAGTAGATGCCTTAGTTGTATTGTGGCTTTATAAAGGAGAAGGATAGGAGTAATATTTAGGTACACTTATGACTCACAGTGGATGCCTAGGTTGTATTGTGGCTTTATAAAGGAGAAGGATAGGAGTAATATTTAGGTACACTTATGACTCACATTAGATGCCTTGGTTGTACTGTGGATTTATAAAGGAGAAGGATAGGAGTAATATTTAGGAACACTTATGACTCACAGTGGATGCCTAGGTTGTATTGTGGATTTATAAAGGAGAAGGATAGGAATAATGTTTAGGTACACTTATGACTCACAGTAGAAGCCTTGGATTGTGGCTTTATAGAGAAGGATGAAATGAAAAGAAAATTGCCTTTATAAAAGGGGCGAAATTAGGACTGCGAAATCCTCTCTAACATTTAACCCCATAGGTTAACTTTTAGAAGAATTGTAGTAACATTTAGGTATACTCAAGACTAACAGTAGAAGCCTTGGATTGAACAATTAACAAGATAAATTTTTTGTTGTTCAGTGTTTGAAACTGGCTTCAGATTGTAAAACCGAAATATACAATTTTTTAAAACGGTGTGATGTGTAGCTAATTATCATAAATCAGTACAAAGATATCTCCTGTTTAGAAAAACAGATCAGCTAATAGTGTGAGGACATTTTTACTGAACTAAATCTTAATTAAACTTTAAAAATTATGTCGAAATTGTTTTATAAATAAATGTTTTCTTTATTTAAAAGTACAATTTTTTATCGGCATAATACTATGTATTATTTAAGTTAGAATAGTTTTATAAATAAAACAAAACAAATCCTATCAATAAATAACAAAGTTGTTATATTGGTCTTTCCAAACAGTTGTAAAACTGTTACTATCGGCCTGGGTTTTCTTGCACTACTACATAGCGCTGAGCCTGAGATTTCTTGCACGCATACTAGGAAAACCTACTTGCACTAAAAGGGTTAAGGCACTGAGTGTCGATTAAGTGTCGGTTAAGTCCTACTTTAAGTCGAAATGGTGCACTTTAGGTTTTTTAGGCCATGTGTAAATAATCTGAGCGTATTTTGAGCAATAACTAAATATTTGGCTCATGATAAATTCAAGATTCATTATGGATACACATATTATATGCCTTCTGAACCGGGTCGTTTGACCGGTACATTTTGTTACTTGTCGTCGTGGTTTGTCAGGCTGCCTGAGATCGCTCATACGCTGCGATTTGTTTACTTTGGTGGCCATTGGCTCTGACTATTTCGTTCCATGATTCCAGCTCTCGGTCTGTCAGGTTGACCTGTCTGGCTACCACACCGGTACTCTACACCATGTCTAGCTTGAGGCTCTTTACCCCAGGGTCCTTGAGTGGGACGTTTTGACCCTCAGCCTGTCGTTCGGGCGGATTTCTACCATACACACTGCTAGCCTGGCCTGAGGACCATGTGTAGAGCCTGTTGCTACCCTTCTGCCCCACCTACATCTTTGGGGTAGGATTCTTCTGTCCTCAGGTTAGTGCGTTCCATTTTGTTCCCGGCGGCTGAGCTGGGGTTGTCAATTTATTGTGAAAAAAAAAGAGAAAAGTTGTGCGGAGCTATTTAATGAGGCCTAGGCCTAAAAAATGAACAGTGTAAATTATGAAACCCAGCCACTGGACCTATATATATATATATTTATTTATTTATTTTAACTTTTATGTGAATTTTTATTGTTAGTAGGTAATCTTAAATTAGTTTAGTTTGTTGTTATTTTTTTCACATTTTATCTTTGTTAGGCACTATTGTTAAATTTGTTTTCAAACAGTTAGTATCCGTGATCTATAAATATTTTGTATGCCTAAGTTTTTTTTTTTTTTATACTGTTTAGATTCAGAGATTGTTCAAATTGTTGTTAGGCCTAGTGGTTAAGTTTGTTTGAGTGTTATTTATTCGTTAGTTGTAGTATGTTTTGAAGTAATTTTTACTAGAACGTACTGTTATATTTTTTTTTTAATTGTTTAATTTTTAAATATTCACCAAAAGGGGATTATTGTATTATTTCTTTAACTTCTAACTCGGAGCTCCCCAAGGACTTCGGCTTACTCCTTGGCCTCGGTGGAATCATGGGATGTGGGCTAAATTGCCGGTTAATTGACGTTTAATTGGTTTTTCTAAATTTTTCACTGTAAGTTTTCTTAAAATTTTGTGTGTGTCTCTAGTAATTCTGCAGATAGGCACATATGTTTGTCATTTTGGTATTTATAGCATTTGTTGTTTTTGTGTTAGTTTGTAATCTCTTGTTAATTTTGTGTAGCTTGTTTTTTCCTTAAGTGTTATTTTGATATTGTGGCCTTCTGCCAGATTTTTATGTTTATGAATTCGTCTTCTCGATAATAATTTAGTTTTTGCTCAGCTGCCGAGTTGTAATTTGACCCTCCAACTGCCACCCGTATTCCTATTGCCTGGCTGGTTTTGAGCCATCCCCCAGTTGGCACGACTTCCTGTTTTGGGTGGGGGATGGGTCTCACTTCTAATGTTCAGACAGCATTCAAATGTTAAAGTCCTCCAGGAAGACATGCGATTCATATTACATGGTTAAAGTTCTTTTCTATGATAATAGAATAGAATAATTTATTTGCCAGAAATATTCCACGAAATACAATATTTCAACAATAGGTAAGTATATCAACAATTGATAAGGTAGTAGGTACTATAAAAATAAATAGTAGACAAATCTTTGGGCCTTTTTCTAGTCTAGTGGTTAGCCCTTCTGCTTCATATGCAGAGGGTCACAGGTTAAAATCCTGGGAGGTCCAGTTAAAATTTTCTCAATGGGTTTTAACACTTGTCCCTTAACAGCATTTGTACTTTATATAAAAAATGCCACTGGTATAAAAAGAATGAAATAAATCCATAGTGAAAGTTGTCAGAAATAAATGACCCAGACCTAGTTTGAAAATACAGATTTCAGATTAGTCATAAAAAAACCTCTATAAAAAACGTTTTCAAACAAAACGTTCATAACATGATTTTTTAAAGAAAATAATTAATTTTGTTTTAGCACACTTCTACTGTATTATTGATCTGAAAAGTGACACTATCACATGGGTAGGTAAAAAACTACTCTGTTAGGCCTATTTGCCTAAAGCTACTTAGACAAATGCTTCACTTGCATGTTTGTTCAATATAATTTTTTTTCTAAATTTTACGTGTGCAGTCAAGAGATGATTAAACTCCTGCAATGTCTGAATCTATTGCAATATGATGAAAAATTTGTCTGGTGCCTAAATGATAAATTTCAATTTGTTAGAGATATAAATTTGATGTACTAGGCTATCTGTTGATAAGTAAATCTATTTCAACAAATAACTCTTGCTAAGGAAAGATTTTTATTATATTATTTATGCATTTCTTGATCTGTCAGAAATTATGTTCTAAATATTTTGTTCAATATGGGTGAAAAACAAAAAACTGAAATGAATTTTCAGAGAAGACTGATTTATTCTGCAGAAATATCATCATGCAGAAAATCCTAGAAAACCTACTGAATTAATGAGGTAACTTTTATTTCCCAAATCAAAATATAAACATTTTTTGTAGTTTAACCCTTTTACCACCAGAGTTACTCATGGAAGTTTGTTGGTCAATCACCAGGAACTCAGCGCATTGTACATCACAAAACCGTGACAGCGATTTGCCGCTTTTTACATATGCACACATAAAAGATTTTTAATCTGGTAATTTTTAAGATACATTAGTTCTGTTTGCACGGTTTTGCTCATGAAAAATATATCTTTAATTTAATATATTTAACTAGTTTAATACTCTTACTTATTTCTTTTTACACCTCATTTTGTTTAGAATTTAATAGTGAACAAATTAATAAAGTTTAAGCACAAAATATCATCATTTGTGTTTTATAAATTTATACCTAAAATACTACAAAAATTATATTTACATCAAAATTAGCAATATATATGCTAAACCTATACAACAACAAATAATATTCATACTGTTATAAAATTAATAATAATGTAATAAAATTGTAACAAAAATAACACAAGGTTGTTAATGGTGAAGTAGACTGCACCGAGAGTATTCATGAGATAGATTTCTATGTTCCTCACTCTACTCGGAATCCCCAGCTAAATATGAGGAGGCTCCACGCCACTTTACCTTTATTTATTTACGGATAACACCATTTGTACATACACATACAATAAATAGACTTGATGGTGAACGACACTTACAAACATTTCTTAGTAAGGAAACAAAGTTTAAACAAACGTAATAACAAATTGGCTAAATATTTGGACATTCAAACTATGAATATTATAATACAACTAAAATTACCAGCTTACAACTACAACAATGGTAATTAATTGACCAACAGAATGAACAATATATAAAATAATGTACAATAACAATATAACAATTATGCAACACTATAACAACAATATGATAAATACAAGATAACAAATAATCAAAAAAAGTCAACAATGAGATACAGGCAAAAATGAAAGTTATCAATAAAAGCTAAAAAAATAATATGCAGTCTGCTTGACAATATTTCAGTATAATAACCTGCTAGGATAGCGAATCATTGAAATTGTGAGACAAGAGCAATGTATGCAACTCACAGAGGAAAAGAAAACAGAACCATAAGTCGCCTTAAAGCACAAGTAGGACCACACTCACAGATTAGTTATTGTGTAAGGAGTTTCTTCAATGCTGCTTTACTCTGACAGAAGAAGTCATAGTTGCCGCTGATAACATTCCCAGTTATATGTAGTTGTGGAGTCATGGCATACAGCTGTAATAGGCATACGAGGTAGACTTGTGCTGCCTATGAAATGAATCTGAGATTTTAGCGAAAGTAGCGGGAATACGCAAGGTAATCATGGATAGAGATCAGCACAGTCCATCTTTTCAGCAAGTAACCCATGAAGAAAGATAGCCTCTAACACTTGTCTCCTTAATTCCAGGGGTGCCAGGCCTAGTATTCAGCAATACGGTCACAAGGCACGCCATAGAAACCAAATCCAAGACTCATTCAAATTTTTTTTTTTTTTTTTTTACTCCACTCGCCAGTTGACATGGGCCTACAAGCCTGTGCGTCAACTTTATTCAACAAGTGAAGTACCGACCGTTGGCTCAGTGGGGATTCGAACCTTGGACCTTGCCCTCCGCAGTCCGAAGCCTTAGCCACTGAGCCACCATGCCGGCAATCCTCAAGAACTGTCTTTGGATCTTCAGCAGCTGAACAATTTGGCCCACTTGGTGAGGAGGCCTTGACGTGCTGCCCAGGTTGATGAGGAGAGGGAAGGATGTGTGTGCTTCCATTGAGTTTTATGGATCTCCACTTAATGTTTTTAAGAAAAATATTTTGAATTCATTGTTATCTTAGGTGCGCTTGGTTGTATTGACGCTAAGTTGTTAATTTATATATCTATACTCATTGTTATTGTAAACTTGTTATTCTATACATATATATTTGTTCACAGTTCCCGTTCTGATTATTGCTGTAAATATTTGCATTGATATTTTGTTGTCCTCTTGAAATTTTATTTGAATTAAAACCTCTTTTTGCTAAAATAAAACAAAATATTATGCTATCTTTGCAAAGTCTGCTCTGGAAATAGGCACACTAGTTTGCTTATAAATCAAATTATTATATTATCAATATATCTATAAAAAAATAAATAAAAAATGTTAAACATGTCATTTATTAATTAATTAGTAATGATTGTAACAATTATTTATTATTTATCTATTAACAAGGTTAAGTCAGGTTAATTTAACTGTACAATTTAATTGTAAACAAAAAATTAAATTTCAGATGATTTTATTTTCTATTTTTATTTACCATATGGTACACACTGACTCTGCGGCTCTTCCCACTCCAATTAGTCTACTGTGCATCACCTGGTCAAGTGCCTCGGTAAACCTCACGAGTTATAACCTGTCTTATTATTGTTACTATTCCCTAGCGATTATTACATATGGATTTTTCTCTTATCATGTGCATGTTGATGATTTATTATTGATTAAATAGTTTTTTAATTAGTATAATACGTGTTTGTACACATAAAGTACAAGTAAACGTCACACAACACAAATATATTATAATATAAGCACAAAATGCACAAATATATTACAGGCTCTCGCACCTCTTAAACTTGTAACGAAATCCACTATTATATAACATTCCATTAAAATAGTCAAGTTTTGTGAGAGCTCAAATCACCATATAAAGTTATAAGTTCATCACACCCCATTGCCAAACAAACTTATACGTCATAGCTATAGTCCTTATTTGCAACATAAAAATCTATTTATTTCACAGGCAGTAATGCTGAATTTTACTGCCTTTGTATGAAGAGGTAACTTGTTATAGAATAACGTTTGACTTTTTTCTTCGGTCTAGACTTTGGTTATGAAATAGTGAATTATAACAGTATAGGAGTTTCACTTGAAGGCCTGTCACAACAAATTCTAGGATAAAACCACAAATTGATTTTTTCGTAGAACTACTACTCTTTTGTATTAAGAGATATTATTATGATATTAACTAAACACTGCACGCTTTGCGTCCCAACCACGTCACTCGCTGCGCTCTTGACACCTTGGCCTTTGACCTCGGCCTCATTTTTGTGCATTTTGTGCTTATATTGTAATAAATTTGTGTTGTGTGACGTTTACTTGTACTGTTATTGTTGATTATATATTTTGTTTGTACCATTCTACACTATTGTTATATTGTTATTGCTTACATATATATTTATTCTCTGTTTACTATTTTAAAGCTGTTATTTATCTGTAATTTATCTTTTAGCTACAGTAGAAATGTTTCAGACTCTCCAGAGAACAGTAATTTAAAGTTTTTAGGGCTATTGTTAGATTCTAGATTATCATGTAATTCTCATGTTGATTATGTATCCAAAAAAAAAAAAAATGGTTAAAGGTTTATATACACTTGGAAGATTAAGAAACTCAGTTGGTAATTATATTTTACTAACTGTATACTTTGCTCACATTCAAAGTATTTTGACATATGGAATTGTTCTCTGGGGATCTAGTGGTAATTGTATGAAACTTTTTACACTCAAAAAAGGGCTATTAGATTAATATGTTGTAAACCTTGGTACCAAGGGTTACCTGCATTAACCTTGGTTTGTACAACTTCGAATTCTAACGTTTTACTCTCTTTATGTATTCCATTTGCTCAGTTTTGTTCATGGCAATTTAGATTTCTTTATTATCAATGCTGATTTTCATGCTTATAATACAAAACATAAAGATTATATAAGAGTTCAACAGTTTAATTATAGTGGCTCACAGAAAAACTGGTTATATATTTCTACTAAACTTTATAATTCATTGCCAGATAGAATTAAATCACTGCCCCACTCTAATTTAAAGAAAAAAATCAAGGATGTTCTGCTGGATAAACGTTTGTTTATATAAATTTGATGATTTTTTAACTGTAAATTGGGAAAGCCATAACTAGTTTTAGAATTACGCCCTAGATTATACGCTAACATTATTACTATGATGTAGTTTTACATTAATTTATCTTTAATCGTTTTTCATCTAATTTTATCGTTCTAGCCATTTTGCATATTGAATTGTATTTTATGTCTATTTTAATTTTTTTGTACATTGTACTTGTATAATTTTTTTTATTTTTGTACAAAGTTTTGTTAAATTTAGTGTGAAAATCTTGACTTTCGTCCATGCACTGTTATATGTTTTATGGCAATAAAAATCTTGAATCTTAAATTACTGTTGTTTGGCTTTGAGCTCTGCTCTCATATTGTTTTGTTACTAGGCATGATGTATTTTTGTTTGACCTTTTTTTGTATTGTTACTGATGTATGTTTGATTTCAGCCTGTACAAGAATAGCCATAATCACATATTAATTAATTGTAAAAAGGTTTATTGCCGTTAATAAATATAAAACTTGTTTTTTAATTTTCATATGTATTATTCACCTATGTTAAAATTATATGTAAGCTTATACAAAAACATTTTAAAAGCTTTATTAAAATAGTTTTAAAAAATTGAAATGCTCTAAACTAGGCCCAAACTAAATAAGATTCAAACCGTAAATGTTATACTGAAACATCAGACAAATAAGAGGGCAAATTAGAAATTTCACATAAAACAATAATAATAGCTAATTAATAAAAATTAAAAACATGTAAAATATAACAATAAATAAATGTCAGTAGTAGCTGCCATTCAGACAGCTGGCTAGTGTCACGTAAATATTATGAAAGTATTGGACATATGTAAATTAACCCTTTCGATGCTGGGCATATTTTCCCTTGGTATGCGAGAAATGCCGGGGGTATTTTTAGTGAATATGCATAGTTTACGTTATTTTGTTCTAACTTTGTTATTTTTCAATATATTTTCATAAATATTTTTTGGTTTTTCATGTTTTGAAATGCTCTTTTTACTACTTATATATTTTCTTAAATAAAATATTGGTTTTAATTTGTAAAATCAACTTGTTTTAAAAATTAAAATTTTTTTTTTAATTTTTCAATTTTGAAACTTTTCAGCCCGTACAACAAAAATACTAGGGCTATAAAAGTGACTTTATTTGAAAGAACATTTAATTACTAACATGCATACCAAATTTCAAAGTCTTACCTTGAAGATCCCAGGATTTATCGTATTTTTTTTCGACAGTACAAAATCACATATTTGTCACAATTGAGCGATTATTTCAAGTGTGACAAATATATTTCAACAAACGCATATTTAAAAGATGTTTAAAACACTTTTTCTGAGTACTATAATCAATTCTCAACTGATTGGTATCGTATATGTGGCATATTAACGAAAATGCCTTATCGAAAAAAAAAATTACGAGCGGTCCGAAATATCGGACCGCGGCATTTTTAGCGTAACTACCGCTGTCCGATATATCGGACAGCGGCATCGAAAGGGTTAAATTCATTCAATTAAAATAGATAATATTCTTGTTGTAAATATTCTTCTGAAAATAACTATATTGATTTCATGCCAATATATTAAAAATCCATTACATAAACAATAAAAATGTAGAGGGCCTATAAATAGGCTCTTGGTGTTTGACCACCCAACTTTCTAAGGCCTATATATAGGCCCTTGGTGGTAAAAGGGTTAAGAAACGATTTTTCAATAAAAAATTTACTTAATCTATAGGAAATTACAAAATAAATAAAGTTTAAATTTGAACATACATATAGCCTAATTATTTAGAAATTATTTAAGGTAACATAAATTAAGTTAATAATAACTTAATTATTATTAACACGTTGAGGGCTAAGCCTGAAATGACAAAATTCATTCTAATCATAAAAAATTTTTTTACGTAAATAACTTTCCTTTGAATTAGTAAACTCCAAATGATGATAGAAGTCATTGTGAGGTCGCTAAGGTGATGGCTGATGACGTCATCAACTCGGCGGGTATATCCATCGCCAGGATCTCAGTGACGGACTGTTGTTGCTGACAGCTGTATTGTTCACAAATAACAGGGTTCACTGTCACTATTAGAATCACTTTCAGACATGTTATTATGTTTTTCACAAAAACATAACCGCAAACACACCAATAAACTCACTAAATACAGTAT
Organism: Stictocephala bisonia; assembly: GCA_035578905.1. Lineage (NCBI taxonomy): Eukaryota > Metazoa > Arthropoda > Insecta > Hemiptera > Membracidae > Stictocephala > Stictocephala bisonia. The sequence continues at coordinate 633,698 of JAQJVL010000320.1, forward strand.
TCAAAGATGGAATGCTTACGGGAACCGAAAACACTTCCAAACTTGGGACTGACGCACACAAATAACTATAGGGTCGTATGCAAGATCCTGACAACGTAAGGTCCTACCTCGACGAGACCCGAACTCACACTGATGATTCAACCGTGCAACTACATATGGCGGGTACATCCGCCGCCAGGATGCACAGAGGGTCCGGCAGCACGGGTATACTGTGTTAGGCTATATAAGTGATTAAAAGTAACATGGCACGCTCGACTACTCAGTAGTCACTTGCCACTGGGGTGACGTTTAAGATCGACTACTCAGTAGTCAGTTGCCAGATAGATGATAAGTATTACAATTGAATGTAGAAAAAAAGAATATCTGCTCATATGGGTCTCCGTGATGCCAGTTTTACTATTCAGTAAAATTAGTTCATGTTTGGTTTTCACAGGTAGCCCAAGTGATCTTCCTTCTCTTCATCTCTCTCCAGTTCACGCTAATGTGATTAATAGCTGATCTAATAGTACGCCAAACAGCTGTCCAAGTACTTATTCTAAAATATCCTATTCACTGTTGGATGGGCTTAGCATAGTGGGCCTAGGCCCTGTCTAACAGCAGTCACTTTTTCATAAGCACTTCTACAGCAAATGCTTTGCCTTGGGCAGTCTGTTTGTTTCTGTAGTCAATGGTAATACATTTAAACTAGGCCTATGTAAGGTAAAATTTGATATTATGTAAAGAATTAGGTTATGTTAGGCATACAAGACTAAAATTCTAAAAACTGCTAGTATTTGAAATCATTAGACGGAATTGTATTGAAATTGATGTTAGATAATTTATAAGTATTTCATACTTACTGTCTTAAGATCTAAAGTACCATTGGGACTTTTTCTTAATAGTGACACAAATCTAGTTGTTAAAACACCTAAAGACTTTTCATGTCTTGTAATACTTAATGAGTCTGCCATTGATAATGAACTATTATAAACAAACTATAACAAGAAGAAGTATCGAAAAGTCCTAAGAAGAGAATTTAATTAAGTTTAGTCATTCTTAAATTTTAGTCATTCAAATTATTTCCCATACTTCTAACGAAATCAAATACAATTTCAAAGAAACGTATCACAGACTGAACTTAAAGTTGGTTGCAGGAAACAGCCTTCAAAATAACATTTCATAAAGAATCTTTATACGTAATGATTGTTACTAGACATACTATATTTAATGCAAGTCTTAGAAATTGTTTCCATTCTCTTCTAATAATATAAATCTTTAGTATACATTTTTAGTGAATTTATATTTACCTATGACATATTTAAAGCAATCTTTTAAAGTAATATCTATAAATAATTAATTGTATCTACGTCTTTATTAAATTAAATGCATGTTAGATAAAAGTATTTTTATCTGATATACTTATCCTTAAATTAAATAAATGTAGTATATCTGATTTGTTAAAAATAAGCATTATTATATCATGTCGCAGATTTAAGTATGATGAAGGCTGGGTTATCATTATTATTAAAAGACTCCAATAATCCCAAATATTCATTGCAAATCTTTTGTCATTCAATGTCTAAACGTATTATATTCCAGCCGTTCTAACTTTACCTCTGAGGTTTGCGAGCTGAAATAGAAAATTTACATAGGCAACGTCCACGGCGCCACAGCCCTCCTCTGAATTTTACATCCGGTAACTCACAACTGGGATGAATGTAGAAAGGTACAAATTTGTTTTTCTTTAGTGGGAATTAAAATCTGTTTAGTATTTAACTGGGAAGTGATTTTTTTTTACTGTTTACAATTACAAATATCAAAAAACTAAGTCTATCGGACAACTTTAACTTATAAAAACTATCAGGCACTAGTTGTGATTTATCTAGACTGGAAACAAATTAGCCGTGGGACAGGAAGGAACCAAGCACTCAAGATATACAATGTTGCCATGTTGTGCTCCCCTCAGAGGTAAAGTTAGAATGGCTGGATATAAGTAACGGCTTAGTGACTTGACAACTCCACATCATCTGGAATCGTAAACGTACCATTTACTATGGCGAACTATAGTAGCTGACCAGTTGTGATTTGTTATAGTCTTACAAATGCAAGTCAATTAATGGACAAAACAGTTCTTTCAGTGTGCATCAAAATTATTCAAGTTTGATTGATCTTTAAGGTTCCTTAAAAATAACCTACTCAATATAAGGTTCTTTCGGATTTTTCATGTCTTAGCTCACTGACGTCTGTCTCATAAACTAATGACAATCGATTGCTTACTTTTGTTTAATTGTTTTATTTGTTTATTTTAACGGCAACGTGCCATATTCACATATTTATAAATTAATTTACATGTGTATATAATATAGAATTAAATTAATTTGTAGTTACATGTCCAAAAATCCAAAACCAAAAGTATAATAATTCCAACTAGACGCCAAAAAGACCAACAAAAAATCAGTGTTAAGCACCTAACTAAAAACAATATCAGATAAACAATAAATACATTAACATTCAAAGTAATAATATAGAGGTGTTCATTTTCTGCTATATATTCTTAATGGAATTTGTTAGATTTTGATGAAATGAATTGAAGATGCCTTAACCGGCAAAAGCACTCTTAATGAAAATTAAATTTGTGGAATTTTACTAAAACATTACTTTTTATTTACAATAATAATATAGATGCCAACAAATCATGTGTGACAATAGTAGTAACACATTAAAAACTTTATAAGATTCAACAGACAAATAATAATAGAATGTAACAATAATCGACTGAGATGATGGCCACTACTAATTAAATACAAATAACATTATAAATAAATAAATTTAAGAAGTTTAATATGTAAATCTAAATCATAAACTCAATAGTCAATTTGTATGGTTTTCATCATCATCAATGTTCACTCAAGAATTAGTTAAAGTGCCCTTGTTTTGAACGTTTAAGGAAAAATGCTAAAGAATTTCAGATTAGTATAAACAGTACATCATTTTCAAGCTTCATCAGATTGGCTAGTGAGCTGTAATAAGTAGAATTTCTCAAATTGAAACGCTTGGAGAAAAGGTAGGGGTGACGAGTGTTACGAGAAAATAAAAATCGAGTTGATGAAGAATCTCGGGACACTTTATCTGGTTATTCAGAACTCTATATTATATAAATATTATATCAGCATACTTTAACTCTGTTCTTTTACTCAGGATAGCTTCACTGGATTAGAATAAACTCACTGCTTGATTGTCGATTACTGCCGTTGGTTCTGAGTATTTGATAATATAATGCCACCACTTTCTTAAGTCACTGCAGATTCCATCACAACTGACAGTTGAACCTTGTTATAATGTAAAAATCCTATTTTAGTACCATTTTATTTTGTTAATTCAAGGGAAGTAAAACCATATATGGAACAGTAGATTGTTAAGATTGAATAGTTTAATTATTTGAACATTTATTTGTTTTTTATAAATTAATAATAATTGCTCTCATTTACTTGTCCCAAATAATTTATTATTGTCGTTTACTTACATATACTAATTAGTTAGTTATAATGTAAAACAAACGAGTATAGGCCTGTTGCATTTCTGAAATTATTTTGTTATTTAGTATTATATTTTTTTATTTTCATCTAGTTGTTCCCAATTAACTAAATATTTACAATCTACATAAATATTGCAAATATTAAACTGAATTATTCTTATTTTTTAGACTACAGGATTACTACAAATAAAATTACATAGTCAGTAAAGTTAAAATTTAATAGAAATATAAAGGGGAATTACTTTCAAAGCACACTAAAATATTTCATAAAGATCTGAATTATAAACAACCTGTCATTAGATAGAATACCTTAAGGTTCCTAATTGGAGCATGGAAAGCTCCACAAGTTGATCTGGATCTCAATTATCTATAGGTCATTTTAGATTTCCCAAGATCCTGCTCTTTTCACATTCAGCTACAGATCGTTCAGTTATATGAACTGACCCGGACCTTTGAGCTGGTTTGTTCACGACTTATGCTAGAGCGATATATTCATCCGTTAATGGCCACTCCCCACTCATCAGCTCAGCCAAACATTGTGTAAGTTCTTAGTAAAATCTCAAAAATTATAACATTCCCTCAATCAAAATATTGATTTTAGAGTTTAGTATAATAAATTTTTAAGATGGTACTAATTTGCAACATGTTCTTAATTTAAATAATGTAAAATGTATCCAAATGGTTAAACACTCTTTGTATTAGCTATAAACACAATAAACATATATTTACCAAGATGTTAGATACAGAGATATCTTCATTATCTATCTTGCTTAAAATAAAGGAGACATCTCTTTTATTAATGATGCACACTTAACATGAATAAAGAGTAATAGTAATTTTTATTTTATTTTTTTTATTCATAAGACGCCGATCGTCAAGATATTGGCGAATATGGATTTCGAATGAGTGTGATGAGTGTAGATGAGCGAATGTAGTCATTGATACAAACTAAGGCCGACTATTTCTTAGAAAGTGTCATTAATTAATAGCCCAATGACAAATGAACAGCGGTGATTATCAGCTCGTCATGCTTGACTAAATTTATACAAGGCAGACAGAGACTTAGCTAGTGCGTTTGTTTGGTGGTATCACCATACTAATTAATTAAGACAGGTATTTCATCATTCATAATAGTCGCCACTTTTGGTAAATTTAGAAGTTATTGAAATTAAAGTAAAAAGAAGTTATGATGAATTAATTTGTACTACATAAAAAATATATATATAATATATTCTTTAAAATCTAAATTGAATTTATGTTTAATAATAATAATCTCACTATTCTAAAAGAAGATTTACAAAATAAACACAAAGCTTTGGGACTTGAATAAAATCAGTTTTAATGGAATAAGACTTTTAACGGTAACTTTATACTGTAATCTAATAATGGTAAAACTGGTAAATCCTAAAGACTGCACACATTCGTTTGGTTAGTAGGGAGGACTTGAATATGAGGACGGATTAAATGGGAACCAAACCACTCTCTGTATGAGTGTAGGTTTGTATGAGGAACAATTGTGTAAACTGTCATTCATTGACAATAACTCCTTCAGGTTGGTGAAAAAACGTATCCTTTAAAGAAACCCTCCTATATCTACTTTGAGAAATAATGAATGTGTGTACAAGTCAGAAAAAGTCAATGGAGTAACTAATCTTTACTAACGGTACATTCCGCCCGATCAAGGGTATCCAAGACACAGAAATGTCTGCTTATGTTACCTTACTAATTTTTGGTTCTTACACACTACAGGATTTCTATTAAATAACACATCTGAAAGTAGTGTAATATATAATACTTAGTTGCATATTATAATTTTTATTACCGTAGAACTATTCGCAATGTGATCGACAAACCCGGTCGGTATACTTATCTATAGTAGGTTGTTATCGTTTAGCGAGTCTCCTCATAATTTTTTTCAAAAATAATCCAGGAAGTTATTACAGCTCTCATTACAAAATAGCCAATTATTTAGCTAACAATTATAATTGTTATTGATATTTATATTGATATTATATGCTAAATTGTTATTGATATTTTCAGAACAGCATACAGTTACAGCTGATGCTTTTGAAGACAGACTGATTTTGCTGTTTCTCGATAAATTTCTGTGTGACAAAAAAAATTACATAAAAAGAAAAACAACCTTTGACAGAGTGACAGAGACAGAGTTTTGTCTTTCTAGTTGCTCTCTCCGTGCCTGAACATAACCTCTACTGTGAACAATAATAATAATAATAATCATAACAACAGGTGGTGCAATCAGTATTCGGTGAGTTTATTATTTCATAATGAAATTAGCTAATGTACCTTCTCTTGATACAGGAAATATAATTTTTAACCACTACAATAGAATTTGTGGCTTTTTGAAGTGGTCAATTTCATTTTACTCTATTATTTATTGAGGGGGCATTTATTCCTTCCATGTAAATTCAGTTAGCAACAATGCCTGCTGGGAGTACCATAGACTGTCAGTATTGCTTTCTGTGAGTCATGAAATAACTTTATTTTCTGTGTGGGGCGTGTACACCTTAGTGTGACTCCAAGGATTTTTAAAATTATACAGTGGTTTTCGACCATCTGAAATCAGTTGGCACTGGTCTCAACCCTGGGAAAATTCTTATTTCTGCTCAGGAGGCTCCTAGACTTCCTGTGCATCATGAAGAGACTGTGCAGTAGCCTAGACACATGGGCAAAATCAGCTGATTTGTTTATTCTATTAAATACTGGTAACTAAATCTACTGATTGCATAGAAGCATTCAGCAAAATAGTAAGCAATTTATGTATCACTTATCAGCTGGAATTGTAATTATAGGAATTAGAACAGTATTTTTATGTTCAGTTTTGCCATTTAGCACACGTGACGTCATGTGAGATGCGCATGATACCTACCGTCTTCTTTTCTAGGTACCGTAGTTTTTGCACATGTGCACATACTTTGATTTTCATGTGTGTTGCTGTAGTTACTTAGCAGTATAATGTAATTTATTTTGTAGAATAAGGTTAACAACAACCCAAAATTAAGTAATTTAAAACTAAACACCCAAGTGGGGTATCAAATTAAAGATATTTTTCTTGTACTAATATTCCATCAGATTTTAGAAAAGACTATGTATTAAGCCCACTGTTCCAAAAACCAAAATTGATGGTTATACTGCTTAAGAATCCTGGCGAGGCCGTAGGCCAATATTCCTCACGAGGCGACATGCCAATATCCACAAATGGGACTGTAGCAGAGTACCTCGATGAGGCCGCAGGCCAAACTTTCCCCTCTAAGGCCGTAGGACGAGTTCTATAAAGAGGCTGAATGTAAACACAGAAGATCTCCGAAACCAAATCTTATTAACACAAGGTTTGCCGGCGTGGTGGCTCAGTGGCTAAGGCTTCGGACTGCGGAGGGCAAGATCCAAGGTTTGAATCCCCACTGAGCCAACGGTCAGTACTTCCCTTGTTGAATAAAGTTCACGTACAGGCTTGTAAGCCTATGTGAACTGGTGAGTGAAATAAAAAAAAGTACTCTCATGACGAGTTGAAACCGGTTGCAGAAGCAACGACTTGGATTACTTGAATGCAGGTATATAAACCACTTTAAAAAAAAGTAGAACAACAACAAATGATCCTCAGGATCCACTGTGAAATATGGATGCGACATCTTCAGTTCAACTGAGCGAAGCTTTGTCTCCTGGTATATTAGTGATTTTAAATCAGCTAAATTCTCCACTTCCATAGGCCACAAGTTCTAATTTAGTGGTTACAAAAATATTTAAATATGTTTTCCTGTCTCAAGGGTAGATACATTAACTAATTTTGATCATAAAATTGGGAAATAATTAATTAATTCACCGAAAACTGATTGCACCATCTTAAGAAAACCAATTCAACATTTATGAGAAGGTGTCAATGTTAGCACGCCTCTCTCTTTATTCTCCGAATAGTTGTCTAAGTGTAAGTTACTGATTTCAGTTCTGTAAAATCAAGATCAATTCTCCAAAGTCAGTTATCGATGACAGTCACAAATAATGAAAATATGTCAGAGACATACGAGGAAGGCCAGTTCAGTGATGCTGAGGAATTGTAAGTAAACAATAGATTATTATTCAGTTTGGATGTTATAGAAGTTATAAAATTTACATTTATGAGATAATTATATTTAATACAAATCGATTTATAAAACTAGTCAAATATTAATTTAAATGTACATATTGCAATTGTATATATATCGATTGTATACGCTTGTAATATTGTATTATTTTGCTGATATTTTGTAGTTGATTATAATACTGTGGCTTCATACTTTATTTCTTTAACTTTTATTAGTTTAACATGAACATAGCATTATAAATAATTAAGTTGTTTGTTCTTTTAACTAAGAAGATTATTTTTTAGGACGGTGACAGAATGCAAGAAGAAGAAAGTCACATTTCAGCTAGCCGACAAATTTGGTAATCTTACAATATTAGATGATTCAATATATGAAGATGAATATGATTCCACAAGTGAAACTGATAATTATTATGATAATATTTATGAAGAAGAAGGTAGGCCTGTGTATTTGTTCTATCATTGACTATAGAAACAAGAAGACTGATTATATAAGTCCCGTGAAGCTGATTTGCCTGTTCTATGAAATTAGTTCTTTTACAATCTTTACAGGTAGCGCCAGCAGTCTCACTCTCTCTATTTGAACTTTAACACGTCCTGAAGTAACTAATAGTTGAGCTAATAGCCCACAAAACGGTCATCCGAGTGGTTGTTTGAGACCATTTACCATTAGATAGCAGCAGAGGCATGTGTCTATTAGCAAATGCTTTGGTCTGTTTGTTTCTATAGTCATTGCGTCTATCAATACAGTAGTCTCTTAATTTTAAATTACCTATTATAGGTTCTGTTTTTATATCTAGTTCCATTGCATAGTTAGTTGTAAAAATTAGTTTACTTTAAGTACAAATTTAAGTTCTCTGTATAATAAAGATATTTGATGTATTATTAATGTACTAAATTGGATTAGCGGAAATAAAGTAGGTATTTTTGAATGGAGTGGCCAAAGGGTAATAACTTAAAGGAAGTATAGTATTGGGTATCAAAAAGAGTTGCTTAAAGTTGACAGGGTTAGTGTACTTATAAAGTTGCTAATGCACATGCAAATAAAGTAAACCGTAACTTACAAAGAATTAGGCAGATGAGTGCTGTTTCGTTAGACATTATGTTAGACGTTAGTCAGACATTTATGTTAGAATTGTAATGAAACAGAAAATAATTAGAGAAATTCAAATTCCTTATTTATCATTATTCAAATTCCTGAGTTACACAGTAACCAATTAGTAGACAATTTTATGAATAGTAATCAAAACCTTTTTTTTTTTAACTGCGTAGGATTACAATGCAATGTGCTTGTATATATGTTTTAGTTCTTATGTAAATATTTTTTGGTAGATTTCTTTGTTTTCTAATATTTTTGTTGAAAAAGATTATTCAATGGCTTCAAATTTGCTACATTAAAATGTCAATAACTTCTAAAAACCCTTTTGTTTCTATTATTTATTTATTTTTTTCATTTGCTTTGTATGGTTCATTATATAATTTTAGTTTATCATACAATGTTCACAAATAATCATAACATCTGCAGCAGCAGTTATTTTTCTATGAATAGTTGGGAGTCAGCTCTGTAATAAAAATAAATGTACTTCTAAATCGATAAGTTTATCATACAACCCACTATGGTCTAAACTGTCAAGTTGGTAAAAATTGTTTCATTTTTAACTCTTGTAAAATCTAAAAACCGACAGTAATATAACACTTTTTTAATTCTTTCTATGAACATTTAAACTTTTATAATGATCACATAGTATTAAATATGTATAAGAAAACAAATTCTGTAATGTAACTTACAATATTTGTTTCAGCAAATTTAATAAGTTTCAGCTCAGAGCATAACCACCATAAAAACAATAACAATTTGAAAAAGAGTGGAGTAAATAGCCAAGAGTCCAGCAATAAAGTGTCAAACTACCAGCCATCAGACAAGTTGTTCAAGAAATATGTCAACAAGATCAACGTCGAGCGATATGAAGGACCACCTCTCCCAAACCACGTGGCCAACAAAGTTATGGAGAGCCAAAAGAAGGTGGAAGCTGAAAGGTGAAGTTGATTCATATACAAAACAATTTGCTTATTTTTTAGCAGCCCACATTCATTCCATTAATCAAGTAGATACTCATTTTAACGAGTATAACACCTCCTTCCTTTATATAGAGCAGCTCTTTATTTGTGATTATTAGAAAATCATATCTCTGTAAACACTTATAAATTTAACTTCATTAAGTTTAAAATGCTCAATTCTAAATCAGAATCCTCTGATAATTTTAGCGTCGCAGGTGAGGACTTTTCTCATGTTGAAGCTACTAATTTCTTGGGGTTAGTTTTTGGTTCTAATTTGACTTTTCAAAACCATATTGATAAGATTTGCTCTAAACTAAACAGCAGGGTGGATACTCGCCGGGAAAATCGGGAATTATGCTTGAATTTTTATGGTACTTGAAAAAACTTGGAATTATGCTTGAATTTGTTCAGAAACGCTAAATGTGCTTGAAAATTTTTAAGTAGATAACGTATTGCATGCCTATATTCAGCTGGAAAGTAATTGATTACTATGTTATGTGAATTAAGTATGGCCACATCGTAAATACATTCATTCTTGACCGTCAGCTGTAATAGGTAGGTAGAACGCGAAACGGTTTAACTAAGCTAATATTTGTTAACTGATTACGGATATTGGCGAAACTCCTGGCTGTGTCGCAGTTAGCGAGTGGCGCGGCGTTACTATTACTTGTGGCGAAGAGAGATTGTTTCTGTTCTTAAAAAACTGTTATATTCGGTGACTGGTCCTTAAACGTCTAGGAAAGCGTTACGATCCATTTTGGGCATTTAGTTCTCATCTCACAGTAATATTTATTGCAATTCATAGACAAGCCTATGGCACTTTTCCCACACATAGGTCCATTTTTTGTCTCACGATAAGTTTACTTCCTTAATAACCACAGGTCTAAAAATAATGGTTCATAATTCTGAGGTGGTAACTAATCCTGCTTTTTTAAAAAAATCGTTCCATTCCCAGCTACATGTAACTGTTTTACGTATTCCTAACCCTAACCTCCACGAAAACTGATGCCGTGCTAACATCTAGTTTGTTTCGTAAATTCTGATTTCACCTTCTCGGGCTAGCTAGTGTTGTTGTTTATTTCGTTTTGGTATGATTCATAACAAAGGAAAATTACAATATCTCACTCACATTGCTTTGCTACCTATTTTAGTATAAATACCCAATGGAATTACTTAGCATGTTTCAAACGTGTTCATTTTAAGTGTGTTTTTGTTCAACAGCTGAAGATTAAACTCTTAGTATAATATTAAAAATGCATCTATCAAAGAGCAGCTTTGTTCTGTGGAATCAATAGTACAATGTCAAACATATAAAATAAATATGTTTATTTATTTTCAAAACAGCTGTTATTAATTTACTAAAATCAACCCAATGTTATCCTTATGGAGCAATCTTTTAGGGGTGGTTTCTACCCCTTAGGAGTACTTTATCAAGATAAAATACTTTAGTTGTCCTATTTAAGACATAAAGACACAGTGTATAAAATTTCAGCTCTCTACCTACATGGGAAGTTGGAGAATTAGTGATGAGTCAGTCAGTGAGGGCTTTGCCTTTATATACCCTATACAGTATAACCTCGTTTATCCGGATTAATTAGGATCGGAAGTGATCCGGATAGGCGAAAATCCAGATAAACCGGATATAAATACAAACACTATTTATAATCTAATAGAAATTTATTTACTGGTAATATTAATAAAAAGAGAACAGATTATACTATTACAACAATGAAAGTAATGTTTTTGTACATATTATTAAAATTGCAGTAATCACTAATATCTTTAACAAAGTATTTTATTGCTTTTGAAAAAATTCAGTCCCTTGCTTTTGTTTAACTTTAGTGCACTGCTTCCGGGAAGTACGATCACGCAACCGCTTCAAGGCCAACATTTCCGCTGACGAAGTATCCGACTGCCGCTCAAAATAAACCATCAGCCGATCTAACTGTGCGGTGGCATCTGCATGAGTCATAATCTCTTCCGGTTCTTCATCCAGAGAATCATTGTCAATCAATCTGGAGCAGTTCAGTAGGGCTACAGTCTTCACTTTCCTCTGAGACAAATTCACCGTTACAAATCTCGCACACTCCAGGCCACAGTTTCATCCAAGACTTAACCAATGATGTTTTAGTCACATTATCCCATGATGATGCCACCATATAGATAACCTTTTTAATGTTTATAGTTTTCAGCACCTGTATCACACTATCCTCTCCTTCTACGTCGAGAAGTTGACCTAGAAGTTGGCGTCTATACACTTTCTTTATGCTTTCCAAAATGCCTTGGTCCATCGGCTGAAGAAGCGGTGTAACATTGGGAGGAAGGAACTGAACACATATGCCACCACTTTTTAGTTCATATGCACTAGGGTGTGAGGGGGCGTTGTCAATTAGTAAAACGGCCTTCATAGGCAAGTTGCTATCTTTCAGAAACTTTGTTCAGGGTGTCCAGCAACAGGGAAAATAGGGAAAACCTGGAAAAGTCAGGGTATTTTAAATGACCTGGAAAAGTCAGGGAAAAATCAGGGAATTTGAAACAAAACCTGGAAAATCCTAACAAGAACACCAGTTTGTTGTGATTTGTAATAATCACTATATACTTGGGTGCGCTACAAAAAATTCTTTACTTTGTTCAGTACCAAATGTTAATTTTACATGCCATTCAATATTCTAAATTATGAAAAAGCTACTTAATTGCTTGGTTATGCTTGTTCGACCCTATACAACTAATTTTATATCACTAAAAGTTTAAAACTTACTGAAATAATTGTCTGATTAGTACTTGTTAAATAAGCCATAGACCTAAAAATTTATGCTGGTTTTGGGGAAATTATAATGTACTGCCATTTTGCAAGGCATTGAAAATTGTCATAATTTAACAATAATAGAATAAAAGGTGTGTTTTTTTTACTCAAGGCTAATTAAAAATATTTTTTTAATTCTACCTCTACTTCTATAAAGTAGTTCAAAAAGAATAATTATTATAGGTAATAGTTTTGAATTAAATTATTACGGTTATCAATAAAAATATATTTGTGAAATATTGGTATTTCTGTAATTAATAATTGTAATTGACTGTAAGTAACATAATGTATGTACATGGTGGTACATAATATTACTAAATTAAGTTAAATAGACATATGTAACTATGTCGATATGGGGTCAGGGAGATTTTGTATAAAATCAGGGATTGGTCAGGGAATTTGTGTAAGGAGGTTTACTGGACACCCTGTTGTTACACTCGGTACAAAGTTATCAAAAAACCATCTTTTGAATATAAAGGAGTCCATCCACGCACTTTTCTTTGCTCGGTAAATGACTGGTAAAGTGTCATGATTAATATTTTTAAGGGCTCTGGGATTTTTTGATTTGCCAATTAAGACAAGTGGCAATTTATGTTTTGCAGAAGCATTGCTGCAAGCCATGACTGTCACTCTATCTTTACTCTTTTTATATCCAGGTGCCGCATCATCAAGTTTTGAAGCTGGTGTTTTACTTGGCAGCATTCTATAAAACAGACCTGTTTCGTCTGCATTGTAAATTTGATCAGGCGTAAAATTTTCGTCTGAAATAAGCTTTTCAAACACAGCTTTATATTTTTCACTAGCTATGACATCACTAGACAAGCTCTCGCCAGTGACTGATAGTTGGCATATGCCATGGCGGGTTTTTCACCTATCAAGCCAACCAAGGCTTGCTGTAAAGGTCGGGTCTCCATTAGGCATAGTTTTATTTAGTAACAGCGCTTTTTCTTGCACTATTGGTCCTGATATGGACATGCCTCGTTCTCGTTGTTCACTGGACCATAAAAACAGTGCATCATCCAAATGTTCATTTTAAGCCTTTTTGATAGTCCCCCTCCCCTCTAGACTATCTTTTTATATCATTTTAAAACAAAAGTCTTCAATTTCTTTCCTATTTTTTTTCCAGTCTGAAACTGTAGATGTACCAACGCCGAATTCTTCTGCAATTTTTTTAAGTGGCTCACCTTTATTGATTCGATGTAAGGCTTCAAGTTTTTTATCCATGGAAACAACGACCTTTTTTTGTTTTGAAGACATTTCACAACACAACGTAAACACAAGAAAACAACGTAGGTAAAATTCTTTAAAAATATAACAAACGTAAACTATCAGTAACAACAAACAATAACAATCATAAAACTACTTAACAAAAACAACGTAGGTAAAGTTCTTTAAAAATATAACAAACGTAAACTATCAATAACAACAAACAATAACAACCATAAAACTACCAAACAAAAACAATATTCCCTTCTCCAACGAAAGACTATGCACCGTAAGACCCTTGCATGCTTTGTCACTCACTACTGATTGACTCGTGTGTTGTGCTGTCTAGCTGTTTGTCGTAGCCGGTGGGCATGCCCATTGCCTAGGAGTAGAGGGGCGGATTGATGCCAATCCCATACCCCACCCTCTCTGCCGCCACTGTACTTCGCAGAAACGACGAGTGAATACACTGAGCCCGTCCTTTCTCAATTCACCAGTTTTACACGCTGACATCTTTTGGAAATATGTTGCTCCTCGAAATACAGTACTGTACTGTACAAACATAACAATACAGTACTGTACAAAACTGTATTTTTGTTATATATTCAACACGAAATCCATATTCGTTTTGCGATGTCGACATAGACCATATCTACTGCTAAGAACATGTATACATCAACAGCTTATCACATTTTGTATTCTCGTAAAACAAAAAAATATTTTCGCTAATATGATCCGGATTAACCGGAAATCTGGATAAAAGAGATCTGGATAAACGAGGTCATACTGTATATATATATATATATATATATATATATATATATATATATATATATATATATATATATATATATATAAAAAAACATGTTTATTTATTATAGATAAATAGCTGTTATAAATTTACTTAAATCAACCCAATCTTATTCTTATGGAATAAAGGAAATTTGGAGGGGCTGTTTGTAAACCCTTAGGAATGGAATTCCAAAAAATCCTTTCTTAGTGGGATCCTTCGATACTAAAGCTAACTTCCTTCCTGTACATCCTTTTTGTGGTTTTTTAGATTTCGTGATAAGTGAGTCAGTTGTACTTGGCTTATGTATATATAGATTAAATTTTGTATCACTGATCTATATAGCTTTTTTTGTATTATCGTTTCGTACTGTATTTTGTTACCTTATTTTTTTCTTTTGTAGACTCCGAACAAAGGACAAGCATGATCGAGCCACAGCTGAACAAGTAATGGATCCTCGCACCAGAATTATCCTATTTAAATTGCTCAGCCGAAATGTCATCACAGAGATCAATGGGTGTATATCGACAGGCAAAGAAGCCAATGTATACCATGCCTTTTCTGAGAAAGATGGTGTCATCAAAGATTACGCTATCAAGATATACAAGACATCCATTCTGATCTTTAAAGATCGGGATAAATATGTATCGGGTGAATTCAGGTGAGTAGTCTTACCCCACAAGTAAAAATCTTCTCATGGGTTGGGAATTTCAGTGCAATAATTTTCTTGTGAACTTATCATATAATGTTTGTGATGTTTTTGGTAAGATAAATATCAGATTAGTGACAGCTTGTTCTCCAAGTAGCATCTGATTTCGAGTCAGTGATCTGCTCTTAGAAGACAAATTGATTGAGGTTTTTAATAATTCCAGTACAAGTTGAACGTCACACAACACAAATATATTTCAATATAAGCGCAAAATGTACAAATATATCAAAATTCAAGTACAAAATGCACAAATATTTACAATATAGTACAAAATGCAAAAATATTATGGTAATTGGGTTCGGCGAACCACGCTCACCTTCCTCAGAGGGAATCACAAAAGAATGAATCCAACCAGAGAAACTGGAGTTGGAAATGGATATTAAATGAATAAATATGTTATCACATTTATTATACATTTAATGAAAAATGAAGTTTTTTAAAGCGTGTACATTTCTTATTTAAGCTATGGTATTCTGCTAAAATTATGACTTCCAGAAAAATGTATTAAATATAATTTTTGAAACAGCCAATTTTATTTTTTGTTAGTAAAAATCCTGTTAGTTTGTATTTTAAATGTGAAAAAATAATGCGTTCAATTTCTTATATATATATATATATAAAACTGTGCTGTATAAGAATAATACAAAAAATTCTATTGTGTTTTATAATAAGTGATTGATGCCAGATTTCGGCATGGATACTGTCGTCACAATCCCCGTAAGATGGTGCGTACTTGGGCAGAAAAAGAGATGCGAAACCTGCTGAGAATGTGTGCTGTAGGTCTTCCCGTCCCTCAGCCTCTGTTGCTTCGGTCACACGTGCTTGTTATGGACTTTCTGGGCCAGGGTGGCTGGCCCTCACCAAAGCTCAAGGTTTGATCATGTTATTAATGTAATTGTTAATTTCAGTAATAAACTCATAAGCAGCTGGTCAACATTCCTAAAATGTTAGGTTATTTTTTATGGTTCCAGTTTTATAGTCTTGTGTTAAAGAAATTTGTATAAACTTTTCATTTAAATAGTTGATAATGCTAGTTGTTGTCAAAACTTGAAAATATATTTTTTCTTTGTAAAAAATGAGGGATTACAGCCTGAAAATGAATGAGAATATAGGAATTTCAGATTATAAGCTAGCCTGTTTATATTTTAGTTAATTTTGTCTATGGGTAATATGGTTTTATAAAGTGTGAAGAAATATAATGATATTTAAGTTTATATTTTTAGGCACAACCCAAGATACCAAACACTCGAAAAATCCATTATCTCGGCCGCTAAAATCAACGAAAGTGTTCAGTGTGAACCAGTAATGAGAGCCAGGGGATGTAATTGTGTAATTTGTTTGGTTGGTTGGATGTTGAAACGGCGCTTGATTCTTATTATCTTATTTATTTAGTATGAATTGTTTTTTAATTACTCGAAATATTGGTTTCTAATATTGGTTAATATTATAGAGGTAATCAATTCTTCAGTGCAAAACCAATTTCATGCTTAATTTGGGAATTGGAATAACAAAAGAAAACCTTGCTCCACTCCTCTAGTAATTTTTAATTAATTTTTATCTCTCCTTGTACATACCACTGATAAAAGCAAAAATAAACAAAAAATATATAAAATTAGCACTGATTCAAAACATTTTCTTAGTTTCTAAATGCAAGGTCTAAGGTGAATAACGCTTGAGGTGATGGCTTGGAAACAAAATATTGGAAAACTTCCATCGCAAGTCTCTGAAGAAGTCATCTGAAGGGGTAAAATAACAGACTTACAAGTGTGTTTTACGAATAGTTATCTAAACTGCTGAGTTAGTTGAGTAATTCTAGGTGAGGAAGCTGAAATATCAACTCCTGAATAAATCGTGAGCACTTCTATATCTCCAACATCATCATGGTTACTCATTTTTTACTTTTTTCATATTTACCTGTTTCAGGATGTGGAACTGTCTCAAGGGAAAGCCTGCAAGTTGTACCGCGACTGTGTCACAATGATGTGGACTATGTATAACAAATGTAAAATGGTCCATGCAGATTTGAGTGAATACAATATGCTGTGAGTAATCAGTTAAACAAAGATTAAATAAAGTCCTGCGGAGGTGTTCTAGTTCGTACTTAAGCCATAATAAGTTGTGTTATCATTTGGATGAGTTTGGACTTTGAGAGACTTCTCTCATATATTTTTTTTATATGTGAACCCAAAGAATACATTTCAAAGAATATGTGTACCCAATAATTTTTTTTTTAACTCAAAAAGGTTATTTTGTCATGGGTTTCTTCCGTTTGTTATAAAACCAGGACTTTCATTGTGTACAAGAACTCATTTTTTAAATACAGAGGACCAATGCATCATTATGGTTACAGAAAAATCAGACAAAGCTAAAATTGTTATCAATAAGTTTTAGTTAACACATTACAGGAAAGGAGAATAGACATTTTACTGGTTTTCATTTTCATTATTTGTTAGTAAGACACCGATTGTCAAGATATTGGCGAATATGAGGGGCAAATGAATGTAATGATTATAGATGAGTCAGTGTAGTCTATGTTACTTTCTACAGTGGGACGTTCCTCAGAAAAAGTGACTTATTAATAGCCCAATAGCCAGAGCATGTTTTTAAGAAAGCTACATTAACTATAAAAAATATGATGATACATGATAGTCCCTTTTATATTATGAAAGAATTAATTATAGCGCAGTGTTAAAATACTATATTTTAAGTACTTAAAGTATTATAGTGTCAGATTAAAAATTAAAATATATGTATTTTTTTCAGTTACCACAATGGTGAGGTTTATTTGATTGATGTTTCTCAGTCAGTAGAACACGATCATCCACATGCTCTAGAGTTCTTACGTAAAGACTGCACAAACATAACAGGTAGGTAATAATTGTGCTTATAGGTTTGATTACTCTTTATTTGAATAATTTGGAAGAAGAAAAATTAAAAGAAAGAGTATTAATGAAAATATCTTTACTGATTTTTTTCAACTTTTTTTATTTTTATATTTGATCAACTGATTTTTAACTAACTCACAAGCATGATACTTGGTTCTCTTCCCTATACAACATCCGAAAACCAGGCACCAAGCAATACAGATACCCTAGATTTCTCTAGTAAAGTCCCTGCCAATATGGAACCATTAGACTGATGATGTGTAAGTATTAAGAGGACAGAACAGAATCTGCGATTTCCATAACACTTAAGAGCTAAACAAAAATAAATGGCATAAACAAAATAGTCTTTTATAGTTGTCCCCTTGGGAAGACTTATGAGGGGGAGAGGTCATTGACACTGATGGAACTCCCCTGGGCCCCCTTTTGGTCCACTGACGGTAAAATTGCATTGCTACTATAGGGCTGTCTGCGACTGTCTACTTATTAACAGTTGGCTTGGCAGTTAGGGAAACGGTCTCCTTAAAAAGTAATAGGTTTGGTTAAACAAAGCACTAACGTAAACACAAGAAAACAATCACAGATACGCCACATAGCACAAATTTTAAGTGTCACTGGTAGCATGAGAGTGGCTAAGTTTCTCTCTTTACCTGAAGAAAATGCCAGTTGCACTAAAAACTTTGATTACGATTTTTTTCTGTATTTGTTTTCTTGTGTGTTGAAATTAGTGGACTTGTCCTCTCAGGTGAGTTTACTGATGCCTAATCTCTCGTACTATATTAATAAACAAATAACGTATTTTTAAAAGAAAATGTGAAAAGTTAAAAAGTACACGTTAATCATCTTACTATCTCAAGAGATGTTTGTAGTCTTTGTTGTGTACAGATAAATAAATAAATGAAATTGTTGCCAAAAACTAATTAGTATATGACATGGTTGTTCAACAAAACTTACTGTCAAACTAAAAAATCAAACCAATTATAATAATGTAATGTAAGTAATTAATTTTATTTTATTTCAAAAAATTAATATATTGAAGCTTCTTGATTAGTGCACTAACAGAATAGCGAACCCCTTTACTATACTATTAAAAAAACACTAAGATAAATTTCTATATTTTAAACATCATTTGGTTATTCTTTTGGTTTGTCAAATTTAGATTTCTTCAAGAGAAACGGAGTGGCTACTATGACTGTAAAGGAATTGTTTGACTTCATCACAGACCCAACAATAACAGATAAGAACATGGAATCCTGCCTTGATAAACTGTCCGATGTTGCTGCCTCCAGGGGAGAAGAGCCCACTTGTGAAGAGAGACTATCAGAAGAAGTCTTTAAAAGTGCTTTCATTCCACAATCTCTAACCGAGGTATTGTTCTATTTCGCATTTTTGACTAACACTTATTCTTCTAGCCTTTTGAATGCGTCTGCCACTAATATACCGCTAAAGCTAGACGCTAGTCTCAGAGAATTTTTTTATCTCCTCACCCCTAGGTGACCTAATCCATCCATATATTGACCCAACAAGGGTATACTGATAATGCTTCAATCTACTTTGACAGTTAGCAAAATATTTCAGGGAGATTTCAAGTTTATATATTTTTTTGGTTTTATTTATCACTATCAACAGTTTACCCTATATGCTTTATTTCTTTCCTTTAATTTTTTGCTTTTTTTTCTTATTCTTACATTCTTACATATGAGACGCCGACACAACGTTGTTGGAATTTTAAGGCGAATATGAATGGTTATATGAGTGTAGGGTGAGTGTGGATGAGTGTAGTCTGGTTACTAACTGAGCAACTGTTCCTCAGAAAGGGCAATTTATTAATAGCCCAATAGCCAGGGCAACTAAGGAACCTACAGCTTTACGTGGAATCCGAACCACATAGTGCTGGTCTGATTTTCAGCTAATTGACAAGCCTGAGACTCAGTTATCTCCCCCACACAACATCCGCACAATGATTACCACCCAACATGGACACTCCAGACTTCTCTAGTAGTGTCCACGCCGATAGCAACCTACACTGAATTATTATGCCTACCTAAAAATTACTGAAATCCTATGCCTACCTACACCCTAAAAATTAACCTGAAAACCTGCACCAGCAGTTTAGAGAAATAATACATAGTTATTTGCTTTTTTGACATACACTGTCATGGATTTATAACTGTTCATAATAACCTATATAAGTAAGATAAATTATATATATCTTATTTATAGAGTTATACCTATTTAACTCTTTATTTAATCAATCCTACTTTTCTCAACATTCGTTTTCATTTTATAATATCTTTATTTGTTAGCCTTCCCTCACGTAAATCTGTTTATTAAATTAATGTGATTTAGAAATTAATTATGTCATATTAAAACATTCTCATTCTTTACTAAAGCTTGATACAAGCCATAACAATAGTGTCAGTTAAAAAGAAACTACAGTTTGAAGAAGGAAGGCGGTGCCTGATTAGACGTTTCCATAGTATTTAGTAGCTTTGCGTGGGAATTTGGAGTTTATCAATAGTCTTCATACTCACTATAAAATGTATTATTCAAGCTGGATTTCGTCATCAACAATAAATAGTAGTTCATATAAAGGAAGGGAATAAAGAAAAGTAAGAATGAAATATTGGCTCAATACAATTAACCTTAAACTTTTTGCTTTAGGTAGTAGACTTTGAGCGAGACATTTCATTGGTGAAAGAAGGTAAGCCCGTGGACAGCTTGCACTACCGCACGGTACTGGGTCTCAGTGAAGACTTAACACCTCAGAAGACCCCAATACTACTGGCCGATGAAAACTCGGAAGGGTCCACTGACAGTCATGACTCTGACGAAGAACCAAGCAAGTTTGTCAACTCATCGAGGCCCAGAGATGAATCGCCAAACAGCAAAAAGGTTTTTACAACTAACCTTCTTGTACCCTAAACTGTAAAAACAAATAAAAAAGGAGACTGTTCCTTTTATATAGGCTCCATGAAGTTCTTGTTCGGTTTTCAGAGTTAGCACCAGTGGTCTCTCTCTCCCTCCCTCTATACATCACTCTCTCTGTCTCTCTCCAGCACACATTACAGTGACTTGTAGCTGAGCCAAACAGTAATTTGAGTGCTTATTCCATACCAATCACTGTTAGATGGCAGCAAAGGTGTGCATGTACAGCAAATGCATTGCATTGGACTGTTTGTTTCTCTAGTCAGTGCTGTGTTACCATTGAAAAATCACATTATAAACTTTGCTTACATTTCATAGCAATAAATGTAAGCATAATAAAATCTTTTACTTGAAAAAATTCAATAAATGTGTTATGGGAAGCAATTTTTTATACTACAGTAGAACTTGGATAATTAGAACTTCTTTAGTTCGAAATTGCCTTAAATTCGAAGTTTTGGGTTGGTCCCTTGAACATTGTAATATTACCAATGTAAAATAATCATGGATAATTCGAAGTTAAATCTCTTTAATTCGAAGTTTTTACATCAATGGTTAAAGTGAAACATTGACTAATGTACTGTAAACAAGGTTCCGTTTGAGGTTTGCATTGTTTGGTCAGTGTGTCGGCAGGCAATCACCTTCTGGGAATTCCTAATCCGTCTCTTCCCCTCCCCTCGGCGCGCCCCGCCATTATGTTGCGATCGTTAAACCTTCATTATTGTAATTTTTACATACTGTATGCCTCTATAGTTATGTTAATAGTGATAGTTAATAGTGTTAAAGTGAACTTTAAACGAATACATTAAATTTTATATTAAAAAAGTAATTTGTGGGTATTATTTTAAGCCTTTTAGGATCATGAAAGTTACATAAAAAATACAACTTGGTTAATTTCAAGTATTGGATAATTCGAATTTTCGCATTGGTCCCTTCAGGTTCGAATTATCCAAGTTCTACTGTATTTACTTTCTCCCATATGCGTTGGCATAGAGAAAGTACTGTGATCGTTCAAACATTTTTTTTATGATTTGGTCTAAAAATCCATTTTAGGGTCCCCTGAACCCAAAAAAGTGGTTTTTTCGAAAACAAATTTTGATGTCTGTCCATATGTTTGTCTGTCTGCATGTATGTGCAGTTCGCTGGGGACCAAACGGATAGATACATTTTTATGAAATTTGGTATGTAGGCGTATTTAGCCAATATCTCCAGACCATTTTGCACTTTTTAAATTTTTAATTTTATGGGCAAAAAACATACAAAAATGGATTTTTCACAAAAACGGCTCATTAAGCGATTTTGATTAAATTTTCTGGAAAGATGTAAATTACAATAAAAAATATTTTAGTAAAAACTGAATGTTTCTAACTTGACTAGTTTTTGAGTTATGACAAAAAAACATATTTGTGAATCAAACTGGTGATTTTCAAAGTTTTGATTTTTTTAGTGTTTAATTTGGGGGAAAGTTTGTGCCAATTATTTGGAACCATTTATCAGCCCTTTCAGGAGTAAAAACGTCCTATGACGTCCTAATTTTCGTGACTGAAAGACGTATTAGTTTTGAAAAAAACAAGTTGTAGAGGAGTAAAAAAATTAATTGTCAAAAAATGTTTCAAACTTGTTTATTACATTACATAATTAATTATTATATTAACACAGTACTAAATAATATAACACTAATGTAATATAAAAATAATAAATAAGAACAACTCTACCGTAAGATAAAAATAATAAAAGCAATCAATAACGTATTGAAAGTATAAAAGCGATAGCCAAGTGCACTGCAGATTCAATAAATGTACTGTGTGTAGCTGACAGACAACTGAGAGAATGTAAATGAAAAGCGCACCAATTGAGTGAAATGCGCGCCAAACGTTGTATCAGCTGCACGCCAGCTGATGACATCGGGCGGGAACCAAATCAGTTTAGAGAGAGAGAGAGGACAAATGAATGTTACCACTGACACGAAGAGTGCCAAAAAATGAAATTGAAAGTGAAATTTGAGTTTGCCTGTGGTAGATAGTAATAGTGTAATGTGTTAAGAATATGCACAATTAATTTAATAAATTAAATAATTTACCATTACACAAGACGTCACATGACGCCCTTACTCATTTAGGCCAATTTATAAAAAGACGTCATGCGACGTCTTTACTCAATTTAGCTAAATTAACGCACTCCTGAAAGGGTTAGATATCTTTAGAAGTGCTCTCAAATACTTCTAAACAGCTTCTTCGTCATCATCGGTATAGCAGCTCCAGCATCCTGGGTTTGCTAACAAGCCTTATCCATCTTCTCCTGTCCATTTACGCCTTTCTTCCTCCATTTACTGGAGCTGTTTTCCTTTAAGTATCATGTCCTTTGTGACATCCATTCATTTCTTGTGTGGTCTCTCCACTCTTTTACCCACATTTTCTCTTTCAACCCATATTTTTGCTATCCTCCATTCTTTTTACCTGTCCAAACCATCCTGGTCTTTGCCATTCTGATCTTATCCTTGACCGTCTCATCACATGCAAACTCTTACTTTAGGTTAAGTTAAAGGGCACTAGGCCAGGAATTAGTATATTGGAGAGATAGGGAATCAGCAAACTTACCTTAGAAAACAAGTTCACTAACACCAGAGTAGTAGTAACACACACAAAATAAACACATAATCTCACAAATATTCAATGCCACTGGCATTTTCTTCAGGTGAGTAGAGAGAGAGAGAGAGAGAGAGGGGGGGAAGCCATGTCAGTCTCTCTCTGTCTCTACTCAACTAAAGAAAATGCCAGTGGCATTGAAAATTTGTGAGATTATGTGTTTGTTTTGTCTGTGTTACTACTACTCTGTTGTTAGTGAACTTGTCTTCTAAGGTAAGTTTGCTGATGTCCTTACTTCCATATTTCTAATTTATCAGGTTTTTGCGTTGCTGTTCTCAAGAATTTCATTTTAGGT
Source organism: Stictocephala bisonia (assembly GCA_035578905.1). Taxonomy (NCBI): domain Eukaryota; kingdom Metazoa; phylum Arthropoda; class Insecta; order Hemiptera; family Membracidae; genus Stictocephala; species Stictocephala bisonia. The sequence goes on from JAQJVL010000320.1 coordinate 657,624, forward strand.
GCTTGAATCCTACTGAGGACATTTTTTATTAAGTGTACATGTTTGAAACGCTTCTTATCTGTAAAAAATAATGAAACCTTATTTTTTTTAGACAATAAGAATTGAGAATATGTTTATTTCAACATACATTTATAACAATAGCATTTATTTTCTAAAATGAAGGTAATTTTCATGTTTGCCTTGAGGCCCTTTTTTTATGGACAAGGTATTTATATTATTGTAAATGATGTTTGATTTATTTAATTCTTGTCCCTTAGTATTTATATTTTTATTAAATCGCTTATAATAGAAGTGCATGTTGTTTAGTACTGTTTAGCGTTCGCTACATGTAGTGTTCATGCAAAATTATCTTAGCAAAGGTCAGTCCTGTAATATGTATTTGGCTATACTTTTATTGTTGTGTATTTGATTTTATTGCATTGTACAATATTGAAAATAAATCAATATTATTATTGTCAAATCAAATCAAAACCTTTATTTGCACTTGACGTTGAACAATTATTTACAAGAAATAATCAAACTGGTGAATTTTACTCTAGGCTATGTCAGTTTAAAGAGATTCTTAAAGTTTTTATTTTAATAATTATTGTTATAGGCCAGAAAGAAAGCTGTCAAAGAGCAACAAGCAGAAAAAAGGAAGACAAAAACACCAAAGTATGTTAAGAAAAGACACGAGAAAGTTAAAAAGACTTCAAAATAGCCTTTTATAACTTGTACATAATATATACAATAAAAACATATTATTGTAATTATTTCTGTTTTAAATAATAAAACCATGTTATAATGCCTTCCAAATCTACCAAATTTTTCTTTGCATATTATTTATTAAATTCACTAAATTTAATTTTGAACATTGTTGGAGATAATGTTATAAAATTATGTTGTTTAACATATATATGTTTTATTTTTATCAGAAAATCGTCAATTGTTAAGACATGTTGGAATATGGCTTGTGTTGGATGTAGATGAATGAAAATATCTACATTCATATATATACAATTTTATATATATATATATATATATAAGCACATGCGATTGAACCTTAGAAAGTGCCATTTGTTAGTTGGCCAAAACAAAAGGCAACATATGAATAAGAACATATGTAACTTATATAGTAACAAACTACTAACCTTACTGTACGACTTTCGGTGTGGTGGCTCAGTGGCTAAGGGGCTTCAGACTGCGAAGGGCAATGACCAAGGTTTGAATCCCGAACTGAGCTAAAAGTGGGTATTTTAACTATGTTGACTCTTCTTACTCATAACACCAACAGTGTTGATAATAAGAATAGAATGGAATAACATTTCTTGCACAACAAACAGTATTGAATTACTTTTGTTTTCAGCCTTTAACCGTTTCATGGCCGGTTCAGGCACTTAGGAATAACGATTTTCAACTTTACGGCCCACCGATCGGGTGTCGCGATGAAAAAAGATGTCAAATACTTTGATGTGGTCTGTCCCTTTTTGAATTTCAACAGTATGGTTTTCTTGTTGTGGTCAGAAAAAAACAGTTTGTTCGTGAATAGAAGTTTCTATAAGTAAACGAATGATCACAAGTGTATCGAAAGTATTGTTAACGGGTAATCCGTTAACAAGAAAACAACATATCACGGGTTGTGTACGGCTCCAGTGTGAATGTAATAGACCGTTCAACTATGAGAAGAACAAATAATAATTCGTTCAGCTGCTGTTGACTGTGATATCTGAAATTGAAGTGATTCGGCCAACACTGAAGGCTCAACTCAATTCAACACACTTGACTTTGCTAGCAGATTCCGGGCTGATTCAGATGGTGGTGATACAGTTGAATGGTTAAAACCTCGTAACAAGTATTCAGAGTGGACACGTTCTGACCCCTCATTGCCAGTTTCACTTTCAGCAAACTTTGAGATTACCAGAGCACCATCAAATTGCTGTTGATTGTGCACATCGAACGTGTAATTTCCTTGTGGTGGAGAGTCAATATTGAACACAAGGCTTGGCCTCCAGCTATGCTGAATAATAAAGCCCGTATTGTGTTGGTTGTCATTGATTCTCATTTGAGATGTGCATGCAGCAAATCATCCCTTAGTGACTACTTTCCCATTTATAGTCACTATGGGATGAACAAAGGGGTCCCGTTTAGCTACTGTTGACTGTGATCTTTGAAATTGAAGTGATTCAGCCGTGAGGACATTCCTACTTCACATCGTTTCAACATGACATAACCTCATCTTACTATCTCTGACTGATGGCTCCATGCGCTGTTGGAAGAATCCTCTGTAAGTACAGACCTAATTTACAATTATTTTTTAACTATATTTTTTAGGATTTTTTAAACGAATATCTACAGACATCTGGTTATGATAATTTATGTCATAACCATAGCAATTTGCATATATTTTTCTTAGCTAACAATTAATACATAAGATCTTTATTTTGGAGCAGTTTTCAGCACATAACTCCTTATTACAATTGTTTTAAAAATATGAAATAAGTTATTCAGTTATATATGGATATATTAGCTTGAATTATACATTAAATACTTATATACATTTTTGTTATATGTAGTTTCAGATACATACTGGCCTGTTACATTGGAGGGCAGTTCATTAAATAATTTGGGATTAAATTACACAAGTCGTTTTCTTTCAAATTCACAGCGAATGTGAGGCATCTCCAAAACTTGATCCTGTCTAGTACTGCAAGATTGGAACTGAGACCTGTTATTTAGTTTTTCTCTCAAATACCCTGGCTTGCCCGTGGTAAGGATTCTGTAAACTAGTCATGAGGAGCGCAGAGTACGTGTATCAGTCACAGTCAGCAATCCTAGCGAATTTTTATAATATATCTCAAATAAAGTATATATTAAACTAGATAATTAGGGCATATTTTCAATCTTGGCTATCTCAGAAATGCAATATGTAAAAATAAAAAATTTAAAACAGCATGACTATCTCATATTTTTATAACAAATTTTTAAAATATTTTCATTTCCTCATCATTTTACTTTTAATTAAAAGGTACTGCTTTTACGCATACCAGAATGATCTTTATGCATTTGTGAACAAACCAACGTATAAACAGTTATTAAATTAGAAGCTGGATTCAATGTTCATGTTTGTTTCAGTGTGCAATTGTTACACAATGGAGAAGTTGAGGTATGTGTCCAACACTGGTATTGTGCGGTGCTCTGATTCAAGTGCTCCCTTAGTGTGCGACGACTCATTTGGATACAATCAGAGCTGGTGACAGGCAAATTTCACTGTTTAGCTCCCTCAGAGTGTGGCCAGACCAAGAATCACAGTTTTTTAGCAGGTTCCATTAAAGTAATATTTTAATCGCAAAGTTATTGTCATTTAAGGGTGTTGTCCGACCAGCTCAGTTCAGCGCTGGATGGAGTTTAGTTCAACGTTTTGCTGCCATGAGTAGCAAAGTGAATGCCTTGCTGAGTGCGTACTACCATTGATTTTACTATATAAAGAGATACTCCATCCATATGGGAGAGTTGTGGTGAGGCCCCAAAACTGTTTTGAGGCCCCACGCTGAGCTGCGCATAGCCCTATTTCCTCTCTCTCTCGCACGCTCTTCCGTCTCGCTCTCACTTCCCTCCTCTTGACCCACTCTCCCATTCTCCAGACAGCCGCCCCGCCCTCTCCTTCCTCAGATCCCACACACAAACAACGTCCTGCTTAGATAATTGTTTACGTTATTCCATATTGCCAACGTTTATCCGGGTTCTCTGTTTTTATATTTGCTTGCATCTCTTTCGAATAATAAAGAATACTGTGTTGATACTATTACAGTAAAACTCAGTGTGACATTCATATTGAATAAAGAAATATTTATAACTGAATAAATTAAAACAGCATATTGATTTATATGATTAACACACCTGTATTTGTAAATAGACACACTTGAATAGACCGCTAACTTATCGGCAATGCTGGCGATAATTACTGCTGATTTAAGTAAACATTTTCATATTATTTAGCCCATCTGAAAAATCTTTATTTATTGCATTTTAACCATCGATTAGGTGATTAAATCGACTGTTGTACTCAATCATTAGTTTTTTCATATTCGGTAATTGATTAAAAAATAAATTGTTTGCAAATCCAATCAATGACTCTCCTTTCAATTATGAAATTAATCTGCAAATATTCCAGGAATATATAATATAGTGAAATATTAAAAAATGTGACATTATTTATTTCTTTGACAAAATAAATATTGAAATATGCCTATGATATTTATATAGAATAATACTGGGCAAAATATAAAACCCAAATGAGATTCAAATTTCATGATAGGATTAGAAAAAATCATAACAAAAACACTAATTTACTTCTATACAAGATAAAAATAGCTTTCATCTTATGGCCTGATTCAGACAATCTGTGTATAGGCATTATATGGCTATTTGCCATATAAAATTTAAAATAGTATTATTTTTAATTTTATTATATACATACGTTTTATTATTACTGTCTGTAACATTAACATTGGTTCCAAGTAATTGCATGATTGTTTGTAAAATATTTCATTGTTTGGTGAATGGTCAGTTTTTATTTTATTTTCAGAATCATGAAGAGTTGTGACTCTATTATTACTTCTTGAGAAAAACAATCTCAGTGTCAATTGCAATTGGTTAGGAAATATTATCGTGATAGAATATAACTAGACTACTGATTATTTAGATTCAATTTTCATTATTTTAATCAGGTTGTGAAATTATTGTAAATTATGTTTATGTCCCCCTTTAAAAAATACCGTTTTATAACATTGATTGAATCAGACCATTGTAAAAAGTATGTTTAAGGCGAATATAATTAAAGTTAACACATCTGTTTTTCATACTATTATTTTACTAGATGTGAACGTATGGATAAACTGCAATTTATTTATATTTTCAATTTCTCTGGAAAAGAAACTCTGGAATTACACTGGTAACACTTCACAAGTAGCGTGACCAGCAATAACATAAGTAATAACTAATTTTAAGTAACCACAGTCTAAATAATAAATAACAAAATTAACTATAGCCGCACTGTGGCGTTTTTAATTATAACAATTCGAATATGACTTATTTACACAACTGAGAATGAACAGAACAAACAATGCCAAGAACTAACAAAACTATATAAACAAATAACTATTACAAATAAACAATAATATAGTTAGCCATATAATAGCCAGTTAATTTTTTATTTTTTAAAAACAACAATACTCTTAATTTCATTTAAATCTGTTGGAGTTATAAGGAATGAATGTTGATAGTAAGTAGTAAAGGTGGAAGGGTGTTGGAATGTACAATGTCTGGATGGCCAGACTGGATTGTGATAAGGTGATTGTTTATCTTATCAATGAGGGAAGGCTCAGGCATAACTTAGCCGTTTGGCAATTCAATTAGCTCAACTATTTTCATTGAAAACCCACTTGTCAAGTTATTTATTACCTTCCACCTCTCAGATACATCACCTTTACAGTTTTCTAATAATGTTGAATAATAATAGTTTTTTTGTAAAATTGATCACATTATTTAATTCATTAGTACATTCTGCAAAATAATTTTGAAAAACTGTCATATGGTCTTTTCTTAGAAATTTTATATAATTTTTTACGTCTCTCAGATTTATATAAAATGTTTGGTGTTATCCAGGGACTTAACAATTTAGCCTTTAACTATTGATGTGGCAAAGAATACCTGAGGTATTGTTTTAAAGCGTTTCTCCAGTGGCAAACGATACCTGAGGTATCGAATTTACAAGCCTATTTTTAGCGGCTATTTTTTTCATACAAATAACTATGAAAGCCTATCATATTATATATCATTACACTCGGAATATTCTCAAGAGTAAAATACTGTAATTTGATAAAGATGCTCCTAAAAATAACTTTGCAACAAATTATAAAAGACTAATTACAAAATCTACACTCCACAAACATCCCCATGCACGAGCGTATACGCAAAAGAACACACGTTTTTCCCTCCACTTTTGGCCAGGTAATTTTTGTGTGGGAAAGATGAGAGCTACATCCCTGAATCAGAATTTTCCTAGGCAACACGACCAACTGTTTGTATTCATTCTAAAATGTCGATTTCTTAATATTCGATTTTTATTTGAAGTAATGTTTTCTTGTTTTCTATAATGGCAAACGATACCTGTAGGTATCGAATTGTTTTTGACCTGTTGCTAAGTAACAGTATGGTTTATATGATCGATTTATAATTGTCGATTTACAATCGACGCGTTATGAAATTTTCAACCAGGAATACACATTTTGAGAGGCTATTTATAGCTTGACCTTGTTTATTTCACATGTCCAACGGGACGTGTGATTCACTCGGTGCGCCAGGCTGTCGGGCCAGTTTGTTTGTTGTGCATACCTCCAAGCTGTGCATACGTTCTGTTCTTGTATCTGTATTATTTATGTTGATCTGTTTACTTTTATAAACAATTCTACAGGCCTATGAGTAGGTGGGACTTTCTGAACAATATTGTAAACTCTCACTCAAATGCCAGGCCCTCTGGGTGATGCGCCTCAACCACCGCACATTCCCCCCAAACATCTCCTGCATCCCTAGGAAAATAGGCGTTTGTGCTGTGTATGTCATTTGTAATGCAGCAGTGCATATGAAATGCCTACCTCAATTTGAACATTTTGTCCGGCCCCAACAAAGAGGACGCAAAAGAGCACATGTCAATGCAAGCGACTCGGATGAGTAAATTCAAATAATTGTATGTATAGTTATAGATAATTGTTTTATTTTTTGAATAATGTTTAGTTATATGTTATTTCATGTTTATGTAATCAGATACTTTGATTTTAGATCTCTGAGACATGATTGTGCTAGTTTATTTGCAAAAGATTTTTCTCAAATTTCAAAATTTTAACTTTTTTGTAAAAAAAAAAAAAAAAAACAATGTCCAATAAAACCAAATAAATATATTTTTTGAAAGGTTATTTTATATTGTACTCAATAATAATAAGTTTTATCAAATAAATGTAAGTTTACTTATTTTTCTTCGTATTTATTTGCATATACCTATAATTTCATAAATTTACACTTTCAAATATTTACAAAAATAAAACAAAATACTCAAAATTTGAAACAAAATTTTACTATATCTTGAAGAGAACCTTTTTTCATACATTTTGTATATATTGATTATTCCAGTAAAAATTGTTGTACATTTTATAATTATGGTTACTTTTCAATTTTATATCTCAAAATGTACAAACTGTTATAGTTTACTGGTAATAACAATTTTTGATGTGAATATATAACATTGTAGAGATAACAAACATATTATGTGGTTACTTCTGAACAAAACAATATAAAACATGATACGTTTTAGTGCAAAACAGTATTTTTTACAGAATTTTGAAGTATAAGGCTCAAAACAACAAAAACTAGCCTGCCACTATAGAGATTTTAAGCTGCCATGTATAGGGTTAACAATTTAGAACTACCACCATTTCTTGCTACTTCTAAATATACAATTACTTAAAATATCAATAAACTTATAATACAAACAGTATTTACATCATTTTAGATAATGTATAATGTTTTAACTAAACATCTGTAACACACTGTTATTTACATTGACAAAATAACAAAAAAAATGTCCCCTAACATTTTTCATATTCACAAACCCCTAAGGCCTAAATAAAAGATCGCGATTCCTTTCCGTGCAAGACAAACCACAGCAAGGAATAATATCCCACTTTGACCCACTATCAAGGCCAATCGGTGACAGTAGACAGGTGGAGGGGCGACAGTAGACAAGTACTTCCGGACGAGCGTCTTAAGAGAAAGAAGAGAGAATGGGAGAATGAGAGGGAGTGATTAGTTTCCTTTACTGCTCACAGGTTGTGCAACCGAACAGTCGAAACTGGAGGCAATTTCGACCTCTTTAACTTGGTTGATGACAGGTTGCAGCACGGTCGCTCCCATATTCCATGCCTCAAAATTTAACATTGGATGGAACTATCTTCTATGTATAGTAAAATCAATGGTACTACCATGAGAGAGTAACAGCACTTTTGCTGCATGTCCAGAGCACAAACGGGAATAACTCCCTAATTTATTGTAAACTTTATCAATAAAGATTTGTTGTATTATTAATGTACTTTTTCAGCCAAAGATAATTGTACAAATGTCAACTTGAAATTCATACAGACATCATTTATAAAATAATAATTGGTTACACTTAAAAAATATTCTTTTTATTATAAGTTTTAATATACTCTAGGTTGGTTAGTACCATTTGTCCACTATATTCTCAAAATTTGAAAAGTTGTACAAATGTCAACTTGAAATTCATACAGACATCATTTATAAAATAATAATTGGTTACACTTAAAAAATATTCTTTTTATTATAAGTTTTAATATACTCTAGGTTGGTTAGTACCATTTGTCCACTATATTCTCAAAATTTGAATAAAATATATCGCACAGTTTGTTAATGAGTTAGGAACCAAGAAAGGCCAAATTAGCCACTTTAGGTAGCCATATATTCATAAAAAATTTTTTGAATTTTTTCCTCAACTAGTTACTTGACTAAGACGGACAATTTTGTTCAAAAAATTTCAAAAACAATTTTTGATCGAACACTCTTAAGGTATATTCTTACCTCAGAGGTCTAAAACATACAGTTTATGCGTACTTGTGATTAACAATTAAAAACATTACGAGTTCAGTTAATTTTTCTATTAACTTTTTAACTTATTAGCTGGTTTTGGTTTCAGAGAGGAAAGAAACAGAGATCGCATCCAATAGTGTGCTAAATGTGTGTCAAGAAGTTATTTCTCCAGTTTGCCATGTGGATGGCAGGATCAGCACCTTGCCAGTCTCTCCCCTTAGACCCAAAACCTGAATGATAATGATAATAATCATTATTATAGATGTATGGGGGTGATCATTTGACTATGTTAGTTTACCTTTAGGGGCTTGTGCATGAAAACTTGACTAAAATTTGTTTACGACAGGGGTGGACGAAGGTTGGGTCATTAGACCCTTGGCTGCTTCTTAGGTTGACTTAGCCTATAAAAATTGTGTGGCTTACTAGTAGCTCTGTTTTCAATCTTTCCATTGGCACTATTGAAAAGAAAATTTAATAATAATGATACTAGTATATTAAGAGAGATAGGACATCAGCAAACTTACCTTAAAAGACAAGTTCACTAACATCAGAGTAGTAGTCACAAACACAAAATACACAAAAGCTCACAAATTTTCAACACCACTGGCATTTTCTTCAGGTGAGTAGAATCCTACTCACCTGAAGAAAATGCCAGTGGTGTTGAAAATTTGTGAGCTTTTGTGTATTTTGTGTTTGTGACTACTACTCTGATGTTAGTGAACTTGTCTTTTAAGGTAAGTTTGCTGATGTCCTATCTCTCTTAATATACTAATTCCTGGCCTAGTGCCCTTTAACCTAACCTACAATAATAATGATACTATATTTCTTTTTTAATATTGTTGATGGTAATTAGTTTTGTGTTTTATTAATGATTTAGTTAGTTTAAATATATATTTACTTTCTCTAATATGCATTAGCCTAAAGAAAGTATTGTTATCATCCAAAAAAAAAAAAAAACTTGTTAAAAGTTGGTCTAAAAATTCATTTTAGGGTCCCTTGAACTCAAAAAAATGAGTTTTTTCGAAACAAACTTTTTGTTCGTAAGTGTGTCTGTCTGTCTGTGTGTATGTTCAGTTCACTGGAGACCAAACGGATCAATTTTTATGAAATTTGGTATGTAGGTTTATTTAGCCAATAACTCCAGACCATTTTTTAACTTTTTTGAAATTTTAGTTTTGTTTTATTTTTATGGGCAAAAAACATACCAAATTAGAATTTTCTCAAAAACGGCTCTAACAATTTTGATTAAATTTTCAGAAAAGATGTTAAATACAATTTAAAATATTTTAGTAAAAACCGCATATCTCTAACTTGACTAGTTTTTTAGTTATGGCAAAAAAAACATATTTGGGAATCAAACTGGTCATTTTCAAAGTTTTGATTTTTTAGCGTTTAATATGGGGAAAATGTTGTGCCAATTCTTTGGAACCATTTATTCTTTGAATTTATTCTTACTCGTTTTAATAATAATAAAACAGTTTTGAAAATGCACAGGACTGCAAATTTGTATACATTGCCGGAACTGAATGAATGGAAATGCCTTTTCAAAATTACAGAAGCACGAATTGATCTCCCTCAACTTACAAAATTGGAGCCTTTTGTTCATGGTTTCCATCAATTCTTATCAGTGACCCTACCTTATAACCTTCTGCCTGATAAAAACACCTGGAGACAACATTTCACAATATAATTTGGCCTTTATAATTCATGAATGACTTGGTAAAGTAATAAGAATGACTGGTTATCTTGGATTTCCTTTAAGGTAGTTTATAATTTTTTTAAGTAGTCTATGGGTTAAAAATGTTAAATTTAATTACAAAGGAAGTTTTGTTAGCGATTTCAGAAATCAAATTAAATTCCTATGTTACTGACAAAAAAAAAAAAAAAAAAAAAAAAAACAATCAAAAATATTTCAAACATTGCTACAGTTTGATTGAAATTTGAATGGTTTATAAGTAACCTTTTGAATTGTTTAATGTATTATATAAGTCTATTAATGAAGTCTATTGCATCTAAGATATTATACAATAAAAGATCATAAAGATTAAATATTGTATATATTTTACTGTAGGAAAAACTAACTTTTAATTTCAGTTAATTTTTTTTAATTTAGTCAAACCTAAATCTTAAATTCAATTAGTTATTTTTTTAGATGATTAACTGAATTTAGTTTTTTAAAAAGTCATTAACTTTCCCAAGTATGAGTTCATATAATCTCATGACCTCTAGTGAACACTGTATAAAGGTCCAGTCTAGCGAACCATAAGTTAATGTTTTGAGATTTTGAATTTAAAATAGTCAAGAATAACATTTCAAGTTTCGCATACATAAATGTACAAAAATCATTTTATGGTTCACTACAACAGTTCTTCACCTACCAACAACAGTTCTAGTGTTACGATATATGTGATACAATCATTAGTACAGACCGAATTCTTGAAATAGAAAGGCGTTTTTCGTTAGCCGAAGTAGCTCCCTCAAGAAACAATTTATACTAAAGTCCTTATTACATTTTCTTGCCTTCAGTAGAAACTGAATTGACTTGATTTCATAACAATCCTCTGATAGGATCACTGTGGGATATTGTCAGAACAAGAATTTAAAAACTTATTCATAAGGTCAAAATAAAAAAAGTTATCAATGGTATTAGAAGGGTAGTGTTTATAGTATTTAATTTGACATAAGGCCAATGTTAATTTTTAAAAACTTAAGATTTTTTAAAGAGGACAAATTGTGCCTCCCAACACCGATTTTTTATTACTGTCTTGGTTTATTTTTTATGTACAAATAACTATTCTTCTTATTTAATATTTTATTAAAATAAACCAAAACAGTTAGAAAAATTCTCTCAGGGTGCACTAGTCACAATTTTACTGTAAAGCATGTTACATCTTGAAAAACATATGTTAAACATTTTTACGTAAGACGTTTTCAAAAGTTCAAATGCAAAACACGGGCGTCAGCTACTGATAACTGGCGCTGCCTGGTATCCAAGCGAGGAAGGAGAAACAACTACCAGGACTTTTCTAATAACACAATGGTTTGGGAACAGACGACAACCGATCTTCTAATAGTCGCAAGTAGTTCCAGTCAACACCAGGTAGAGGGTCGGAGGCTTGGGGTGTCGGCCATGTTGGCTTTAATCTCCTAAGAACAATGATATTTGCAAATCCATATTTTTTCGTTATTTATTGACCGAAAGTTTTTGTGTGAGATGTAATTGTAAACGTTAACATATTGCACATTGGATTTGCTTTTGATATTTTGAATACATACTACTAGTTTTGAAAAATATGTGAATATAAAAACTTCAAACTAAATATTTGTTATAACTCTTTCAATAAAACTAATTAGGAATTTGCAAAGCAATTCCAATGTGCAATTTCATTCTTGACCAAATGCAATTTGTTTGGAAAATATTCGTTTAAAAATAACTCTTTAATTTGGATATGTGTGATCGATCGTATGTCCAGTTGGATAATAACACTGTTCTTATGGAATTAAAAACAACATGGCCGACAGACTCCGCAGACTCTTAAGTAGTGTTGGATCCACCTACTTGTTGAATGCCTTCCATATAAAAGAAAAAGCCTAGTGTAAACATGTACACAATAAAACAGCTTATCCACCGAGACATTGTTTATTGTCTGTCGTCTATGCTGTGTCATTTGGGCAGTTTCAGTCCAAGGTTTCATCATTCGATATACTTCAATATATAACAATGACAATTCATGTTGAAATACAAACATATAATGTACTTGCAAACATTACAAAAAACGTATCTTACGATAACATGGTTCTTTTTTTTGTATTAGAACGTTGTCTCGGATAGTTAACTAACCACAGTTTTGTGGTTTTAAATTATATACCAGATTCGAAGATTTGAATATAAGTGTAATATATAGGTTTTTATGGACCTTACTACAGAATTTAGGTCTGAAAGCTTGAATTTCTAAATTCTGATTTAGTCTGTTGCATTTCACTCCATGTCAGTGGTTGATGTATATAATTCCAATAATTTAACACTTAACCAACTCCTCAACGAGAGTGTAATAAATATGCCTGCGCCACAGGGAAGAAAGAAAGAGAGGTTGTATCCATGCACTGAATAAATGTCAAGTTATTGAAACTTGGGGAGTCGAATTCTCTTTTATATGTTATGAGACACCGACACAACTCTGTGCATTAAATGGAATTACAGGAGCGTAGGCTGAGTGTGGATGACCTATGTAGTCTGGTTACTAACTAAATACAACTTATGCTCAGAAAAGACCAGTTGGCATTTATTAATAGCCAGGGCTATAAAGGGTTCTACAGTTTTACATGGAATCCGAACCAAGTAGTGTAGGTCTGATTTTCAGCTAGTTGACAAGATGATACTCAGTTCTCTGCCCTACACAACATATGAACATTGACTACCATCCAACATGGACACCTCAGACTTCTTGAGCAGTGTCCATGCCGATAACAACAATTGTGTGGATGCCATGTCGGTGTTAAAATCGCCAACAACTTCCACAACATTTGTCCCCCAAGAATTACAAAAAAAGTTGAAATTATTATAATAATATTTATTCTACTTATTTAAGTTTTAAAAGAACTAATTTTATCTACGGAAAAATATTTTTAGTTAGGTATTTGTATTATAGTTCTTCTATACTAAGAAGTTGAGCAATCATGTTGACACGGCAACCCCAATACACTTGTGTTCTTTGTATATTCATTGCAGCAGCCTGCAGCGTCCTTGCGGAATGTTCGCCAGTCAGCTGTTCCAAAACAGCTGACTGTAGTTTATTTTAATTGGTTGACAGTCCGACATGTCTGAATCATAATTATCAATCTGTCAACACTGAGAAACTGTTTCATTCGAAGCGGAAGTTCCGGTGAAGCAAATTATATGTCTATCCAGCGCATTAGATGAGTTGTACAAACATTATAACGAGTATATATGCATATGGTTGCAGTAAGAAAATTTGTAACATACATACTTTTGCAGGTTTGAGAACAACAAAATTAATTGTAAAAGAACATAAGTTATTGTCATTAATTTTCGTCTGGTATGTTTATTTAAGTCTTGAAAATTTACATCTAACCAATTTAGACTGAACAATTAAAAAAAAAATATGTCTGGACTCGCGGCATTATTGCTACTGTCGACGCAGAAATTTGAGTGTGCCCAAGTTTGAAGTTGTTTATTAATATTGTTAGGAAGTAAGAGTCTTGTGAAAACTCAAATTACACCATTGTTTTCCTCGTTTGATTGCACGTTAGTTCACATGGCAGATATAAGCCTTTGTGCCGATGATACAGCTGTGTCAATTATTGAGCCAAGTAAACCCCTTTTGGTTCAAAATCTTACGATTAAAATTAATTGTTTGCTTCAGTGGTTTAGTTCAAACAACCTTGGGGTTAACATGGAAAAAACTAGTATTTTAAATTTTTCTATTACCAAAAAGGAGAGTGACCATGGAATGCATGCTTTAGGAGATTCTTTAATATGCCCTGTAAAATCTGTCAAGTACTTAGGATTGCTTATAGATGATGACTTGCGCTTTAATAGCCATGGAAATAGAGTAGCAAGCTTGGTGAGCTCAGGAACTTTTGCACTAAGAGTTCTATCATCACAGCTTGAGTCTTGTCATCTCCTGACAGCTATCCACACCTCTCATATGGAATATCTATTTGGGGCTCTGAAACCAGTAGAACTAAACAACTATTCAAACTTCAGAAGAGAGCCGTAAGGATCATCTTCAAACTAAGAAGAACCGATTCATGCAGAGAATGGTTTAAAAACCACAATATTTTAACACTTCCATCCAAGGATTTATATATATCAAACACTAAGTTTTGTCATAAATAACCCTGACCTTTTCAGAATGGAACCATCTCAATGCTCCAATAGCTACAACCTCCGAAGTAAAACAAATCTACCAATACCGAAACACCGGACCTCCTTTAAAAAAAAACATTTATTAATGAATGGTATTAAATTATTTAATTCTCTGCCAGCCCCACTAAAAATTAAAATGGATACAAAACCTTTTAAAACCAGACTTGAAGGCTTACTTTTGAGTGAAGCATATTATAATATAAATGAGTTTCTGCAAAGTAATTAATAGTTGATGTTGTAATTATAATTATAGGAATATATAGGTGTGTGTGTGTGTGTGTGTGTGTGTGTGTGTGTGTGTGTGTGTGTGTGTGTGTGTGTGTGTGTGTGTGTGTGTGTGTGTGTGTGTGTGTGTGTGTGTGTGTGTGTGTGTGTGTGTGTGTGTGTGTGTGTGTGTGTGTGTGTGTGTGTGTGTGTGTGTGTGTGTGTGTGTGTGTGTGTGTGTGTGTGTGTGTGTGTGTGTGTGTGTGTGTGTGTGTGTGTGTGTGTGTGTGTGTGTGTGTGTGTGTGTGTGTGTGTGTGTGTGTGTGTGTGTGTGTGTGTGTGTGTGTGTGTGTGTGTGTGTGTGTGTGTGTGTGTGTGTGTGTGTGTGTGTGTGTGTATTCTATGCACAGTATTGTTCTCTAGAATAATTGACTCATGCCCATGTACTAATTGTATTGTATGGCAATAAAGTTTGATTGATTGATGTGTTTTTTAATTTGATTATCATTTGTATGCTAGTTGGAACAAAAATGGACGGGAATTTAACTACTTTACACAGTCCATCAACTTTACACTTTTATTGCTAAAAATCCCCTTAATTTATCGCATTTATATTTTAACTCGTGGTTTATAGGATTTTTCCTATAAGTTCAATAATAAATTTCAGAATTTTAACTTTTTAAAAAAGTTCTCATCTACTTCTTGAAAGTTTTCTTGCATTCTAGAGGTCGTAAAATTATTTACCTGGTCACGTTGTAATCCTTACAAAATGTAAGGTTACGAAATATTATTTTTATATGCGTAAGTAATTGCAGTGATTTAATGTTCATTTAAATTAATAATTATTTATCAATTAATAGTGATTTTAAATTGATTTCAATAAGTTAAAAATCATCGCAATTATTTAGGCATATACAAGTATCGTATCAATACATTTCATAAGGATTACAACGTGACCAAGTAATTAACTGTACGACCATTAGGAAAATTCTTTCTTAGTGAGCCTATGAGGGCCAAGATAAACCTATATACAAAATCTCAAGTAAATTGGACGTATAATTTTGGATAAATAGCGATGAGTGGTAAATGGCTTTTTTATGTTTATAGATAATAAACATCAGCTGATAATAACAATAATAAATATTCAACTGTTTGGGTCTGCCAATGTTTTCATAAAAGGGCCCCCTCTTCACTCCTCACCAATGTCTAGCTGACCAGACCATTTGTTCAATCTGCTATTTGATTGTTCACTAGTTATTGTTGTTTTATAAAGCACAGCGCATCTTTTGCAATCCTCATGAACTAAATCGGCCAATATTTTAAATATAAACAGAAAAGATGATATTTAATTAATTTGTAAATAAAGAACAGCTGTTCCCTTTTCTCAAACGCTGATACAATGTCAACGCTGGAAACTCGGAAATATAATACAAAATCTACTTTGCCCATATATTCAATCTAGTTATTTAAAATCAACGATATACTGTAGTTATTGTTGCATGGATTTTACAACAATGCGACACAAGTATCGCTGTAACCTCGCCATATGGCAATCACGCGGTTACTTGCAATATTCAGCGTCTTTCTCCATACACTTTCACCTAAGTTCCAGTTTCATCGATGGCTATCAGCTCTGTTATCATTGTTGTCCCTTCCACAGCTGACTGGTTTCCCCTCCCTCTTGGTCCTTTGCCGGCGTTCCCCTTCCATACATTGTGCACCAACTTGTAGCGGCGGTGTCACACCAAATTGTGTTACGCTTGCAGGTAAGTTGACAAAAATAACTAGTTAGTCTTCATTTATTTTTGTTTGATACTTGCTTTAAATTTTCTCCGCAGTGTACCTCAGCACTCGCCGTGAAATATTATGTTTTGAAATTTTATGCAATGAGTAACATTGCACGGATAAGCTTATTATAACAGTTTATTCACTTAAATGACAATTTAATTTAAAGCAGACCCCTGCACACTTGAACCACCCTCCATATATCATTTAAAGTAATTATTACAAAAGAAGAAAAACACGATTTTCAATCATTATCTCTACTTTTTAACCATCCAGATTTAGAAGTATACATGGGACATTGCAAAGATTTAGTAAAAGAAATGGTTGTTTTAGAGATTGAAAAGTTATGTTAAATAGCTATTTAAATATCCAAAACAAATCAAACCATTGTTTTAAATTTAAACTATTACTGTTAAAACAAGAAAAATTAGAAATATCGAATTTGGCCTTTTCTTTTGTGCATAAATCGAACAGACATTTGTTTTTGGTATTTAATTTTTCTTTTTTCATAATTTATCCTATACCACCTAATTTCAAGTTATAATTCAGTCATTATTTCTTGTCTAAAGCTCTTTACACTTGAGAAATTTTGTTTTGAGTTTTAGTTTATATTTTGATGTAATTCATATTGAACAATTTCCATGATACAAATGTTTATTAATATTGTTTTTGTCTAAAGATAAATCAAGAAGCAATTAAACAGAAATGTGTTTATTTGTTTTAATTTTTCTCTTTTAACAATTTAAACCACTAAATTTTCATTGTAAATTTATATTTCTAACTTATAGCAATATATTGTCTCGTCAAAGTTAAATTTAAAATTGGTCTGTAGCGTAGTTCGTTAAAGCCCAGATTCAAAAGCTGAAGGTTTTCAGTTCGATCCCAATCAGATTAATAACAAGTTTTGAAAGGGATCAGCTGATACCCATTGGCTGTTCATTTTTCATTGGCTATTAATTAATAAGTATTTCTAAGGATAGTCGGCCTTAATGTGTGACAATAACTACACTCGTTCATCCACACTCATTCGTCCCTCATATTCGCTCGTATCTCTACGAAATCGGCTTCTTAAGAATAACAAATAAATTAGAGTAAAGCTTTGACATTTGAATACAGGTGACAAGCTCAAAGCCACCTGTGAACGTTCTAATTAAGCAACCAAATGAGATGCCCATTGGTTAGCGGGCACACAAATGACAAATAAGGTCTTGTCTGTAACTAGTTGACACACTCGAACTTCTACATCTAAACCGAACATTTAAAATGATTTGTATTTTAAAAAGCAAACTAGTATTGGACGACTTGTAAAGGAACATATACAATTTTATAAATAAGTTCAGGCCATTCCTTCGGAAATGATAGCGCCCTGTATTTATCGCCCCCTCACACACACGTCCAAACAAAACCAGAGTAAAATCTATGAAAATCGTTTTACAGATGAATAATAAGTGCTGTATCTGATAATAGTGGAGTGCTGTAATCCAGCTACTTGGAGACTAAGTGTTGTTGGATAGATTCTGTGTTGCTGCACACTGCCCTGCGTTTGATTATCAATCCATATAAATTCATACAAGAATATTATGTAAATGTTCGTTTTTTGAAATAATGGAATTGTGATATACAAAATGAAGTTTTATTCGATTTCGTTGGCCTACTCAATTACTAGAAAAAAATGTTTTACATTTTCCATAAGAATATTTTTGTTGATTAATGGAAGTTCATAACACTAGCATAAGTTAGTGAAACAGTTTATAAATGACCTATTAAAGTTTCAACTTAATATAACCAAAGGTTTTTATTGAAGGCATTTTTAAAATCGACGTTTCGTTAAAGAGCGTTAGAAATCACGCTTTTTTTATTCTACCCGTGATTTAAAAAAATCTGTTAAAAGATAAAATTTCCTTCTTCACTCAAAAGCGCAGGAATAAACAAGGAATCTTGTAATGTCATTTGTATTTTTCTAGTGTAACTAATTTCTTTACAGTGATGTTTCAAACTCGAGTGCTTATAGTTTTTTTCTCCGACAGTAGGCCCTATTAAGGTTTTCCAAACCGCTGAGCCACCGCTGGGAAGTCGACAGGCTAGACATACAATTTTATCGTCAACAGGAAAACATGATGCTCTATTTCCACTGTAGGGTTCGTGTTTATTATTTTAACGAGTTGAGTGAACACTGTACAATTGACCTAGTGGACCATAAGTTGTTACTATCAGTGTTTCAATTTAAAATCATCAAAAATAACACGTAAAGTTTCACATATTTATCTGTAGAAAAATTATAAAAATACTCAATTTCTTATAAAAACCATCCACTTCACCTATCAAATGACACTTCAAGTGTTACGATATGGTCATTAGTAAGGACCGAACCATTCATCGTTGAAAAAGAAACACGTGTTTTTATCGTTTTTTTATCGAAACAGCCCCCCCTCCCCCGTTTGGTAAGGTTGCCACGATTCGAGTGTTGTATAGGTAGGATGCCATACGTCCGTATATTGTACGGACGGTTTGTATTTTTTTTTTTCTTACATTCCGTGTCCGTACCGTACAAAGAAAAATCCGGGTAGATGTCCGTATTTTTCATTTTGTTAATGTTAAAAATATATCTTAAATATTTAAATTGTATAAAAGACCAACATGTATAATTATTACTTTGGGCAATCGACAATCGTGAGAGGTTGTGTATGACTTACAGAATATGCACTATTATACTACCACACACCACCCTCCTCTCAGTTTCAAGCAAAATAGGTGTGAACATTTTGAAAGAGTGTTGGAGTATGCTCTTCTCTACCTGGTACTTCGGCACCAATTGAGCAAGTTTTTTCACTCATGAAAAATGTCTGGACGCCCAATCGGAGAGACTGTCAGTAGAGAAGGTCAAAGCTACACTGAGCATCAAAGTTAACAATGATATGTCACGTACTGAATTTTTGATAGATTGAAAACAATAGTTTTTACTAAAATATGGTAATCTCTTCAGAAAATATGACGATTCAGACTTCAGCGAGTACTGTACCAGTAGGCCTACACCTAGTACATGTGATGCCGAAACATTTTCAAGTAGATGACAATTTATTGAGTTCTGCCAACTTAACTTAATGAATTACTTTTGTAAAATATTGTTTAATAATATTGTATTACTCTGAAATTTAAAATTAAGATTGAGCTCAAATTAGTTTTAATATTAATATAACACATCATTATAATATTAATACTACACATCATATTAATATTATATATATCACCAAGTATTGTTTTAATATTAATACTACACATCATATTAATATTATATATCACCAAGTATTATTTTAATATTAATACTACACATCATATTAATATTATATATATCACCAAGTATTGTTTTAATATTAATACTACACATCATATTAATATTACATATATCACCAAGTATTGTTTTAATATTAATACTACACATCATATTAATATTATATATATCACCAAGTATTGTTTTAATATTAATACTACACATCATATTAATATTATATATCACCAAGTATTATTTTAATATTAATACTACACATCATATTAATATTATATATCACCAAGTATTATTTTAATATTAATACTACACATCATATTAATATTATATATCACCAAGTATTATTTTAATATTAATACTACACATCATATTAATATTATATATCACCAAGTATTATTTTAATATTAATACTACACATCATATTAATATTATATATATATCACCAAGTATTGTTTTAATATTAATACTACACATCATATTAATATTATATATCACCAAGTATTATTTTAATATTAATACTACACATCATATTAATATTATATATCACCAAGTATTATTTTAATATTAATACTACACATCATATTAATATTACATATATCACTAAGTATTGTTTTAATATTAATACTACACATCATATTAATATTATATATCACCAAGTATTATTTTAATATTAATACTACACACCATATTAATATTATATATATCTCCAAGTATTGTTTTAATATTAATACTACACATCATATTAATATTATATATCACCAAGTACTATTTTAATATTAATACTACACATCATATTAATATTATATATATCTCCAAGTATTGTTTTAATATTAATACTACACATCATATTAATATTATATATCACCAAGTACTATTTTAATATTAATACTACACATCATATTAATATTATATATATCTCCAAGTATTGTTTTAATATTAATACTACACATCATATTAATATTATATATCACCAAGTACTATTTTAATATTAATACTACACATCATATTAATATTATATATATCTCCAAGTATTGTTTTAATATTAATACTACACATCATATTAATATTATATATCACCAAGTACTATTTTAATATTAATACTACACATCATATTAATATTATATATATCTCCAAGTATTGTTTTAATATTAATACTACACATCATATTAATATTATATATCACCAAGTACTATTTTAATATTAATACTACACATCATATTAATATTATATATATCTCCAAGTATTGTTTTAATATTAATACTACACATCATATTAATATTATATATCACCAAGTACTATTTTAATATTAATACTACACATCATATTAATATTATATATATCACCAAGTATTGTTTTAATATTAATACTACACATCATATTAATATTATATATCACCAAGTACTATTTTAATACTAATACTACACATCATATTAATATTATATATCACCAAGTATTGTTTTAATATTAATACTACACATCATATTAATATTATATATCACCAAGTATTGTTTTAATATTAATACTACACATCATATTAATATTATATATCACCAAGTATTATTTTAATATTAATACTACACATCATATTAATATTACATATATCACCAAGTATTGTTTTAATATTAATACTACACATCATATTAATATTATATATCACCAAGTATTATTTTAATATTAATACTACACATCATATTAATATTATATATATCACCAAGTATTGTTTCAATATTAATACTACACATCATATTAATATTATATATCACCAAGTACTATTTTAATATTAATACTACACATCATATTAATATTATATATCACCAAGTATTGTTTTAATATTAATACTACACATCATATTAATATTATATATCACCAAGTACTATTTTAATACTAATACTACACATCATATTAATATTATATATCACCAAGTATTAAACATCATATTAATATTATATATCACCAAGTATTATTTTCTTAATTTAACAACCCAAATCGCATATCATAAAAGACGATTTTCAGCCCCCCTCCCTCCCTAAGTAAGTCTGGTGTCCGTATTTTACTATGAAAATTTATGGCAACCCTATGTATTGGGAAGAGTATTAACTATCAGACTTGTAAGTTTTCCGGAAATCGGGCCAATTGGTTGTGTTAGGATTCCACATTTACACTGTGTGTCCCTTAGTTACCTTTGATATATACCTATCAGTAAATGACCCTTTATAAGGAACAGTCTAGTTAGTAACATGACTACACTCGTTCATCTACGCTTGTCATACTTAGTCGACATACATATACTGGATGTCCAACTTCGACTGTCGCATATTTTTTAGGATTGTTTGTCAAATCAATACAAGCAAATAATGCCATATAACATGTATCATATCTCGATTCGTTTTCTGTTTGTGTGTCTGTATGTGTTTTTTACAAAATTTTGAATATCTCAAAAACTGACCGAAAATACTGAATTTTCGTGTGGAGGATGAGTTTATAAATGTACATTTTATGTATAAAAGGCTGAATGTATCAAAATTGTTATCAGTTTCAAAATTGCGGCTATCTAAACATTTCAAATATAAAAAAGTACACATTTTACTAAAAAATACACAATACCGTCAGGACAAGCAATACAGTCGAAGCTGGACACTCTGTATATTGACGATCGGCGTCTTATCAATAAATACAATAATGAATTTTGTTAGTGATGCTCGTTTCATTGTTGTTACTGTTGTAACTCGCCAGGTGAAACCACAACAAACAACAGGTGTTGTCTGCTAAACTAACTCAATTCACTTACTCACTTTACTCAATACAAGGTCTGGCAGGCCCAGCTTGTATATACAGTAGCTTAGCATGGAACACAGGACATAGAGTATAGTGTATAATAATATATGTAAGTGCTTACTCTGTGAAACAGATGGTACAGAGGAGATATGGATTACATAGGAAGATATTTCTAATCGAACCCCTAACTTAGTCGAATATCTGAAATAAAAATAAAGATGGAAGTAGAAATATTTTTGCCATTTTACGTTTTTCAACAAATTGTTTTCCTCACGTGCAGAAAGGTTTGTATTGTAGGTAATTTGTACTCCATTTTCTCAATACTTTTCTATCGTAATTTAGTACAAATAATTCTTCGACATACAAATAAGAAGTTAATAAAATAAATATATCTATAATTTCAAAGTAAAATTATGTCAATTCCTTACCTTAGTGACAATTAACAAAACTTACACAGTAAATAAATATTTATTGCCTACAAGCTCTGCTTGTTTGGGGGTACTCCCACCTCCCCCCCCCCCCCACCAACGCTTGGTTTGTTTCATTACAGATCTTCACTTCTTGAAGTCATTAAAAATCAAAACAGTAAACTAATAAAAAAACAATATAAGTAGTTACCGTCATAATTGATGTTTACCAGGTGCATATTATTAACAATTTAAAAATTCATATTTTAAATTTAAAATAACCTACATTATAAATGCTCTTGTTTGTAGGATGTATTCGGAAAAATACGCAATTTTTTCTTTGTATTTGAATTTTTGTTTTGTTAGAACTATGTATATTGGCTGTTCTACGTAAATTCACACTAAAATATTGTTAATATCATTCCAAAAAAGAAATAACAATTTTAGTGGCCATTTTTACCGATAGGAATAGAATTTTTTTAAATCGAGATGTAGGGTACATTATTTTAATACCTTTAATTTTGTATTTATGAAGTAAATAAGAACAATTTTCAAATGTTTATTACCTTCTTCCAACCTCATCAATATAACCTTAATTTATCGAAATATTTAAATATTGTTAAAATGAGATTAATAGAAAAATAGTAAAGAAACATATGATTTGTAATATTCTGAAGAAAATTTAAGAATATTTTGTAAAATTATGAATTACACAATAATTTTTAAGTAATTAGACATTAGAATTGATTTTCCGCAAGCTGCAACACGCCCTGGTTTCCAAGCATGTTGAGTGACGCTCCAAAGTGTAACTCATCTAACACCAATAAATGTCAAAAATTACGACCAATCTTGTTAAACGCTAAGCCTAAGTTCATATGTGGGCTTCGTCATGATTTACTACACAAAATTGTCATCAGTTAAACAAAATTCATTGATTGAAACCTGTTAAGTGTTTATTTCAGTAACTAAGAGCTAATCGGTAAAAATAACCTATTTCACATATTTATACATCGATATACCGTTTAGTGCTTGCAACTGAACTAAAAGCTGACCAACACGGGTTTAAAAAGATTGTCTTAGCAACAGATTTTCAAATCAGATGCAATAAACAAACAAAAATGTTCAATTTATATTATAATTTTGGAATTGTTATACATGGTGTTTCTTTTAAAACGCAACCCTATTTACAAGTACAGAAAATGAAAGTTTAAGATACTTACAAGTTCATAGGTTGGTAGCCTTGGTTCTTCTTCTTCCTTGACTATCCGCTGATTTACATTGTTGCATTGTTGTTCACTTTATTTGGGTTTCGTGCAATGTCATTAATTTGAGGTTAGAAACATGGTTTTGAGCAAATACAGGAGAGTGTTTATTGTGGAGAAATATTTTAAAACAAAATAGTTTTAAAACAAACCTAAACAAAATGTAATTAAAATCATTTAAATAGAAGTAATAAATGTTAATAATAATAAAATGTGTTATTGATATATGTTTTGTTTTTTATTTTCATTTCAAGACAACTTCCAGTAGTCTTTTTGTTTCCCCTATGTATTTTTCATTGCATTCACAAGTAATGCAATATACTACGTTTTTGGAGGATTGCTCCTCATTCTTTGGTTTAGTTTTAGTTAAAGACTGTCTTAATGTGTTTTGTGTGTTGAATGATGTTCTGATTTCTTTATTTCCCAGCTATGCGTCTGATTTTTTCTGAAAGGTTAGGCGTATATGGAATGGACATGAATGCTTTAGGCTTTTCTGTGTCAGTGGGTGTTTGTTTGCGATTTCTTATTTGTTTGCATTTGTTTATGAGAGACTGAGAGTAGCCATTGTTTATTAGATGTTTGGAAACATTTTTTAGTTCATTATTTAGTTTAGTTTATTTTCATTTCAAAAATTTTAAAAGAAACACCCTGTATTATAACATATTGAAATATGTGATAATTGGTGTTATAGTACAGTAATAATATAATCAAACCAAATGTTGGTATAGACCGTACTAAATATTCATTTGTCGAAGGGGAGATGCAGGAAGTGTGTTTAACTGGATCTATCTGAGGGTAACCTGGAATATTACCGGAGAGAAAGCCGAGCGATTCCTTTGTACCTCGGCGGCGCATGCTGACCTGATAATCCTATAGACAGCACCATGGATACATGTAGTTCGATGGTCAGGACAACCAAACAGCCAAGTCGGCGAGTCTTGGATTGGTCCTGAGGACATCTGGAACGGTGTATCTCAAGGGTTCCCAAACTGGGGGGGCGCGAGACCAGTTGTAAATAAGATATTAGACGAGTGAAGATTAAATCTCATCCATATCACAAACAGACCAACTTATGTTTTTCTTACCAGTACTTCTTTATCCGATAAATTAAAACTTAAAATGTTATATCATGTTTATTTTGAAAGTTTATTGTGAATGCGCTCAAACATTCCATACAATTTACTGTCGGCGCAGAAATTATGTGCACCCGAGTTAGAAGGTTGCTTTCTAATAACATAAGGCCTACGAAAAGTTTAATTACATTAAAATTTTTCTCGGTTGATTTTACGTTATGATATATGAATTTTAAAATTGTAATATAAGTTTTAATAACTGATATCCTATTTGGAGCAAAAAAGTAGCGGAATTTTAACTTTTTTTCACTGTACATCAAATGTACACCGTATATATATTTTTATACCTCGTTGGTAAGAAGGTTTTACATAAATTTTATGAGTTTTAGAATTTTAACTGTTTTAGAAAAGAAGTTCTGGTCAATTCCCTGAAACATTGTTTTCTTTGCATCTAGAGGTCGTAAAATTAGTTTCTTGGTCTTGTTGTAATCCTTATGACATGAATAATTACGATTCATTGTTTTCATATGTGTAAGTAAATGCAGTTATTTTATATTGATTTAAATCAACTTAAATTTATTAGTTTAGAGAAATTTTTAATTGATTTAAATCTATTTAAAAAGCACCCTATTTACTTACAATTATGAAAGTAATGTATCGTAACTATACATGTCATAAGGATTACAACAAGACAAAGTAATTAATTTTATGCCTCCTAGAAGCCAAGAAAACAGGGAATTGATCAGAACTTCTTTTCTCGTAAAGTTAAAACTCTAAAATTCATATAACTTATAGAAAATATTTCTATCAACCAGGTATAAAAATCTAAATGCCATAAATTATGTGGTTTTTTTTTAGTAATAACGGTGTGGAAGTTTTTGTTTTCCAACTAGGATAAAAATGATTGAAACTTATAATAACATTTTAAAATGCATATGTTATAACGTAAAATTAATCGTAATAAATTAGATTTTCTGTGGGCCTCTTAGGTCCTTAGAAAACAACCTTCAATCTCGGGTGTACATAATTTTTGTGCCGACAGGTGGGAGCGTGGGTGGCTTTCAACAGGTGGGGGCGTTATACGACAACGTTTGGAAACACATGGCAAACTTTAGGACCTCTAACCATGGGGACAACTGTTCGTCACCCAGTTCGACATATAGCAATACGGAAGTCAAAATCACTGTAGTGATGACTTCCAAACCAAACTACACTTATACAGGGTGTTTCTTTTAAAACACAACCCATGATTAAAAAAAAGAGAAACAAAACAAATATATGATTTTAATGGTACTTTTGTTTAGATTTGTCGTTCAAATAAACCAGCATTAACATTTATACGTTCTGCCCTCTTTAGTTAATTTCTGGACATATTTTTCAGTTTGCTCAAAACCATGTTTCTAACCTCAACTTAATCATATTGCTCGAAACTCAAATAAAGTGAACAACAATGTCACAATGTAAACCAGCTGATAGCCAAGGAAGAAGAAGAAACACGGCTACCAACCTATGGACTTGTAATTATGTTATAATAAAAAACAATAACTTAGCACCCTTAAATATTTTTATTAAATTATCACCGACCGGTTTCGGCATTTATGCCATCTTCATAGGTGAATATGTGTTTACAAAACAAATAAAATTAAGTAAATAATTATCATAAAGGAAACACATGTTAAATTAGTGAATATTTTTCTTCTGGTGGTTAGTTGTCATTTTGTGTGTTGTTTCTTATATGTATAATTGTTTCGAATATTGGGTTTCTTTTTTGTGTTAACATGGTGTTGATTAAATTATTGGGATTTTCTTTGTTGTGTTTATAAATTTCAAGTTCTTCTTGAGAATCTAGTTTTTTGCTTTTAGAACCGAATTTTAGAATTTTCATGTTGGTTTTCATATTTGTGTAGTTGTGATTATTGTTTAGTAAGTGTTCTGCAAAGGAAGATTTCATTGAAGTTCTGTTGTTTGATTTTAGAGCTTGTATGTGTTCATTAAATCTTCGTTTAAATGATCGTCCTGTTTGTCCAATGTAATAGTTTGAGCAGTCTGAACATTCAATTTTCTAAATTCCTGATTTGTCAAATATATCTTGGGTTTTATGTAATTTGGAAGTGGATTTCTTTTGTATTATGTTAAATGCGTTGTTATTTGTTTTAAAACCTATTTTGAATTTTTCTTTTTTAAAGGTTTTTCTAATTGCTTTATTAAGTATTGTGTTGTGGGGAACACAGATGAATGATCTATTTTCTGGTTCTACTTGACAAATGTTTCTATTTTTAATTTTTATTTTATGTAATATTTTGTCGATTGTGTTAGGTTTATAACCATTAGCCATTGCTATTTGTTTGATTATAAATAGATAAATAGGTAATATATTAATAATATACAAATATTAGTGGTAAAGCTGTATGAAATAGATCATATTGTGTAAATTTATTTTCAGTACCTCACTCACTGCAACTTGAGTTAAAACCTATTTATAAATTTTTATAACAAATTTATAAATAGTCTGAATATAAACACCCAATGTTATTACTTAGCCTATTTAAAATTAATTGTATTTAACAACGATGATTACAGACATGCAATCACTTTTTTTCGTTATAGATCAAACAAAACTTCCACTGAATCAAACTTATTTTCTCTCTAACATTAAGAAAAATCTAAAACCTTCACAGTTAAACATCATTATTAATTATTTTTTTGTCGGTAGCATAATAGATTAATTAAACTCCAGCTTCATAAGCCCAAAGGACCTCAGTTTGACCCCAGACAGAGTCGTAACAAATGTTGAAAGGGATCAGCTGATAACCACCGGCTGGATAACCAATCCAAAAATTAACGCCAGGACAAGTTTTTTATGACATCCTGAAAAATATCTAACAATAAACATCACACTCCTTACCAATGCAACAGTTGGAAAATATAAGAATGCTGAACGAGAGTTTTGAATTTGCGTTATAAAATAATTACAGTTCAAATACTCGCATATTAATTAAAGATCAATAATTAACCAAATAGAAAATCAGACTACACAATGAGAACGTCTCAGTGATGTCGAATAGACAATTAAGATTTACAAAAATCGCTTTATTCTTCTTCAGCAACTTCCTCCAAGTCGGTTAGCCTTGCAGTTCTCTTACGTCGTAAAGCATATTTCATGACCATCATCCTGACACTGACAATGCGAAACGAATTTGCCGCCTGACGCTCAACTGTGACAGCCTTCGCATACAGATAATCCTGTACCTTGAACAAACACTTATCCTTCAGGACTTCCACTTTCTCCTGTCTCGCCATGACCTAAGTTGAGTCGTGGCGTATTCCGCCCACGGTTGATAAACGAAAGGGCGCTTGAATTTCCAACGCTTCAAGCGCTTTAAGAAACAACGTTTTGACAGGTTTAAATCAAAGCTCCTGACGTCTTCAGGTGTTACTCACTACCTTAACCTACATTCACAACTTTTTCTTCGATTAACCCGTAGCAATTTAAGGAAACCATTGAAAACTACACGCTTATATATTATGGTTGACTATCAAGAAAGTAATTATAAACTAAGTTCTTATAAACAATCATACGTAACACAATTGTCACTCCGACCGATGTACTGACAGACGACGAGTCAGAGTGGAATACATTCGAACGAATGAGATTGGAATGAATGTAAACTTACTCTATGTTTGGAAGACAACCAGTTGTCATAGAGTGAATGGAACATTTTAGAAAAATTTAGCTTACCAGACTGACGATTATATGCAATGTAATTATGTTACAAAATAAAATATTTATTTACTTAATAGTGTCTCGTAAGATTCTCGATCGTATAATGTACATTGAATTTAGATATGACTACGCATTTTACAACGTACCTTTCATAGTCATTAGTCACTACAATTGGTCTGTTAATTAGTAATTCACCATGAGTATTACCAGATTTTATCTATATACTCTATGGTATAACTATTCTAAACGTCTGTTGCAGGCAGAATGACAAACAATACGCAAGGTTATGCAAATTGCATAATGACGACTGTAATTGTAAAGGGTATGAAATAAAACCTTCTTCATTTAACTAGAAGATAGCAGTCTCCAATTAACTCATAAACTAAAATGGTACCGATAATGGCTGAATTGACTCATTAACATTGATGACAGGTTCGTTTGGGCTAATAAATAAATAAATTAGCTATAGCTAGATAGCATTGGTACCGGTACTGGTAGTAGAATTTAGTTACTAGAGCAGAGAAACCATAAACCACAGTCAAACGTACAGTCACAAAGCTTACTCTTGAAAAAAATGCCAACTGGCTGACACTAGCGAACCTAGTGGTCGTAACGCAGAGCTACAGCCTCTCTCCAATAGATGGCATGGCTGTTGACTTATGTTGCAATACAGTTAAGTGAGAGTTAATATTAAAATAAAACCGTATATTAGCTATACCACCGCTAGCATCGCTTGGTTTTCAAGTAAAACGTTATTATATTATACTGTACTGAAACGTAGGATTTTTCGTTACGGAAAAGGAGAAGAGTGGATGATAAATTGCGGACAATGGATTATTTTACTATTTAAAAATAACGTTTCTTTCTAAAACTAAAATATATAAAATTTAAACTTGTATGTACAGTTATAAAACATTTTAAAGTTAAGTAACTTATTAAATAGCTACAAAGAAGGTCTAGTAAACCTTATTAATATATTAAATACTGCATTTGTGCTAATCATGTAACTGGGCATGGTTGAGGTTAAGTTGATAACAGTAGCTTGAGAAGGCCTTCTTGTAAATTTGTACTGTAGTTTTAAAGTACACAGAGCTAACAAGGAATAAGACTATACATAGTGTGTGTGGGGGGGGGGGGTTGCACACTTGTACTTTGGTTGACGGGTTCTATCCACGTTGCACAGGGAAAAAGAAACAGAGGTCGCTTTCTTTTGGCCGCAACGAACGTCTCTACCATAAGAAAGCCATAATCAAGATTTTTAACAAATAATGAAAATCGGGGAGGGGACCCCTATAGCTATATTCCATATTTACTGATGTTTCACCGAGGTAAGTCGGGGAGGGGACGCCTATAGCTATATTCCATATTTACGGATGTTTCACCGAGGTAAGTCGAGTAAGGCGGGGAGGGGACCCCTATAGCTATATTCCATATTTACGGATGTTTCACCGAGGTAAGTCGAGTAAGTCGGGGAGGGGACCCCTATAGCTATATTCCATATTTACGGATGTTTCACCGAGGTAAGTCGAGTAAGTCGGGGAGGGGACCCCTATAGCTATATTCCATATTTACGGATGTTTCACCGAGGTAAGTCGAGTAAGTCGGGGAGGGGACCCCTATAGCTATATTCCATATTTACGGATGTTTCACCGAGGTAAGTCGAGTAAGTCGGGGAGGGGACCCCTATAGCTATATTCCATATTTACGGATGTTTCATCGAGGTAAGTCGAGTAAGTCGGGGAGGGGACCCCTATAGCTATATTCCATATTTACGGATGTTTCACCGAGGTAAGTCGAGTAAGTCGGGGAGGGGACCCCTATAGCTATATTCCATATTTACGGATGTTTCACCGAGTCATAGAAACGGATGTAAGTCGAGTAAGTCGAACAAAATAGTAATTTATATTTTGTAATAAAAACTATAAAATGTTAACAATAGGTGCAGAGTTACGTTTAACCGGAAAGTTTTTGAGAATGTTGTTTGTCCTTCAATGCAGAACAATTTAAATTTGAATGCGACAACTTAACGAGTTATTGGGCATTACGTTGTACTTAAATTATACGCTTCTTTATTTAACAGTATTCTTTTCCATTTGCCATTCCTATACCGACTGTCCATACCTCATGGGAGCTAAGTCACAGAATAATGTAAAGACACAGTAGCGAAGGTCAACCGTTTAACTTTCTAACCAAGTGATGCTAGCGATCCTAGCCGTCGTATCGCAGAGCCTCAGCATCTCTCCGCTTACCGCACCAGTTGCCACTATACCACCGCTAGGATCGCTAGCATCGCTTGGTTGGCAATTAAAACGGCTGAGCTTCGCTACTGTATGTTAATATTAAACTGTGGCTAAGTCATACCAGCTGATAACCAAATTATCGAATAAATGCACATTTATTTTGATACTAGAGTTTCTACACAGTCTAAGGCTGCAGCCACACTGACTTACATTCTGTCGCTGGCGGTAAGCAGTAAATTGTAGCCTAATTTTAGGTTACATTCATGTATATGGAGGCGGCCATACGGAGCAGTAAACTGTCGCTCAAGCCCCTTCATATAATTATAGCAATGCAACATAAAATTACGCTACATTTTACTGCTTACCGCCAGCGATAGATTTTAACACGTATGACCGCAGTCTAGCAATATATAGTTGAGACACTCAGTTAGAAACTAGCTACAAACACGACGCTAGCGACCCTACTATCCGTAACAAAAGTTTGGAGTCTCGAGTTTGGATGCTTACAAAAATTAAACTAACAAAGCTATGGTAATGGAATCTATACCAATATTTTCATTGTTTTATTGTGCGTTGATAGTTGTCAACAAAACATTTTTTAATTATTTTTTCGTATTTATATGTACTTTGAACCGAACGAAAAAAGTACACGATTTTTCACTAATTCCAAACAAATCTTGACTTTTGAAAATCGCTGACTAAATACCCGTTCATATATCTTGATGAAAATTTAATAAGTGATTGGTTATGGTATTGAAAATACTATATTAGAGTTTCAAAATCTTTCTTTCATTAGAAAAAATGTTCTTGTAGATTCTATAAAACGACTTTTTCTAAACAATGGCTGATCTGACGAGGTTGAGCTTTACATTGTTGTAATAAGCTAATTTCACATATTTCACTAAATACTTTGTTAACCTTTTACAGCCCATTGTGTATTTTGTAGCGATTTTTATTTGATAGCAAAGCGATGTTCAGTGAAGCGCGAACCCCGTTCGCAGCGAGGCATTCGGTCCTGAGTTATGTGTCAGGAATGCACTGTTGCCAGGTGAACAACCCTCTTCAGACTCACTGGTCTGAAGAGTCGTGACTCACTGGTAAGGCTACCCCTGTAAAATATCTGGTAAATATGACTGTTCTCCCTGAATAAATCATGACTCATAACCTGTACCTCCACTTGAAGACACGCTGACACTTATTTTCTATATTCTTCTTCTTGAGTTGTTGTCGAGTAAGCATCTCCCAGAGAACAGCCTCGCCTCCCAGAGAACATTTTTCCGAGCAAGAAATTGTAATGATATTATTAGAGGAATTTAACCATTTTTAAACTTGCCATTGGAGGTTCACAGCCCTCATGAGAAAAAGTGATGGGAAATGGTATAAAAATATTGAAAACCAAAAATATACATTATCTTTTCTTATACGAACCTGGATGACGGCTGGACTGGCAGTACAGCGTACAGCAGCGCGCATATCTGCACTGTTTGCATCCTTAGCTGTGATTAGTTATTATAACTGATGATTATGTAACCTCAGATGACTGAATCTGTCATGGCACTTTTTATATTGTTGTTACTATATTTGTTTACAATATATAAACCAATTCAACGGTAATGTGGTTTAGTTGTGCGGCTGGATACTTGGAGCGCTTGCGTCGGCTGACACTGCGCTTTACTGGGAGTGTCGTGACTGTACATTGTTAGACTGTAGTATCTACCAATATAAAGCGAAATAAGACTGATTTATTTATTTATTTATTCATAAGACGCCGATCGTCAAGATATGGGCGAATATGGATTTCGAATGAGTGTTTGACTCATCACTAAATCTATGGAACTGCCACACGGATTTCGGAAATGTTGAGGAATGATCATAGAGGTCCATTAGAAAAGGATTTCTCGAAATGCCACCTCTAAGGAGTAGAAACAATCTCTCAGCGAGTCCCTTTTCCCAAAAAAGTAAAATTGGCATTAGATTAGTTCAATTTATTGTAAACAACTAATACAGAAAAGCATCAATTTTACAAATCTGTTAGTTTATATAAAAAACAAAAATAGCAAATTTTTATTTATAAATTTTTTGTTCGATTCCCTCATAAGGAATGGAACAATTTTAAAAATAGAATTGATGAATTCTATTTCAAAACAGTACTGTTTTCAAGTATCATCCCAAGTTCAGTCAGTTACTGTAAATAAATTTACATAAGATAATTTTAATTTAACGTATTAGTAAAAATTCTTAAGTCTAATAACTCTGTTGCTAGGTTTATTCTTTAAATCTCTCTTTTGAGCTTGTTTTTTATTTATGTAGGTAAACTTACCGACGTTGCAGACTCAGTTAAAAGTAATTTAGAACGATTTACCTTAAAATAAATAAATAAATAAATTGAATAAAATCTTCATGGTTCGTATACGTTTATACTCGAATTAACGAATCTCCCGTCTTGACACGAGCATGGACGCTTGAGTGTATCTGACGCGCGGTGTTGCCAAAAGCACAATACGTCTGTTAATCTATAACAATATACAAGCAATAACACATAAAACTGTATAAGACAATATGTACTATATGAAACCCCGTAAACATAATATAATTACTTAAACGCGAACTCACATATTCAAACAGGTAGGTTATCGGAAATGTGACACCATGCAAGGCGATAAGGCACTCATATGGTTACGGCTGGCTAATATCGTTACGTCATTGGTCATAACATTTTGACCTCCACGTAGTTCCAGCACTTGCTGTAAGAGCGCTCTGAAGTCGAGTTGGGAGATTGACCGTGGTAAGTCGTGACAATGTGACGTTTTCTTCACGAAAGTATGGTAAATTCCTCATACTCCAAATGTAGCTAACCTACCTTAAAATTGTTGTTGAACACAACACGGATTTA
This sequence comes from Stictocephala bisonia, assembly GCA_035578905.1. Lineage (NCBI taxonomy): Eukaryota > Metazoa > Arthropoda > Insecta > Hemiptera > Membracidae > Stictocephala > Stictocephala bisonia. The sequence goes on from JAQJVL010000320.1 coordinate 691,794, forward strand.
CAGATCGTTCGTGTTCAGAAGTGTAAATAAGAAAGGAAACAAAAACATATTCTTATCATACTTGTACGTCTTACAAATGTAGGCCAACTTCCATTAAAATATTATTGCTTGTAAGTTAAGTGATAGCGAAAATTTTAGGACCACAAACTGAATATTTTCTCAATTCGATTTTGACTTTTATAGATATTGAACCTGGCACAACTTGTACAGAGGCGAGTTTGAGCTTTTCAAATTACAGTAGCCTATAATCATGTCACGAAATTATCTTAATATGTAAAATCCAAAAATGATTTACTCACTCATCACGAAATCTCCGGTGTAATTGAACAGATTTTATGAAGTCTGAAGGGAATTTAGCTTTCGTGTAATATAGAGTCATTAAGAAAGGATTTCTTTGAATTCCTTTCTCAAGGGGCAGAAACAAATTTGTTTCTAAGTTGCTCCGCAACGTTACCTTTTTTTACATAAAAAATAACTTTGTTGTTAAAACAGCTGATACAAAAAACATAAACGTAACACGAAAGCTTGGCTAATTTGGTTTCCATCGTGAAATATTTCAAGATCACCCTAGTTTGCATCCCCCTAAAGTAGAATTATATTGTTTTATGGACTATAATACGTTGTTATTTTGGAGAACGGCCTAGCTTTTATATTTATCAGATGGATTAGAGAAAACCACGGAGGGGCGTGTAAGCAAGAGTATAGAACTACCCTGTAGCGAAGCAAGAGCTGTCGGCCAGTATATTTATAAGGTTAATTTGGCTATCTATGCATCGCGCAATATGCAGGTCTACATAATTAACTTGACTGACTTTTTGAACAAAATTGAAACTGCTTAATCAATGTAGGTCATGTTGGCAACAGTGGGTATCGAATAAACTAAACGTTTACTTTAGTGCAGTATTCCTTGGCGTTACACTCGATCAAGCCCTTTAATTAAATTCTGCCACATTTTCCATTCGTGTACTGAAGTAGTGCAGCGTAGAGCCACTGATAAGTGTTTACAGAGGTTCTTGCGAGAGTCTCAAACGTTACGGCATATCTATTGGGGGGGGGGATTCCAAAAAGAAAATTTTGTAATTTTCTTAATCAAATTCTTGGATGCCAAAATGAAAATTTCGATATTTATTTTTATCGCCCCCAACGCCACACTCGCAGAGCATCCTTTAGGAAGCACAAAACTTCAACTGCATCATGCTTCTTCAGAGGGCGGTCCTAATGCTCATATTCAAAACCGGAATCGATTTGCACGTACGAGAGATTTCCATAGACATCCCACGAGACATGGACAAGATTTAGAATACATAAGTCATATGACAGCCGCTTTTCAGATGAGTCTGTTGTATTCTGGAATATTTACCTAACCTCTACTTTTTTTAACAGCTTTCCTCATTTAATAAAACAATCATTGAAAGTGTTCAGGATACTAAAAAAATTCCTACTGGTATATTTTACTTTGGTTGGTACTTTAAACACTCAACTGTAGATATACTTAAGAATGCAATCCAAGATATTCATGATTTTAGTTTATAAAAGGAACCAGATTACAATATTTGTAATATTATCAAATGGAATATGATAACAACGTGCTTATCGCTTATTGCTAAAGCAAGTGCAATCGTGCCTGAATCAATATCCCGCCATGTATACATGTTCGTTGCGATATTAAGATTGCTGCAATGCTACGAATTTCCTTTTTTCCTGCACAATTATAATTGTTCTACTAGATAATGTAATAGTATTTTTGTCGCGAAAGTCGTGTGTTTTTTTTTTTTTCAGAGTGCGTAGAGTATGTTTTAATTACAAGCAAATAGAAAATAGTAATTAAATTGTATCAAATAATTAAAAAATATCATTGAGGGTAAATGATATTGAGCAAGCAGTCATATGAATAAAGGTGTAGATCGTCTCAAATTGCAACTGAAAATTATAGTAATTTTTCAATAGGACGATTCGTTTATTCCACTACAGGCAAAAAAGAAAAACGTCGTTTCGACATTTTTTATTTTCCAATGCCATTTAAGAACTAAGAAGAATTTGTCAAAATAGCTTCTTATTGCTCATCCGCAACGTAAGACCAATCATCGTACAAAATGTCAGCTTCGTAGGTTTTGTAGTTTTCGAGAGACGGTAATCAATAAATGAGTACAGTATTTGGATTTTAAATACTGTTTACAGATAAGCCTACTCTAACAATTGCCTTGAAGAAATGTTAAATAAGTATATCTTATATTATTATCAGCAGATTGTTATTATTTTAATATTTGTTTGTAATATAGATATATATCTGCTGCTTAGAAAGTGACCAAATGAACTGAGTGGTGGAAGTGAGAGAGAAATTCCCCCACTCTGTAATTACATTTAAAAGTTACCATGGCAACTAGAACGGTAGTCCCCATGCTGACGGTACAATAGCAAGCCCCGCCCACTTTACGTAATTAGCAACAGTGACCATTGGCTGATTTGATTAACACCAACGAATCAAACTTAGAACGATTATATTAAATCATTATTTAGTATCCAAATATTAATTAATAATAGCAATAACAAAATCAATGATAATGTAAACAATAAATAGCAATTAAACGAACTTATACAGTGTATTACAGTTATTTTTCAACTAAACACTGTTGCGGAAGTTGAACTCTTGAAGGTAGAAGTCAACTCACACGCCCTTCCAGTAAGGCAGCCAGTGGTGGAAAGATACCCCTCCACTACTGAAACCCCTACATGCGCTAAATATAACACGCAGGTCACTTACTGTTTGGCCCAATTATAGTTAGTTGTTTAATCTGTACGCGTAACGCCGTTCAGTCCGTTTAGGACGCGCTTTCATAAAATCCACCAGATAGGCAGAATTATGTCAGCTAAAATATTAAAAGTACAGGTTTTTGTGCAAATCATACAGTTGTGGGAGGCCAGTAGAAAGTGTTGACGTCCGAGTCTGCAATGATAGTCGCCATATTGGATTATATCTCGTAGTACACCGTGACTTAACAATTTGTCGGAAATTATAATCTCAACGTTTTTAAGAGAGCGTAAATATAACGGTGGATCCACTTTTTGATATTATAAAAAATATTGATATGTGTTTAAATAAAACAACTGTCAGTTTAGTTTATTCGTTTATAATTTTTATGATAGATAAAACTAATGAATAGTCAACATTTAAAAAAGTGGATCCACATTAACGTTTACCTTCTTTGAAACAATATGAAAATATTAATTTCCCAACAATTCGTTAAGAATCTGCTGTCGGTCATGTTAGTTTGAACCCGAGAAGAAAAATGTTATTTGCGAATTCATATATTTTCGTTATTTATTGACCAAAGGTCGTTTATGAGGAGTCATTTAAATCGTTATCACATTGCGCATTGTATTTGCTTTTGTTTTTTTGAATACACACGCCTAGTTTCGAAAAATATGTGAAAATAAAAACTTCAAACTAAATATTTGTTATATTTCTTTCTATAAAACTAATTAGGAATTTGCAAAGCAAATCCAACGTGCAATTTAATTCTTGATCAAATGCAATTTTTTTGTTAAAAATCCGTTTAAAAATAAATGTTTTATTTGGATACGCGTGATCATATGTCCGTTCGATGTTCAGTACTGATCAATCTTAAAGTCCATGTTGGATTCGAACCACCGCTATCTTTTAACCCAGATTCAAAGTCCTGACATCTTAGACCACTCGGTCACCCCCCCCCCTCTTTGTAATGGTACAAATTATTTTTCTATTGATTAAACCGATATACAATGTTTGTTAAATAGTGTCTATTTTGTAACATCACCGTCTTAACGCATATAAGATATCAAACTGATAACGATATTTTTCAAACAGTTGAGAGCAGGATTTTCTGCCACTCACAACGCACAAAGTCGTGGAACCAACCATAAATAAAGCAAGGAAAAAGATTACCTGATATTTAGTTGTATTTTACATAGGATGAATTTACAAATTTAAATTCCAAAGGCCCATCTATGTATGAGTTTATGCACGTCTAAAGAAATACCCATTAGGAAATATGAACATTTTGTCACAAGCAAGAGACGGAGTTCGTCACATATAGAGCTCGTTAAGCACTCACTAACGAGGTAACACAAGATAAGAAATATAAATCACATCGGTATAAGATAAAATGAAAAACTATGGACAGCAATGTCAAGGGACGTGTACAACAGTGTTAGTACAGTAGGTGCTTCGTTGAGGCCAATACAACTGAGGTCCAGGGTGAAAGCTTGAAGGAGAGGGTGTTAAAGGGGGGCAGAAGTCCCCCCCTTCATTTGAAATCAGTTTTCGCAAAATGCTTACACTTATTGATAATAATGCAGTTTCTTGCCACCAAATAACATTTGAAAACTGTCTGAAATGGATCGGGAATTTGCTATATTTTTTCGAAATATGCTTTTCAATGTATGAAAATCACAGATTTTACCAAAAAATTCGGAAAAACCAATATCACAAATTTTAGTATTTTTGACATATTTCTCTTAGTTTAAGTGATATTTTATCCATATTTATATATTTTTTCTAATTTGGTGTGTTTTTTACGCTGAATACGAATTTTAAAACTATTTTAGTCTTTAACAATTATTTATTAATATATCATGGGAAAACTTCTTTCGCGGTGAATTGAGATTAGCGCCTATTTCGCGATCCTTATAAACACAAACTATTAACCACAAAAACCGAATTCACACAGTATTGCCACTGGACGAACGGCCGGCAGGCAGTCCTGGCACCCAAATAGACAGTTTCGATAAGTTAGGTTATGTTTGGTTAGGTAAGTAAAATGTGTATTTTTTTACTTAAAAATTAATTTTATTGAAAAACCCAAAATAAATTCTTGTTCAGCATAAAAACCACGTAAAGTCTAAAAATGGAAGATAAATTATGATTTTTAAGATATGTACTGTTTTTTATTTCAGTAAAAAAAACTATTTTTCGATTTTTCAACAGTTGGTAGAAAGTAATAGAAACCCACTTATCTTTACCGTTCCGTACAGCCAAAGTTCTCAATTACCAACAGTTCATTACTCAGACTTCGAGTTTCATTTTGAAAACAAACAGGCCTTTAGCTTATTCATACTGGGGGTAATTTTTAATTCAAACCTATCACTTATGTAAAAGGCATACATAAATTTCAATCAACAATACAGTAATATGATGCAAACGCGTATATTCGGCAACAATGAGCGACCGATTGTTTTTACAACAAATCCTTATATAAAATACGTAAAGCCGTTTTTTGTCAACGCAACTCCTTTCTTATTTCTTTATCAATTTTAACGATTAAGATGTCAAAAAATTTACCTCTATTTGTAGTTGTGCAATAAGGTCTTCATTTTTTTTAAATTGTTACCCTGAAGGGCATAGGAAGTCTTCAAAGTAGCCTATGTTTTTTGATCATAAGAATGACGTAGAGCGTGATTTAATTTAGATTTAAATTAGTGATAATTTAGTGATTTAATTTTAATTTAATTTGAAAGTAGCAGCTGTTCAAATGTAAACAACGATACTCACGAAATGTTAACAGCTGTTAGAATATAAACAATTACATTTATAATATTGAGGAGGTTAATCAACATTAGGTGTTTGTATTTTAAACTATAACTAGCTGAACCCGGCGGACGTTGTCTCGCCTTTAATTTTTCATTGACATACCAAAATAAAGCAATAAAAAGAATGATAGAAAAAAACCATTTTTATTAAATGAGTGCAAGAGGGTACACAATATTTTTGGTCTTCTTATTTGGTGTATAAATGCAAGTTTTAATTACCGAGGAAAAAAGGTTAACACCAAATACAGATCACCTGATCAAGTAAAAGTAGTGTGTGCTACACTCTCAAGGTGAAATGTAGAACTACAATAAATCAAAACATATAAAGTACTGTTGTTGTGAGAACTTCAATCTGCTTATGGCATGTGAAACTACATTAAACCAAACAGTCATATGTTTTTTGTAAACAATTCACATTCTCCATTTGAATAACATGGGATCTTTAGGAGCCCGTGGGGCGGGACCCTGTGGACGGATCTGCATCAAAATTCACAGAAACCATCTCGGGAGTATACAGGACAACATCCTAAAGTTTCATGGCGATCGGTTGGATGGTTTGGCAGCGCATAAACTTCAAACAAATATACAAACATCCTCTTTTATAAATATAGATTTGGTGGAAACCCAGGCGCAATGATTGAGCTACTAGACATAAATTTACATATTACCATATTACTTAATAGAGTTTTACCACTAATATTTTATGTCAAAAATCGCGTGCCGAGGTTCCACGAGCGCAGCAAGTGTTGGGTTGGCACGCGAAGCGTGAAGGGGTGTCCCCTAGTATTCCATTATTTAATGAATTCACTTCAAAATAAATCATTAATTTTCAACAATTATTCTATTATTTTTAGATTTTCAAATTTGAATGTGTAATATGTCAGAAAGTACCTGTACCAGACGCCGCCACGGCTTGTGCGTGTTTTAAGGGCTGAATGATTTCTTGAGTATAGAAGGATAAACTATAGTCTGGTTACTATTTAAGTTCGGCTAACGCTCAGAAATGGTAATCACGCCCCCAGATATGGAAACTACCTATAGATTTACGTGGACTCCGAAGTAGTCTGATTTTCAGCTAACTGTCAAGGCTGATACTCGGTTCTCTTCACTAGCCAAAATTTGAATCCAGATGTCAACCCAACACGGACACCTCAGAGTTCTGTAAGTAGTGTCCACATCGATGGCAACTATTGAGTGGACGCCGTGTACGCATTAAGATCAGTGAGAACAGAACTTATCATTTTGTAAAACAACGTTTTATTTAATTACAAATTTTGATTCAAATGAAAATATTCAATTTTACTTTCCCCAATATGCGTTAGCATAGAGAAAGTATTGTGATCGTCAAAAAAATATTTTTTTTACAAGTTGGTCTAAGAATTGATTTTAGGGTCACCTGAACCCAAACAATGTTTTTTCAACAAAAATGTTGCTGTCTGTCTATCCGTATGTGTGCGTGTGCAGTTCGCTGGAGACCAAACGGATGGATACATTTTATGAAATCTGGTATATAGGTGTATTTAGCCTATAAATCTTCAGACTATTTTTTTCACTTTTTTTGAAATTTTACTTTTGTTTTATTTTTATGGGCAACAAATATACAAACATGGATTTGTTCAAAAATGGCTCAAACGATTTTAATTAAATTTTCAGGAAAGATGAGAGTTACAATTTAAAATATTTTTGTTAAAACTGACTAGTTTTTTAGTTATTGTAAAAAAACATATTTGGGAATCAAACTGGTAATTTTCAAAGTTTCGATTTTTTAAATGTTTAATATGGGGGAAAGTTTCTGCCAATTCTTTGGAACCATTTATTTAAACACAAATCAATGAATATTGGCATTTTATTTGTTTCATAACCTTGTAATTTTTACAAAAGTAGTCCAAATACTACGATGAACTGTTGCATTGATGACGTAGATAATGAAGTCCGCCCAACCGTATCAGTGTTGAATCAGCTGTTTGGCTAACAGTCTAAACAGACATTCGATTGCTCGGCACAGTACGTTTCTAGAACAGCGGTCCCCTCAGGTTAGTAATGTAATGTATAGTGCGCTATACTTGTTACTAACTATGTAAGCTCAGTCATCATATTTCTTTAAGTAAGTAGTTATGAGTACAATGGACATTTTGTTGTTAAAAAGTAATTGGAGTTCCATAAGTCATTGCAACCACAATTTCAATTACCAATTTTACTTTCTTCCATATGCGTTAGCATAGAGAAAGTATTGCGATCGTAAAAATAATTTCTTACAAGTTAGTCTAAAAATCCAGTTTTGGGTCCTCTGAACCCAAAAAGTGTTTTTTTTTTCGAAAAATATGTTCGGTGTCTGTCCGTCTATGTGTATGTGCACTTCACTGGAGACCAAACGGATGGATCTATTTTAACGAAATTTGGCATGTAGGTGTATTATATATGAAATGAAGATATACTAATTCCAATCATAATTAACTGTTGGATTTTCCTTTCTTTTAATAATTGTTATTGAAAGATATATCTTATTTTATTCACGATTCTGTGATAGACAGCTATATTACAATATATTATATTAATAGTTACATATTTACACTACCAGCTATACATTTAATTTTTATATTAATTTATTTAATTCGACTTGATAACCAAAATAACTTTAAATCTGTTTTATATTCAGCTGTAAATCTTCTTAGTTAAGAATTAGTTATAAGGTAGGCTATTTTCTCCACTTTTGGAGCTATAACAGGTTGAATGTTTAGTTGAGTATGCATCATATTTATATTCAATATCTTGTTTGTTGTTGTTTTTATATTTATTTATATAAATATATATTTTTAAGTTTTTTATTTCTAAGTTTACTTTTATATGCTAGAATTAACAATACGTTTTCGCCCTCTTTTGTCATTTCATTGTTGTGCATTGTAAAGAATTAATATCTTAAGTGTGTGTTTATATATATATATATTTTTTTTATATGAGCATGCGTTTAAATACGTAAATTATTATTATTTATGCGAATTGTGATAAACCCCTTTGATTTATTCGTGAAAATTAAGTTATTTTTATTATTATTTTTAGTGCATACTACAATTATATTTTTGAAAAATATATTAATCTATCAATAGGCGACGCGGCACAGGCATGGACGGTGACGAACGACAACATGATTTACTAGACAATTACCGACAAATATACTTTCTTACACAAGTTGCACAACTTTTAAATAAGGACAATAAAGACTTGATTATGGCAATACACTTTAATATACGAAGCTACCACAAGAATGTTGACAGTTTATTACTACTACTGGAGAGCGTAAACTTTACATTTGACATAATTATTTTGACAGGATGGGTTGACACAGACATAACTTTTGTTACTTCAGACGGTAATGACATTTACAGTAACTAATAACTGGAATAGGAACGATGGAGTTGTTGTTTATATGAATGCCAAGTTTTGTGGAGCAGCGTGTCAGGTGATATTAGGAGAGGCAACAAGCCTACAGCTGGACTTTGACATTGACGGGCGCCACTACAACTTACTGTGTGTTTACTGCAGTCCGGCCATGATCTGTGGACCGTTTTTAAAGGGTTTAGAAAATATTATAATTATACTAAAACTATTACTACATATATTTTAATTTATGATACTAATATTAACACTTTAGGTGTAAATAGAAATGACAATGTTCAAGACAGCTACCTCAATTTATTACATGAAGCTGGTCTTACAGAATGAATTAACAAGCCAACCAGAGTTACTGAACATTCAAGCACTTGTATTGACTTCGGGTGTACTGTGCACGGACCTGGCTGACCACCACGCGGTGCTGATGGGTGTGGAACGTGACGCCCCTACGTACCTAGACCAGCAGGAACTACGCGGTCGTTGGACCATGTTCTGGCTCTTCAAGATACTGATGCTTGTTGCGACGCCCTTTTAGATACGTTGGAGTCGTTAAAACGTTCATTAGTAAAACCCAAAAGACAAACCTCTCGTTATAAGAAGTCTAAATCCTGGATAACAACAGATTTAATTAGAGGAATTAGGAAAAGGGATAAGTTAAGCAAAACGTTAAAAAAACAACCTTTTAATGAACATCTAAGAAACTATTATATTACTTTTCGTAACTATTTAACATACCCAATAAAACTTACTAAAATTGCTTATTACAAGGAACAATTATTGAAGTCATCAAAAGACCCTAAGATGTTTTGGAAAATGATAAATGAAATAACTTGTTTGCAAAAAACAAAAGATTTTTTTCCTATTCAGAGCCTCATACAGGCGTCGGACTCCGGCGGTGGGGGCTTTGGCTAATTCCTTCAATGTTTTCTTTTCTCAAGTAGGTTTAAACCTAGCGAGGGGGTTGCCGGGCCTGGCCGGCCCGCCTCTGGGAAGATGACGCCGTGTACCGAGCCAGACATGTGTTCCGAATGGAGCAAGTTACCGATAGCCAGGTGGAGAGGTGTGTGGCTGAGATGCGTGGTGGTTCAGCTCCTGGTTGCGACGAAATTCCTACATCTATATTGAAAAAGAATATTACATTTCTACTTCCTCCCCTAAAACATTTGATTAATTAAGTATCCACTCCGGTGTTTTTCCTGATAAATTAAAATTAGCTTAAATAATACCGTTGCATAAGTCTGGGAGGAAGATTGACTTGAATCATTACAGACCCATCTCTTTGCTTAGTGCGATAGGAAAATTGTTAGAGAAATGTGTAAAGAAGCAGTTTCAATACTATTTAGAAACAATTTCAAATTCTTATAGTTATTTTTATAGTTCAGGAAGGGGAGGAATACTTCAGATGCGTTTTATAAAATTAATTCACTAATTATGGATTCACTAAACGATAATTATAAAGTACTTCTGACATTTATAGATTTGGTAAAAGCGTTTGATAATATTGATCGAAATTTATTATTTAAAAAATTAATTGGAGTTGATGGTGTGGCATTGGATTTGTTCAAGAGCTATCTAACCGATAGGCTTCAAGTTGTATCTGTTGATAATCAAAGTGATTCTCAAAAGGTAAACTATGGGGTTGTTCAAGGAAGTACTCTAGGACCCTTGCTATTTTTAGTTTATATCAATAATTTAGATAAATTGATTATATCAAGTAAGATACTTTTATTCGCGGACGATACGATAGTTATATTCAAAGGTAAGACCTGGAACCAAGTATTTGAATTAGCTGCTAGGGAGTCATATAAAATCTGGTTTAATGAAAATATTTTAACAATGAATTGATCTAAAACCACAATTTTACCAATCGCCCTGCGGCCAGTGAGCGAGCCACCTGCAGAGCTTCAATTGGTGCTGCACTCTTGTAGTAACGGTGTAGGTGGAACAGATGGTGTTTGCCAGCCCATTGAGAGGGTAGACCAGTACAAGTATCTAGGTATAATTATTGATACTAGGCTTAGATGGAAATCTTACATTAACTACTTAAAAATTAAACTTAGGAAAATGATATATGCTTTTAAGAAATTATTGAATTGAGTCAAATATTGAATTATAATGAATTTAAAATGGTTTATTATGCACATTTTCAATCCAATCTCCTGTCCGGCATTATTTCTTGGGGAGGATCCATCAACACTCTTTTAGAACCTTTAAACGTTATACATAAATCTATTATTAAATCAGCTTTAAATAAAAATAAACAGTACCCTTCTTCTCTCTTATTTACAGAGTCAGATATACTAACTATTAGGCAATTATTTATAAGAACTTTGCTGGTTTACACCTACACACCTAAAAAAGTCTTTCTTATCCCTATCAACCACGGCTACCAGACAAGGAGCGCGAGGGGTGATGCGGGTCCCGGGGTCATTGAAAGGGCGATCAACTTGACTAGTGCATATTATATCGCCAATACTGTTTACAGGCATTTGCCCCCTATGATAAGGGACCTGCAGGACGAACCGGTTAGCGAATTCAAGGGACTGGTTACAACTCGGCTCCACTGCGCCGAGTCACCCATTTACTGTGACTAAACTTGTAAATCTTCCTTGAACTCTATACACGTATAGAATATAGAATAATATTTTATGTCCTGCCGTACATATCGATATTTGGTAGATCATCTCTTTGTGATTTTTATTTAAACTCATGCTCCATATTATTTTCGTATTTTATATAGTCTAAACGCAAATTAGTGTCTAGTTATGTTGTGTGTCAAATTTACTCTATTTTGTTATGTTAGTATTTTTTGGTTTTTTAGTAGTTTTCATTTATATTTTCAATTTTGATTTATTACATGTTTCTAATTTTATCGGCTGGTAATTCAGTATATAGTTAATATTTAGGATAGAACTCGTAGGCACGCACAGGCCACGAGCCCATGTGCCTACTATTTCAATAACATTTGTATTTTGTTAAATTCTGTACCGCCTTTCAGTGAAATAAATTTTTATTTGATGTAGCCAATATCTCCAGACAATTTGTTGAAATTTTAGTTGTTTTTTTTTTTTGTTATGGACAAAACATACAAAAATGGAATTTTCTCAAAAACAGCTCCAACTATTTTGATTACATTTTCATAAAAACGTGAACTACAATTTAAAACACGAGTAAAAACCGCATGTTTTTAACTTGACTAGTTTTTGAGTTATAACATTTTTTACGGGCAAAAATATTTAAAAATGCAATTTTTCCAAGCTTTATTCTTACGACTTTTATTAAATTTTCAGTAAATATATAAATTACAATTCAAAACATTTTATTTACCACCCCACTAAGTTGGGGCTGAAGGCTGAAGGCCGGAAGCCACAATTAAAGTTGTTTAATGTTTGTTTACATAAAATCTGCCTATGTGATTAATTGAACAGCTGTTTGTTTAAGATTATTTTTTCCCATATTATTTGGTGTTTCGTTTGTACATTCCTTAGAATTGTAATGAATTAAACATCTGTTTTTATTTACTTGTGTTTTTACACCCTTTAATTTTATTTTTTTTTTAAATCTGACATTAACAAAGGGAAAGGGAGAAAGTTTGTGCCAGTTACCTGGTACCATTTATTTTGTTTGCAGTTATAATTCTTTCTAAAGATCACTGTTTGCTGTATATAATTATGATTCCTATGGTCGATTTACTGTTTTTAAACAAACTGGAATTCCAACAGTCATTTTACTGTTTAAAATCAAAATTCCATATTACTTTTACTTATGTTGTTATGATTTCTACGATCGTTTTTCTCTATGTAAAGTAATGTACTTCGAAATTATCCAAATTATAAAAAATACAACGATTTTCTAAGTTTTTAATTTAAAAATTTGTAGGGGCCTATGTTTTTTTTTTTTTTTTTTTTTTTTAATTTCGGAAGAATAGTAAAAGAATGGCTTTGTTGTGTTATATATGATGTATACTGTCAATTTATTTGCCGAAATTCAAAAGTGTTTGTATAATTTCACAGCGCATTTTAAAGTCACTTTTGAAATTTAGTTTTCTCTGTTTTTAAACAAACGTGAAACCTTTGGATCCATTTCAGGCATCTCATATCTAAAAATTTCATAGAAAATCTATTAAGAACTACATATTACATTATTTGTCCGATACATTATTTATTTCATAATTATCTTAGGATACGAAACAGTTCGTGCCTACAAAACGATATTTTTCCTAGTGTCTATATAAAAACAAACTCCATTTAAGAATAAACGTTTAATTTTTTCCTATTTGTAATTTTACTGCCCAGTGGCAATAGTGAAATTTTTTCCTAATAAACATCTGTTCTTTCAGTATACAAGGTATCTAAAATGTTTGCAAACAAAATGTATACATTTTCTACATTAATAAAAAATAGAAATTCGATACTTTTGCAATCTCAATAAGTATTTGGCACCTACTTTTGGAACAATAGTTTGTCATTTCACATTAACGGAAGACGTCCTGTCGAGGATATCGTCAATATTCTTTATGGAAGTCTATACCTTGTGATAAACCACTTTAAAGGTTATAGTGAATTGAATTAAATACCAGTAGACCGACTTTAAAAAGAATCACTCTATCCGAAAATAGAGCACTTTGAGTATTGAACACTTGCTGATCTCATTTCGTAGGCTTAAGCGGCCCTGTCATTACTAATAACTAAAGCTTCCTTCCGGTAACGACCACGTCAATGTGTTATTTACAATATTTAAATCTCCAAACGTTTCGCCCATTCTGTGATGTGGAATAAGATGATACTCAGAGATCTCAATGAGGATGCCACATCACAGCATGGGCGAAACGTTTGGTGATGTAAATACTGTAACTAACATCTTGACACGGTCATTACCACAAGCTTTAGTTATAAGTAAATTTGCTGATGTTCAACAATTTCATTTTAACTTGGTTGTTGCCACAGTAATATATTACAGTACATTTCCTATGATTTTTTAAAATGTTAAATTGATACCTACACGACACTTTTTTATTTTAAGCTGGTTTTATTAGAAACATTTTTATACAGTTTTATTCCAATAAAAGTGTGTAAATATATTTTATTATAAAAATATAAAATAATGTATGATGTTAGAAAAGACTTAACAGAAACCTTTTAGCACCATGTGCTATTCTAAGTAAATGTTTGAACTGTCTTCCTTCTTCAGTTTGACAATGAAGTTAAATGAAATCAGCTGATAGTGCTCTATTTTCTGATAGAGTGATTCCTTATAGATGCAGTCCGTGGCTAAAAGTCAAGTCACTATTGCCTTTATAAAGTAATGTATCACAGGATATAGGCGTCCATAAAGAATACTGACGATGCCCTCAACAGGACGTCTCCCGTTAGAGTGAAATGACAACATTGTTTTAAAGAGTATGTGCCAGAAACCTATGAAGATTGTAAAAGTTTCGAATTTCTATTTCGACTAATAAAGAAAATGTTTGGGTGTTTCCAGACATTTTAGACACTTTGTATAATTTAATTCATTTTCAACAGCAAATGTAAGTTTGAAAAAACAAGTGAATGTGCACCTTGTTTTTTTGCACCTTGGTTATATTTAAGAACAAGCATTTAAAATAACAAGGTAAAAACACGAATTTTGCTTAGAATAAACAGTGATAAGGCATAACAAGCTGCAAACCCGAGGACATTTCGCGAGACGCAAAACCTCACCGGAACTAATCTTACGGCAAGCAACAATAGACTCTGCTGATTTTCTTAGACCTCGCAAGAGCAGGGAAAACAAATTCGCAAAAATAGACACAAGTCAGCTAATTGTAAATTATGTTCTGTCGGTCTGATTTCACGCGATTACTCAGCTAACATTTCCTGAATATTCACAACCTTGTATACACAATATAAACAGTAGAGAAACACACTATCAGCTGTTCTATACATGAGTGACTGGGTTGCCAACTGTTGAACATGTAAAATTGAATATGATTGAATGTGTTATAAGAGAAGAACTATAATAAAATAGCTTGTAGATTCACTTGTTTTACAAATAGTTAACAAAACTATTGTGAGCATTTTTGTTACATAATTTATTTATATTTTTCAAGGTGAGGAAATACCACCACCAGCCGATCAGTCGGGATAATGATAGACCTTCTGAAAGGGTAAGTCTATTTGCATATTTGTGAAGTATTAGATTTAGCGCTAGAATTTGGGTAAAGGTCGGATGGCAGTACAAGAGTATATTTATGAATCCAGAACATATGATGTGAGTCAACTCACCGAATTGATGAGAATAATTACTATGTTACAAATTATATTCTACTCACATGCATCAAGTAAGTTGCTCTCCTACCCCTTACAAAGAATATTCGTCATATTATGTGAAAATATACAATACTATTATTAGTAACAATTTCTACAGCTAATTATATACTTTAAATAAATTGGACTGTAAGAAATATAAAAAGATGAGTCTTACGTAAGAAACTGTTTAATGCCATGATTTCAGAAAGATTATATTAAATAAAACTATTTATTTATTGCAAACTTAAAACTATAACTATCTGCCTTCAAGAACCCAGCATAAGCCATTGATTCTCAATAGTTAAAAAAATGTAAATTAAAATTAATTTCATTGAAACACAAAGTTAAAATTAGCAATATTAAAATTTTCAATCAGTCTCCGAGTGCTGTCCTTTGCAAAATACTGACTTCTCACAATGAATACACGTTTATAAGAAGCGAAAAGCCAATATTAAAAAGTCAGACTACTTTTTTCCAACTTTGTAATCTTTGCGCGGACGCCGCTAGGTCGAGCTAGTTACACGGCAGTTTAGAGTGGGGCAGAGAACGACAAAGAGGGCAAAGCGGCCGATTTGAGTCAGAGAGAGAGGGGGGATTACAGATTATCTTGAGAATGAGAGAGAAATAAAAGAGCGGAGGGGGTTATTGAGTTGGGAAAGGGGGATAAGTGGTACTAAATCCAATCGGAAGCCACAGGGAGTCTGTTTCCCTATCTCTTTTCGCTTCTTATATATGTGCATTCATAGCTTCTTATTCTTAATTTCCACCTTCTCCCTAGTTCCCCTCCAATTGGTTTCTGAGCTATGAGACAGTGACCGGACACTTTCTGTTGTATGCGACTATTTCCTTAGTTATTCTAGAATGTGCGCCAACATCATTTTCTGTTTTACGAGATTCTGAGCTATGCGACTATAACCAATAGGGCTGCTGAGTTTCTTTAATGCGAGAGAGAGAAAACAGTTTGTCTGAGCTGTGGGAT
The DNA here is from genome assembly GCA_035578905.1 of Stictocephala bisonia. Taxonomy (NCBI): domain Eukaryota; kingdom Metazoa; phylum Arthropoda; class Insecta; order Hemiptera; family Membracidae; genus Stictocephala; species Stictocephala bisonia. Next base: position 708,015 of record JAQJVL010000320.1, read on the forward strand.
TCTGTATTCCGAGTATAAATCAAGTGGAGGTTAGGGCTCGTCAATACACGCAAAGTTATTGTAACCAACTTCCTTGTCCACGCTGAAAATCAATAAGTAGGATACATGAATCTAGAGACAATATGTAAAATTAAACAATATTATGTACTTAAAATCCAAGGGTAACATTTATAATGAAAACTGAAGGTATATGCTTGGTCCGGCTAGAGTACCACTTCAGAAGATTGTGTCTTTCCATCTATGCTTTCGTGGTTGAAAACCGGATTTTCCTGCTGGTTCCGGGAGAGTAGTTTGTCTGGTATATCTTCTTTTTCATTTTGTTTTAATTTTTTACACTGATCTGATCTCGTACTTGAAATTACAAATATAAATAATCGTAGTAAATATGGCCTGTTTTAGATTCAATAATGAAGTTCACAAAAACAATTTAGTTTTTTTTTTTTCTATAGAAATAATACTGGTTAAATTACCTTTTTTCCTGTCAACAGTTCTTCAAACACAATCTGCTATGTACATTTCGAAGCATAAAGCTTCATCATCAGGCTTTCAAAAACGTCACTATTTACATTAAAACACTAAAAACATTAAAAACATTAAAAACATTTAAACATATTAAAATAACACATTTGCCGGCCGGCGATAGACACCAACTGCTAATAAAACAAAATGAATAAATTTTTTTTCTAATCATCATAAATCAGCTGATACTTATGGCGCTTGTTTTGAAGTAGGCCTGGACACGACAGTGATTTGGATTGGTATTTCCTACTATATGTATTAAAAAGGAGGTCGCGAGATGAATGAATTTTACTACAGTACTTGTAGTGATAACCCAACTTACCCTCGATTGATAACATAACCTCTAGTCATCTTAATTTAAATTACAACCGTCTTTGTTTACAATCGGTTACATAACCACAAGAAGCGTTTTGCACTTCTGAGATGAATGTCATCCGAAATTATTGTCGTAGAACCATATCAAATGAATCATTAGAATTGTTGGATCACCCAGCTAGTAAAAGGTTAGTAATATAATTCTTTACAAGCTTTGATTTGAACGTTAATTATTAGTGTGTACTATGTGTAGAACATAAACTTTAATCAGCACAGTTTGCAGACATATGGAAACTTTGAAAGTATCTCAGAACTGAAAGCCAACAAAATATTTTTGGTTTCTGGAAATATTGACTAACAGAGACCACCAGTATACTAATGTTAATCTTATATAGTTTTTTATTTATTTTCTAAATCATTTTACTGTTATCTTCTGTAATTAGTAATTTTAATAAATATTAATTATTCTTATACGATCTCCAATTGCTAACTATTTTGTACAATTCGCTATGTCCCTAAAGTGTATAATAAAATATAAAAAACATTTTTAAAAGCTTCACGTGAATTGTAAACAAACGCATAAGTTGGTATGTATTTACTTACCAAACTTGATCATTATCCAAATTCAGATAATATATTAATCATATTTATTCTTAAGACTCTGATCGTCAAGATATGAGCGAAAATGGATTTCGAATGTGTGTGATGAGTGAAAATGAGTGAATGTAGTCATTGTTACAAACTAAGGCCGACTATTCCTTAGAAAGCGTCATTAATTAATAGCCCAATGGCAAATGAACAGCAGTGGTTATCAGCTGATCCCTTTCAAAATGTGTAATGACTGATTGGAATCAAACAGATGATTTGACTAGCTTTTAAGATACCTATTTTTTTTATATGTAGTAAAAATAATATATAATGTCTACAGAAACTAGGGATTTCATACATGTTGGAATATACATAACTTTGTGTAGGTTTTTTTTTAAGTACTCACAGTGATGGAAATTTTCAAAAATTTAGCAATCTTAGACATTTTCATAAAATACCTCTGAATAAACTGAACAAAAATAAGTTTGCAAGCTCTGAGCACTATTAAGTTGTTTAGTGTAACAAATGTAGATCCTTAAGAATTATTATGAAGTAGATATTATTGGCCAATTGTATGTATTTGGAAAAGCCCTATAAGGAATAACTTGAAAGACCTACGAATAGAACAATATCTCATAGAATTGATTAAAGAGCTCAGAACTTTACTGTCCAAAAATACATTCAAATAGTGCACAGGACATTGTGAGAAAATAAATCAGATTGGATTAGAAAAATCATCAAGTCAAATCTAATAAATAATTCAATAATGTTAACATACACAGTTAAGAAACGAACCTATACAAATACATGATTGTAAAGTGAGGACCCAAGTGGAAGTGACAGACTGGGTTGGAATAAAGAAGAGTTTAAAACAAGGAAGATTTAGCATCACATATATTGTTTAATATAGTTTTAGAATGGATTGCAAAAAGATAAAAGAGGTGTTGAGCATGGAAAATAGGATTACCAAATATACGAGGCGTGTTTTTAAAGTAAGTACCGTTTTTAATTTACGCCGCCGCAGCGCTGCAGTCGCCGTTTAGCGCATGCGCGCCGTGTAGCCGCATCTGTTGGGAAGCCACAGACGCCATTACGGAACCATCCGATCGAGTCTACATCTGTTTGCGTGATTTTAAAATGACTCCACCTATTGAGAATCCCGCCGACTGTAAAGTGCGTGCTGTAATACGGTTTCTCTGTGTTCAAGGCTTCAAAGCAGTTGACATTCATCACCAAATCAGTGAAGTGTATGGTGAAAACATTATGAGTGATGGAATGGTTCGGAAATGGGTAAGGGCCTTTAAAGATGGCCATACAAATCAGATCATCGGTAATGACTGAAGGTCGCCCACTTCATTCCTCATCATTAAAGTTTGTACGGCCATCTTTAAAGGCCCTAACCCATTTCCGAACCATTCCACCACTCATAATGTTTTCACCATACACTTCACTGATTTGGTGATGAATGTCAACTGCTTTGAAGCCTTGAACACAGAGAAACCGTATTACAGCACGCACTTTACAGTCGGCGGGATTCTCATTAGGTGGAGTCATTTTAAAATCACGCAAACAGATGTAGACTCGATCGGATGGTTCCGTAATGGCGTCTGTGGCTTCCCAACAGATGTGGCTACACGGCGCGCATGCGCTAAACAGCGACCGCAGCGCTGCGGCGGCGTAATTTAAAAACGGTACTTACTTTAAAAACACGCCTCGTATTTGTAGATGGTTGGTCTGGGGAGAAAGTTCAGTGGATGTACAGATTGGTTTAGAGAAATGGTAACAAATAGGAGGGCTTAAGATAAGTGATGAAAAGAATGAAGTTTCGGCTGTGGGAAGGGATAATGGCTTTGAGGGAAACGTGTTATTAAATGGCAAGCCACTCAAGGTAGTAGACAGCTTTACATACCTAGGATTACAAATAACAAACTACGGTAAATTAAGTCGAGAGATATAAAAAAATTTTGGAGAAAAAGGAGACCTGTTATAAGTATAAACCACTTAATATGCAACAGAAAGTTCTCTTAAAAGATGAAATTATTGATTCATAAATCATATTATATACAGATTGCCACATATGGTTTTGAAACATAGTAATTGAATGAGAGAGAATGGAGAAAATACAAGCAGTACAGATGAAGTTTTGGAGAAGTATTGCTGGAAAAACAAGATTAGATGGTGTAAGAAATGTTGACATTAGAAAAGAAGGATAGGAGGTGGAATTTAATTCTTATGAAATAGAGTAGAGAATAACGGGATGAAATGGTTTGGACATGTGAAAAGAATGAGTGAGGCAAGAATCCCTTTGAAAGTATAGGAGGCACAGGAAGGAAGAAGGCTGAAAGGAAGACTGTGCTAGAGATAGATGGACAGATTTAAGGAAGATATTAATGACAAAGAACTGAATTGAGAAGATGTATTCAGAGAATAAGTACGGAATGACAGAAGTTGGTGGAAAAGCAAACCTAGACTTACAGAATAGTGGAACAGAAGTGGCTATGTATTTATTCAACTTGCAGAATCAGCAATATAGAAATCGCCTAAACAGAAATACTCTTTTGTACAATGTTCGAAGCAGAAGTATTGTATTACTTCTCCATTCAAATGATGATATTTTTGTTGTTGTGGAAATACATTGAAAAGTACAATAATTTCAGTTGATTGAACATTTAAAAGTAATTAATAGTATAATATATTTTGTTACAAACTTTATAAGCACAAATTGGGATTTTCTAACAATAAAACTATAGAATAATAATATCAATTCCAGTTAAATAATACAAGATTATATTGGAATACGCGATTTTTGGCCAATTTGTAAGATGTTTTTATAAAATTCATAAAAATAAGTAAATTGTAATAAAACTACTTGTTTATGGTATAAAAATGATCTCAAGAATGTAGGCTACCAGATAATGTATAAAAACTTAACCTAAAGATATTTTTGATTTTTTTATGGTACGTTACTTTGGAAATGTTTTTTTCATAAGTCGTGAAAGGAGGTGGGGGTACCCATTGGATACAATGTTGTGATAATAAATTTTTAAATGTGACATAATGAAAATGTCCTAAATTTTATCTAGTTTCAGAAAATATATACATTATATACGTTTAGAAGTATACAATATGTCTTATAAATTTATAAATGGATTCAATACAAAACCTAAAAATTTGTTGCCACGGTAACAGCAACAATGAAAAATATTTTATAAATTTTCTATAAACACTACAAAGTTGATTTATATTTTAAAATTTAGCTAGAAACATGCTCTATAACGGATTTATTACAACGATTTATTAAGAAATAAAGTTAAAATTTAATATATTATATTTCTTTTCTTTAAAACTTAGTCAAAATATTCTTCAATTGAATAAAGTAGATCTTATAGAACTGTTAATTTTGTTATTATCTGTTTTATGTTTAAAATAAAATTATTTTTTTTCTCTTCAGACAACTTGCTATACTAATATTCCACAAGTATAAAATAGTGATTTTTCAATTAGTATATTGGAGAGATAGGACATCAGCAAACTTATCTTAGGAGACAACTCCACTAACACCAGAGTATTAGTAACAAATATAAAATAATCTCAAATTTTCTTTACCACTGGAACTTTCTTCATGTGATTAGAGAGCACTATGATTTTGTAATTAGTGTTCTATGATTGTCATAGTTGTTCTATGTTTTTGAACATAGAAATAGTTTCTAGAAGTAGTTTATTCTATTTCAAGCTGCTAGAAATAGTTTCTTAAATTATAATTATCAATATTTTGAAATTCTGTGATTTAGTTTTTATATGTTGAATCAAATTTGGCAGTTTCTATTATGTATATACCAAGTATAGTAAATATATATTTTGTAACAGTGGACAACAGGATCATTATTGTTTATTTTGATTGCTTTTTTAGATAGAGATAGATATCAAAATATGATATATTTTAAAAACATTATTATCTACACAGCTTGATCAAATCCTTGAGCAAAATCATAAATAATTTAGTTTTAAGTTCGAGATATTTTATCATCTACTAAAAACCTAATAGTTTAGTGTCAGTTACAACTGAAAATAAAACAGTCTGTAATTAATTTTATATGTAAATATTTTTATTAAAATTTGATTTTGGTTAGATTTATTATCTGATTCATTATTGACATAGATCTTAATCGAATTTGTTTGATATATTGAACATGTAAATAATTTTGTATTTTGTATTTTAAAGTATTAATTATACTCTTGTTTTCTTATTTATATTCTGAAAACTAGTGAGTAATGGAACTTACGTTAAGATTATTATAAAGGCCGATTCATTACTTGTTAATACATATGTTGACATTGTTTCATTTTTCTAAATTTAGCCCAGAGGTCATGGCAACCAAGAAGTCAATGAGGATTTTAGCTATGTTGATAAATGTGAGTTTTGTTCATTTCAATACAAACATCGGTCACCAGTCATTTATCATCCAGGACACTCTAGACTCCAGAGATCATCTTACTGGTGGCCAATGAGTGCCCAATCAACCAGAGTAGCTGTATTAAAACACTATGCCTAAGCATAGGTTTGAGATATTTAAGTACAAAAGACTACATTCAACAAATTAAACTATATGTGCTTAGCCCAGCTTTTCAAAAATGCTTAAAATTTATTTTTAGGTGTGTAATATTTGATAACTTAAACATATTAGAAAGTGAAATTCTATCTACTCCGAATCTCCCCACTTTGCAAGATATCCTACAACATGCAGGGAGGCTTAAATCTAGAAAACCACCTCCTTGACCCCCCAAGTTAATCTCAAAGAATTTTCACCAAAAACTGACTAGACTTTAACTTGGGATATGTTTGACATTCAACGCAAATTTTCTGGTGTCAGGCCCTATGACTGTCATTGATGGAAAATATATATAGATAGATATATATGGTATAGTTTGTTGTCAGCTGCCATTTGTTAATTTTAATATTTGGATATGGTATAAGAAGATGCAACTACCGGGAATATAAGTGGGGCATGGCAAATAATCAGTCATGTGATTGCGGAGTCGAAGTTTAAACTTTGAATCATATAGTTTGTGATTACCTTCTTTTCAGGGGAGATTAGTTAGTATTCATTCAATCCTAGAAATAGGTTTTGAATGGTTATGAAACCTGGATTTAGTACTGTGATGGAAGATCAGTACTTACTATCTTCTTAGTAAGCACTTAGACTCAAGTACTTTGTATTTTAGATTTTATTTTATTTAGACATTTTTTATTGGTCTGAAATTTAATTTTTGTATTCCCCCTTTGTAAGCTTTGAAATCTATACAATATACACAGCTCAACACTCAAAGTGGAACACTTAGATTTTTAGTGATTATTTAATTCTCATACTTTTTCTGCTTGCTCTGTGGCTTTTTTCCACTTTTTGGATGTTTCCCTGAATTATATAATTTATAGAAGAGAAAGTAGGCCACTTAAGCACTTAAGGTATTTTTTAAATAAAATTAAATACAGTATAGTAATAACTAAAGAACCATTGAAATTTTAAATAAAATTGCGTTTTATACCATAGTTAATTTCAGTAGTGGACCCTCCTCCAAACCCTTTTACTTCCTCTCATCTTCTTAGCACAGAGTATATTGTCCAGAACTGCTCCTTGAGGAATGCTCCTTCTTGTTTCGATAATAGACTGTTGAAGCTCTTGTCAGGGGTGACAGCTTGACCCGGGATTTTCCTCTTTAGACAATCCCACAAGTTTTCTGTAGAATTAAGATCTGGTGATTAAGAAAAGATTGATCGCCCTTTAGCTATGTAGGAGTGCACTTTCATCAACGTATCCAATTATCATAGTGTTTCACCCGAAGAGTTGAGCAGTGCATATTATATATAACTCTGAGATGTTCTTCAGGCTGGTGACCCCTAGAAGGGCATTTCTTCTAGCCGCCCTTGTAGTCACATGCGGCTGTGTCACAACAGTGGTGTATTTCTACAGCAAGCCTCCTCTGCGTCCGGAGGAAATACTGGTATTGGAGGCAGCAGATCCTGTGTCCCCACCACACCCCTCGTCCTCACAGCTTGGCAAGTACAGACAAGCAGCAGTCGTCAGCAATGGAGGTCCTTGTGCTGTGTTCGGCAAGTAAGTAGATTTTGTACGGTGTTTATTTTATTAGTTAAATTTTTTATGATTACATGTGTATATATTTTGTAGATTAGTGTTTAGTATTAACTTTACTTTTTATAAAACTACATGACAAACAACTTAGAGATCAATGTAGGTATAAAAACCCTACAAGCAATCCAGAACAAAAAAGAATTTTTAAGTTTACACAAGTGTACTAATTTACTTTTGAAATGTTTATACAGATCAAAAACCTAAATTTTTGTATATAATTAATTTTAATACTCAATCATAACCAGTTTATAAAGTTCATCATCAGTATCAATATATTTGAACTTTTACTAAATTTCTAATTTTTAAAATCCTACCTATTTATGTTCTCATTTTTAGGCGTTTTCAATTTAATAATTTTCTTTTAGTCATTCATTGATAACCTTTTTCATGTTTTGATGTTTCAATTGCCAATTTTAGTTTTTAAGAGTGTTGTCGTTTAAGGTTTTATTGTGCTGATATTATTTGACTTTGGTTTTATACACACACACACATAGATTTCTCATCAGTTTTAAATGTTCTTTCTCAAATTATGGTTTTTATGGTCCATTGTGGAGTGCTAGTGTAGTCCCATGTTAATGTATTGCTGTTAATGTTTAAACCAGCTTTAGTAGCAAACCTCACTAACTAATAAAATTACTGGCAAAAATATTTTTATTACATGATATATCTATTTGTAAGTAATATAAACAAGGCTATTAGACTTATAGATTTGATTGAAGTCAAGGTTTATACAGTAAGTAATACCTGAAGACAACAAAACTTTGTACTTGTTGAAACACTGAGTTTGTTTAAACCTATCTGATTTATAGGAAATTCATAAATTAAATGGTAGCAGTCCCTGTACCTTGTACACTTAACAAACAGGGTAGATTGCCAAGTTGTGCATTTTACTTCCGATTTTAACTGCAGTTGGAAGTAAATACTTTTTCCTCTTAGATGGCAGCAAGATAATTTCCTTTCAATTCTATTCTGTTATACTGTTAGATCATCTTAATAACTGAATGTCAGCTTCATTAAAATTCAAGCATACGCTGTTATATTTTTATCCCTTGCCTAGAAAGATGCTAGAGAAGGGAGGATCTGCGGTGGACGCAACCATAGCAACTTTGCTGTGCGATGGAGTGACTTGTCTCCAGAACATGGGCTTGGGAGGTGGATTTCTGATGACAATCTATGACCATCGCACTCGGACAGTCCACACACTCAACGCTAGAGAAACCGCTCCGGCAAAGGCCTCCAAGGACATGTACTTAGAGAACCCCATGCTGTCTAGAGTAGGTCAGTCTTTGTAGTCCTACGATGTTCTATCTAGCGTGGGTAAGAAAATTAGTACAAATTGAAATTTGGTGCATTTAGGTACAAATTGAGTCGGTTTATGAACAAAATTTTATATAAATGGTGTGACAAAATTCCAGAACCTATTTTGGAGTTTGAATTCTACTCCATTAATCTTGCTTATAACATTAACTGTACTTTTAAGAAAGAAAAGAAACACCTATAGTCTAAACAACTATGAAAATAATATAGCGACCCCCTTCATATTATTGACCTTAGTGAGTTAATATGTGTTAATAATAGTGAGACACATACTCACTATAGGTGTCAGACTGTTTCTTAAATATTAATTTCACCATGAAAATGGTGTAAGCAAATATATTTTTATTTATAAAATGGCTAATGAAACATTAACATGATTGTACAGTATTTTTATGGATTTATATTTAGTATTGTCATAAGAGGGCTAAGCATTGTCCGTGTGCATCTTAAAAATTTTAATATGACATTCATTGCTTAGAATTTATCATAGTAGGTCTTACATACATCATTTTATATACCGGTATTATACTCGATTTAATGCATCTCACAACTTGACATGAGCGCGCCTAGTGGCACATGAGTGAAGTTCTGGTGTTCAAAGTTGCTAAGAGCACTCGCATTTAGCAGTCTATAACAAAATATAAAAAACAAAAATGTAAACTATGATTTAAACAATATGAATATCCACAAGTAACATTCTTAATGCATACAAATTGACATATTTAAACAAGTAGGTTATTAGAAAGTGCAGATAAAGAACTGAAATGTGACAGCTATGCAAGGTGTTGGCGTCGCTTTGGTTATGGCTGTCCAATATCATCACGTTATTAATCATAGTATTTGAAACCTCCTTGTAGTTTTTAGTTCCAGCTATTGCTGTAGGAGCACTCTGAGTTGGGAGATTCAATAAATGGACTTAAGTCGGCCCAACCCAGCAATGAGATGTTTTGATTTGCTCGTTTGCATTGAAATATTTCATTTTTATACCAGTAAAATCTTTAAACAAGCGGACAATATGGTGATTTCTCTACATATCGTTTGTTAGTAAATATAACTCTTCCCCAGAGAACATTATCAAGATGAGAGATTAAGATGGTTGCTTGTCCAGGAGGCTTATTACAGGATATATAAGGAAAATAGGATAACATCCTTAGTAAGGGAACATCCTTGAGAAATCATAAATCACAGCAACACATGATAAAACATGCTAAGTTATGAAAATACTTTCATTTTGTTTGAGTAGGTGGCCAGAGGGCTACGTAGACCTCTGTGTACTAAAGTCCATTTATAGAATCTTCCGACTTGCCTACAGCAATAGCTGGAACTACGAGGAGGTTTAAAATGCTAGAACCAATGACGTGATGATGTTAACTAGCCATAACCATAGCAACACCTTAACACCTTGCATGGCTGTCATATTTCAGTTATTTACCTTCATCTTTCTGACAACTTACTTGTTTGAATATGTGAAACAGTGTGCAAACATTTTATGGTTGCATATTTTCATATTGTAAATTTTTTTAAATTTTTTTATATAGATTTCCAGAAGTAGTGGAACAATCTCAGAGAGTACTCAAGCACCTCTAAACGTGCTCATATCAAGTTGGGAGATTTATTAAATCGAGTATAGTATGCTTTGTATAAAACTGGAGGAAAAACTGCAAAAAGGACATTGTTTATGTCAAACTTAACCTGAAATATATTTTGTAAAAAAAGTATTGACAATTTTTTTAGTAGAATAACAATTTTAAATGCAATTTGTTGTTTTTACATAAATAATGCTGTACATAATAGAATATCTAACAGTACTTCCAAACAAAAATCATTTATGATAATAACGGTTTTTATGGTGCATAAAAGAAGCACTAATTGATATTCACTTGGGATATCTACTAACCCTAATGTCGATTGTAACATGGATGAAATGTTGGCATCAACCCTGCAGAGGTCGATTGTAACATGGATGAAATGTTGGCATCAACCCTGCAGAGGTCGATTGTAACATGGATGAAATGTTGGCATCAACCCTGCAGAGGTCGATTGTAACATGGATGAAATGTTGGCATCAACCCTGCAGAGGTCGATTGTAACATGGATGAAATGTTGGCATCAACCCTGCAGAGGTCGATTGTAACATGGATGAAATGTTGGCATCAACCCTGCAGAGGTCGATTGTAACATGGATGAAATGTTGGCATCAACCCTGCAGAGGTCGATTGTAACATGGATGAAATGTTAGCATCAACCCTGCAGAGGTCGATTGTAACATGGATGAAATGTTGGCATCAACTCTGCAGAGGTCGATTGTAACATGGATGAAATGTTGGCTTCAACCCTGCAGAGGTCGATTGTAACATGGATGAAATGTTGGCTTCAACCCTGCAGAGGTCGATTGTAACATGGATGAAATGTTGGCATCTTATGTTCAACAAAATTAGTTTGAACCCTGGGACCTAGAACCGCTGTTGATGTAAAGTTATCATAGCATCTGGTCAATTGTTTAGGTGGCTTATCCATCGCAGTGCCTGGAGAGTTGAAGGGATATCAAGCAGCATGGGAGAGGTTTGGTAAACTGCCCTGGGCTGATCTCTTCCAACCTACGATTGACCTTTGTGAGCAGGGTGTTCCCGTCAACCAACACCTAGCCAGATCCCTCCAGGAAAATGAAGAGGAGATTAGACGCAGTGAGTCACTAAGGTAATCGTGTTATCCATCGTTCTGGTTAGCTATGGTTTGATAAATTATTGATAATATCCTTCATTATTTTATTTGTTGTTAAATCTAATTTGTCATGTGAATTTTATCTATTTCTAAATTTGTTTAGTGTTCCACTGACTTGTGTTTATTTTTGTAATTTTATGGTTCCCTAGAATGGTCCTTTAGTAATAATTTAGAATTCAGGTTGACTAATTATAATAATAGACACAAACTGTACAGTTGAAATAGAAAAGCGTGTTTTGGCCCGCTGACAGTAAAATTACATTGCTACTAGAGGGCTGTCTGGGCCTGTCGATTTTCCAGCGGGAGCTTGGCAGTTTGGGAAACTTCCACTAGCTGTTTATCTATATTTTCACTTATGAACCAAGTTGTTATTTTCAGTCATATTTTGAAGGTTCCTTAGTCTAAAATTGATACTTTTTCATATAGACAACATTTTGCATAATGTTACTTCATTTAACAATCCTGCTGGTTTGCTGAGTGTAAAATTGAGAGAGTTTGTACCACCTTTTTCAACAAAACCTTATGATTTTTTTCTTTTACTTCTTATAAAGAGTATCTCTTCTACTCTGAAAAAGGCTGCAGTTGGACCACAATTTGTTTTTAACAGCATTAGTAAAAAACACGCAGTGAGTTTAAAACAGCATACTCACTGTTTTGTTGGTATGCTAACTTACCACCACCCTTCTACAATATAGGATTCATACAAACAAATAATTTGAGTGTTTTTTTTCTAGAACTATTTTGCTGAAGGACGATGGAGAGCTGCCAAAGTTTGGAGATAAAATCAAAATGCCATTGTTAGCAAAGACTTTGAGAATAGTTGCATCCAGTCCCAGAATGGCTGAGGAATTATACAACGGTACGCTAACAGAAGGATTTATCGCTGACATACAGAGTGCGGGAGGGATCATAACAGCTGAAGATTTGGCTGATTATAAGTAAGTGTTATTAAACTGTGTGTTTATAATACAAAGAAATAAATGGTTCCAAAGAATTGGTACAAAATTTCCCCTATATTAAACACTAAAACATCAAAACTTTAAAAATTACCAGTTTTATTCCCAAATATGTTTTTTGCCATATCTAAAAAACTAGTCAAGTTAGAGACATGCAGTTTTTATAAAAATATTTTGTATTGTAATTCACATTTTTCTTTAAAATTTAATCAAAATGGTTAAGAGCCGTTTTTGATAAAATTCCAATTTTGTATGTTTTTTGCCCATAAAAATAAAAAAAACTAAAATTTCAAAAAAGTGAAAAACAGTCTGGAGATATTGGCTAAATACACCTTCATACCAAATTTTATAAAAATTAATCCATCCGTTTGGTCTCCAGCGAAGTGCACATACCATTGTAGATGTATGGGTGGATGGGTGGGTCAACACCACTGTAGGTGTATGGGTGGGTGGGTGGGTCAATACCACTGTCAGTGTATGGGTGGGTGGGTGGGTCAACACCACTGTCAGTGTATGGGTGGGTGGGTGGGTCAAAACCATTGTAGGTGTATGGGTGGATGGGTGGGTCAACACCACTGTCAGTGTATGGGTGGGTGGGTGGGTCAAAACCATTGTAGGTGTATGAGTGGGTGGGTAGGTCGACACCACTGTAGGTGTATGGGTGGGTAGGTGGGTCAATACCTCTGTAGGTGTATGGGTCCTAGAAAACAAGGCTAAACAATTCAATAATGTAAAATGTCCTTGAATGTTCTGTTGTACTAGGAGTGTTTTGGCTTGGCAAAAGGTGTGTAATAATGGACCAACCAACCAACTAGCGTTCAACCTCAGCACACCTCAGCCTGTGTTCATGTAACAGTTGCTGTAAATTGTTTGAAGATTTTGAAAGTGTTGTTCAGTAGGTAGTAACACAGACAGACGCACATACGGACAGACATCCAACTTTTTTTTCAAAAACCACTTTTTAGGTTCAGGGGACCCTAAAATGGATTTTTGACCAACTTTTTAACACTTTTTTTAACAATCGCAATACTTTTTCTATGCTAACGCATATGGAAGAAAGTAAAAAATACTCAAATATGTTCATCAAGAATGTATGTTATAGTTTACCCTCTGCCGTTGATAAGCAAAGTGTTTTTTTCGTTTTATATTCAACCATATCCATTGAAGACCTTACAGTATAATCATGAAATTGATAGTGTCATTAGGTAAATAAATATTGACAGAAAAAATGTAATCTCCGGATAAGAAAAATTATCCTCCTTGTTTTAAATTACATTAATTTATTACCAAATAAGGAGGGCAAATACCAGAGGTTTAAGATATTTTATGTGCAAAGCAGATTTACCTTGCATGTTGAAGATGGAGCTGTATTTGTTTTTATACATAGAATTGTTAAATAAAACACAATTTTAAACTAATATTTATAACTTTATTTGTGAGGCCTTTCAATAGATCATTGTCAGACAGATTACAAATATTACAGATTTACCTTGTTTATAGATTTTCAAAACAGGGAAAAAGAAAACACATGAAATTTTCATAATTAATTTTTAGAACAGTCACTGATAGAATCGCTTTTAAAAGTCGTTCTCTCTAATCTTCTTAAAATTTATAGAGCTCTTTATCAAATTTAAGAGATTTCTTATAGACTTTTGCACTCTACTTTAATATATATTTTTTAGCTATTGCAAAATAACCCAACAAATTTAAAATTAAAGATTTACGTGATCCTATTGATGAACCTCAAAAGCTTATAAAATATTCAAAGTATATATTATGGTATGGTCATAATAATCTGCTGGCAAAGCACAGTGGCTCAGTGGCTAAGACTTCGCACTGAGGAAGGCAGTATTTTATCAAGATAGTACCTTAGTTGTTCTATTTAAGACCTAAAGCAAACAGTGTACAAAATTTCAGCTCTCTACCTACATGGGTTGTTGGAGAATTAGTGATGAGTTAGTCAGTCAGAGAGTCAGTCGGTGCTTTGCCTTTTATAGATATAGGTTCTAACAGCTCAAGCAAACAAGTTCAGGTTCATACTTCTACAACGTTTCTATCACACCACAAGCTAAAGATAAAATCAATATTGAGAAGAAACTCAATTTTTTATCAACATTTGCCATGCTGGTTACCAATGTACTTGTTTAAGCGTGCAGTGGCAAGAACCTGTGAAGGCTGTGCTCTCCTCCAACCTCACGATGTACTCAGTGCCTCCACCTGGCGCTGGGTTGTTGCTGGCCTTCATTCTTCGGCTCCTGGACGGCTTTGTAACCGAGGCTCCAACTGAAGTGCAGGTCATCCATCGAATAACCGAAGCTTTTAAACATGCCTACGGTCATCGTTCTGACTTTGGCGACCCTGACTTCACCAACATCACAGAGGTTTGTATGTGAACAGCAATGTTTGTCAAGATGAAGTTTCACTTTCTGTAATTGTAATTTGTTTGAATCCATCTTTACAAACAACGGTTAAATTAAACCAGTTAGTAGGTTTAAACACCTGCACTGTTTGTTTGCCAACTCTGTTATTCATAACCTTCAATACTTTGGCCTTCAGTCTGTGTAATGCAAGATCTTAGTAAGTAACACTCGCTGCAGTCATGACAACACGGCTGTTACAGGAGGTCAATTTACTATATTACATATATTATTAAAAGTAAAGGAACAAATATATCTAACCTTTTGGAAAGAAAATTCTAGAAATCCTTGCTTACACTGCCTCTATAACATAAAATTAGTTTTCATTCAAAATTTCATTCCGCTCTACAATATATACCATTAAAAGTAGCAGAACAAACATTTAGTATCTCTTATCAGGGTCTCATGGTAGGGGAATAAAGGGATTTTTAAAGTTTTTCTACCCTTCATGAATTGAATTTTGGAAAATTCCTTCATTGTGCGCTTCTCCACAGAGAAGAAAGAAACAGAGGTTGCATCAATAGTGTGCTGAATGTGTGTTGAGTAGTTATTTTTCCACTTTGCCTTGCGATAGCAGGGCCAGTACTAACTTTTTTGTCAGTGCCTCTCTTATTCCCCCAAATCCTGAAGGATAGTTAGTATTTATTACCGTATAAAGATATAAATTAATAATAACCCAATGACAAATGAACAGCTGGTGGATTCCTCTAACTGAAATCCTCAAAATTTGTAATTGAGGTAAAATTGAGAATCAGCATTTTATTTAATATAAAGTAAAATATTTCCTTAAAAGTTTATCAGAAAGTAAAGCTACTAACCACTTAGAAGTTTTGTGGCGATTCTCTTATGGTGATCTCAATTTGGCAGATGTTTTAGTCTTCATTCAGACACAAATTTAATATACCATTGTCTAATGTTAATCATGTTTGAGCCTGTTTTAACTTGTCTTTTTTTAACTGAAGAAGAAACACTAGCAACACTTGGTACACCAGGTAGTAACGCTGTAGTTTGAGAATATGTAATACCAATTAATAACTGCAACTTTGTTAGTACTGTAAAGTCTTCTAACCCAAACCTCGTTAACGTCTGGATAAAATCCGAGCGACCTGGCAAGGAGCTGAGTGCCTAACAGACCATTAGGCTATATCTACGTATTTGTTAACTATTTTAAAATACACACCTGTCTGGTAATGTTCTGTTATTTCCCAGGTGGTCAAGGAACTGATGTCAGACCAATACATACTGGAGACTCGCAAAAAGATCAAAGATGACAGCACATCTCAGGATCCCGCGTACTACGGAGCTCACTACTTAACACCTGATGATCACGGTACTGCCAACATTGTGGCCTTGGCACCCAACGGGGACGCAGTAGCGGCCACAAGTACGATAAACTTACTGTGAGTTGTTTAACGAATGTTTACAAATACAAGATACAACTAGCTTGTATAGGTCGAGTTTTCCCAACTTGGTTTTGCTAATATTGATCTTCTTCCAGTCGTGTATTCGTTAAAAATTGTACCCCTTAACTGTATTTTAATCACTAGAAAAGTTTGAGTTGCTAGAATCTCGGTAGATTTACTAGAAACTAGAATGTTGGGCAATCTAAAATACAACAAAATGTTAGTGATAGTACGAGTCAAGTAGACAGTTGTAATCTCTATTTTTATATAATTTATAAATTTAATTAGATTAAAATATTATTGTGTTGATATGATACTGTATTTCAAATAAATATAACTTTCTACTTAAGGCTATGAATAAATACAAAACAGCTGTTTAATTAAATGAAAGTAAGTGTTCAAAATGGCTATCTCACAAATGTTGGACCTGGCGCATAACTCATATTTTTCGTCTCTAATCTCTGAGAAAAATTAACAGAGTCGTTGCGATCCCTGAAATAATAAACTAGAGTTAGCAAGATATTTAACAACTAACTGATTACAATATTGTATTTTTGTTTTAGTTAACCTTACTACAACTTTTTATGTATTATATAATTTTAGGTTAAAGTATTTTAAGAATGACTTGGCAACTTATAGCTTTATTTTGTCTTTGTCAATGTATACATTTTAATGGTAATAAAAGATCAAGTAATATTTTTGTTTTTGGTGTTACTGCAGGCTTTTTTAATTATTTTGCTTAATTTTACTTTCTCTTACAGTATAGAGATAAGTAAGAGAAAGATACTTACTCTCTGTTAGCATAGAGAAAGTATTGTGATCATCCACAAAATTTTTTTTACAAGTTGGTCTAACAATCCATTTTAGGGTCTCCTGAACCTAAAAGTGTTTTTTTTTCAAAAAAAATGTTGGTGTACTGTATGTCCATATGTGTGTCTGTCTGTGTGTATGTTCAGTTTGCTGGAGTCCAAACGGATGGATCAATTTTTATGAAATGTATTGTATACCTACAATTTTTTTTTGTATGTAGGTGTATTTAGCCAATATCTCCAGAGCATTTTCTTTTTTGAAATTTTAGTGTTTTTTTTATTTTTATGGCCAAAAAACATACAAAAATGGAGTTTTCTGAAAAACCGTTCTAACGATTTTGATTACACTTTCAGGAAAAATGTTCTTTTGAGTTATGACAAAAAAAATTTGGGAATCAAACTGGTAATTTTCAAAGTTTTGATTTTTTAATGTTTAATATGGGGGAAAGTTTGTGCCAATTCTTTGGAACCATTTATTTTTCTCTTTTGCTGAATTATATATTTTTACAAATAACTGTGTTAAGTTCACACAACGATATAATTAAAAAAAAAAATGAAGTATGTATTGGATATAAATTAATTTACATTTAAATCTAACATTAATTACAGGTTTGGTAGTCAGTTTGCCTCTTTAAGCACTGGAATCATATTGAATGACCAAATGGATGACTTCTCCTCTTCCAAATTCAAAAACTTCTTCGGATTGCCTCCTTCTTCTGCCAACTTGATAGCTCCTGGCAAAAGGCCCTTGAGCTCCATGTGCCCTACCCTTATCATTGATGGGAATGGCGATGTGCGATTGATCATCGGCTCTGCTGGTGGCACCAAGATAACCACGTCCACAGCTTTAGTAAGTGATATCAATTTAAATATGGAATTTTAATGTAATCACGAAGAAACCCTTATTTATTTATTATAAAGATGCTGATTCTAAGATACAGTAGAACCTCTTTAATCCGAAGTAATTGGGACCGGGGGTAGTTCGGACTAAGGAATGTTCGGATTACAGAACATATTGTTGCTTTTACATAACAATAGCTAAAACGTGGCTAAAATAGATCGTAATTGTTGCGGGAAAAGTGAAAAATGCTTTATAAAGTAAAATACAGTGTTTATTTAATACAGTAGTAAACATAGTGAATAAACAGTACTGTTTCGCGCGCATTCCGTTGTAGTTCATTCAACGGCCAACGTTAAACGGCTCCTGCGGCGGCGTTCGGATTAGTGGACGTTCGGATTACGGGGGTTCGGATTAAAGAGGTTCTACTGTATGTGTGAATATGATTTTGAATGTAGTGTTTGTTAAAAATCTAAGGCCAACTATTCCTTAGAAAGTGTCATGAATTAATACAGCCAAACCTTGAGAACTCAACCCTCAATTAATTATTCAAAATCCCTGTTAAGTTGAATTTTTCCAAATCTGCTTGAACTTATAGTCAATGTTAACTGGCCCTCTACAACTCAAATATTTTGATGTAAAACTCTCGATAAAGTGAATTTTCCATTGTTTTGAACTCTACGTTATACTTCTATAACTTGAATTTGGAGCAATGCAAACCTCTACAAGTTGAAATTTCAATCACTTCACTCCTTAGAACTGAAAGTGTAAGGTAGGGAACCTTAATAAATTGAAATTCAGCTACTCAGTGAACATGAAACTTTCATGTTGTGACTTGAAACAACTCGCCATTGGTTGTACTTCATGTGTTTATAATTTAATTTAATGGCATATAATTAAGAAAGCAGATTAAACTGTGGAAACAGTTGAGGGGGTAACTGACTGTTTAAATGACAGTCCAGTTTTAATTAGGAAAATATATAGGCATTGAATAATAACAAAATAGGCTAATTAAAAATTAATGAATGGAACATCCTTTTTAAAATTCTAACTGTGCTTTCATTTCAGCTTTAAATGGTGGTGTTAAATTACATATCACATGACCATGTTCATATTTAAAATGTTGAAGTTGATCCTAAGTGATCCCTAATAACATTGAAACACTCTAAATGTGATGTGGGTTTATATTAACTAAATGGTACATTCAAAAAGCAAATCTTTTAACAACTGTGGAAACAAGTTAGGGGTAACCGACTTAAAACTCACTCTGCATCATGCACATGATCTGTTAAAGACGAGTTAATGGCGGAGGCGGAACCCTTAAATTTTCTAACCGGAGTAAGTGACACTTACAGTAGACTCTCTCTTAACCGGCCATCTCGGGACCGGGAGCCAGACCAGATAATGATTTGACCTGTTAAGCCGAGGCGCTCAAAACCTCTTTATATTACAGTTTATCTAAAGCAATTAATCAATTATTTATTAGAATATCTACTGTTCTCACCAAATGAAGTATATTCACAAAACTTCTATGAGTATGAAGATAATCTACAACTATAGTTGTTTGATTGGTAAAGGTCATAACACAAGGAAGCTCTTGACAGACTAGTAAATTTAAGTATAATTCTTTATATAACAGTAAACACATTGTGGCAGTTTTTTTATGAATAATGGATATTACTAACGTCACAGATGTCCATTTTCGGCTAATCGGTAATGGTTAAAACGATATCTCATCGATAAGTGGCTGTTTAAAAAGAAGTCACTGTTTTGGAAAAGTGGGCGGTCAAAGCGATAGCCGTTTGAAAGGTAGCCGGTTAAGAGAGAGTCTACTGTACTACCAAATGGCATTACTAAGGCTGATGTAACAAAAGAGTAGCGAGTGACTGGGTTGGCACGCGGAGCATGCATAGCTGTCTCCTACTCTGAACACTTGCATTACATAAATGGCTGAGTGTTATCTAGGTTTACTAAATCAACTGTAGTTAAATTTATTTTTATTTTATTTATTTTTTTTTATATTTATTCATAAGACGCCGATCGTCAAGATATGGGCGAATATGGATTTCGAATGAGTGTGATGAGTTTAGATGAGCAAATAACGAATAAACATGTTGTCATGTAGGTAACTGTGTTAAATCTGTGGTTTGGCAAGAACATTAAAGAAGCTATAGACCATCCTCGCTTCCACCATCAGCTGATTCCAATGGAGTTTGCTTATGAATATGGTTTGGTCAAGGTATGTAAGAGATTTGTTGCACATTTAAATGAATTTTCACATTGAGCAACTCGTTAATGTAGCTTTTATTTAGACATAAGGCAGTAACAAATTGCATTTTCCATCCATCAGCCTAATTCCACAAACATTTATTATTTATTTGAACTAAATACTATAAGAAACCGAAACGAATTCGATTTTTCAAGAATATTGATTTTATTGCCAAATTTCATCAAATAGTAAACAACAGCTTTATAGTTGAAAATTATATTTGCAGACTTCATTAAGGTTAATTAAATCAGTTTATTTTCCAAACATAGTTTTATATACTACACGAATAGAATTGTAACGATTATAATTATATTATATGCTTAAATAAAAATAAATAATAGAAAACAAGGGAAATAAAGCTACATATGCGTAGCTTTCAATTGTTATCATAATTAAGTTATTTTTATTTCTTCAATCTAAGAATCTAGTTTTTCAATTCAAAAACTATCAATTAGTGACTTGTTATATTTTGATAACATTTTAAAATATAATAAACCTGCATAATCTAATGAGACAAATATATGTAAGTTTTTATCATTTGTTTGTAATTTATATTTTTAGTTTTGTTACGATATGGTGTTACTTTTCTTAATTAGATCAACCGGTTCAAATATTGGTTCATAATAATGGTTGAATTGCAACACTTAAAGTGTCAATAGATAGGTGACAAACTTAACTAGTGGACTGGAAGTTGGTTTTTTTTAATGGAGTAATTTTATAATTCTTTACAGTTAAATATATGATAGTTTAAATGGAATTCTTAAATATTTTAAATTAAAACACTTGTAATATCAAACTATGGGCTATTATATTTTAATAATCATAGAGTTTTTATTATAACTCATTATAACAATAAACACAATCTGTAATGTTGAAATAGAACAGCATGTTTTAGTCAACTGACTGTAAAATTGCATTTGTACTATTGGGCTGTCGACTTTCCAACGGTGACTTGCGGTTTATGAAACTGTACATAGGCAGATTTACCCATGAGGATTTGTTTTCCTCTTAGTTCTGGAACCATATGAACTCTTTGTAAAGAAAACTTCTTTCTCCAGTTCACATGGACTGCAGGCCTATGTATGAACTTTAATTAACAAGTGAGGTACCGACTGTTAGCTCAGTTGGTGATTTGAACCTTAACACATTAGCGACTGAGCTACCACCAGTTTAAGGTTTGCAACTTAAACAACATTGTTAATCCTACTCTTGTATTTTTATTTTGGGAAATAAACTCTTCTTAATTTGCTTTTCACTTTATGATATAATTAATATACTTTGTTAAGATATTGATAAAAATGTACAAATATTGATGGTTTAGGATGTGGTGGATGGCATCAAGAAGATAGGTCACGTGACTCACCGAATGCCTGTGGCCTGGAGATCCTGTGTCACTGCCATTGCTAGAAATGGATCCATGATTAATAGCAATAGCGATTATCGGAGACCAGGAAGAAGCTCTGGGTTTTAGACTTGTTGGACCACTAATATTTAGTGGTTTTAATACACGATAGCTTTTTCTACATTGACTTCAATCATTTAGTGTTCAATTTTTTTATTCATTACTACCCAAGTAATAAAAGTAGCAATTATGTACAGTACTTGTAATGTGACTCATAGCTAGACATTAAGTTAATAACTGATGCTAGAACTGTAACATTACCCTCTCAAAACACCAAGTTGACTTATAGTTTAAATTGTTTTCATTAACAGATTAATTTATTTGTTAGTACAAATATTGGCATACAATGGAGTACGTGTTAATAAAACCTTTTTTATTATTAAAAGCATATTGTAAATACTCATCACAGTTTTATCATCTTTACTCATTTATTTATGTTGTATTTCATGCAACAATGTGTTTTAAAGTTGTAAATATTAGTGAAAATGTTTAAAGTAAGAAGACCAACCGAATCATTGTCAGAGAAAAAGTAAATACACTCCAGTTTAGTCCTTTTCTGTAGACAATTAACTAAACATACAAATGTGATAATCACATGAAAGCTTTCCTTGTTTATTTGTGTAACTATTTACAAAAGATAACAATTAAAACTTTAATGAATTTAATGTTGAAGTAAGATTAAAATAAAACTTGATTTGATACATGTTTTGCTCTCAATTTGAAATTAGTTGTATAAAAATAGCTTTATGATTATGACTCGTGCCAATGACATATGCAGTATCTCAGTGTTAGTTTATTTTTAATATAAAAAAGTATTAAATTGACAAACCATACTTTAGAGGTAATCTGCTTTAACGTAAACAATCTATATGTACTGATAATCCAAACCTAGCAACATGTAGTGGTGGCCTGTGAAATTGTTACCTATAACCAGAAAAATCTATGGAATAGTACTTTAAAATTATCGAGATCACATGTATACTCAAATGTTGATATTAAAGTGTCTTATTACTAGATATGCATCCGATAAGATGTGGGAAACTCTTAATGAACATCGTATATTAGTACCCCTAAAAATAGAAATAAAATATGAGACCGTACTGTTGGAAGTGCACTTACACTTGTTACAGTACTAAATAGATGTCACATACATTGACTACAGTACTCTAAAGGTCCCAAGCATAACTGCAGTACTGTTGTCAGCTCATATACACTAAATATAGTACTTTGGAATCTCGCGTACATTGACTAATAAACTGTTGGGAGTTCATATAAATAAACTACAGTGCGTTAAGGTCTTGAATATATTGACACAGTACTTTGAAACCTGACATACATTGACTACAGTACACTGGGACCTTGAATACATTGACTACAGTGTTCTAGAGGTTTGTACATTGACACAGTATTTTGAAACTTGACATACATTAACTACAGTATGTTGGGACCTTGAATACATTGACTACAGTGCTCTAGAGGTTCGTACATTGACACGGTACTTTGAAACCTGATATACATTGACTACAGTTTGTTGGGACCTTGAATACATTGACTACAGTGCTCTAGAGGTTTGTACATTGACACAGTACTTTGAAACCTGACATACATTGACTACAGTATGTTGGGTCCTTGAATACATTGACTACAGTGCTCTAGAGGTTCGTACATTGACACGGTACTTTGAAACCTGATATACATTGACTACAGTATGTTGGGACCTTGAATACATTGACTACAGTGCTCTAGAGGTTTGTACATTGACACGGTACTTTGAAACCTGACATACATTGACTACAGTGTGTTGGGTCCTTGAATACATTGACTACACTGCTCTAGAGGTTCGTACATTGACACAGTACTTTGAAACCTGACATACATTGACTACAGTATGTTGGGTCCTTGAATACATTGACTACAGTGCTCAAGAGGTTTGTACATTGACACAGTACTTTGAAACCTGACATACATTGACTACAGTATGTTGGGACCTTGAATACATTGACTACAGTGCTCTAGAGGTTTGTACATTGACACAGTACTTTGAAACCTGACATACATTGACTACAGTATGTTGGGTCCTTGAATACATTGACTACAGTGCTCTAGAGGTTCGTACATTGACACAGTACTTTGAAACCTGACATACATTGACTACAGTATGTTGGGTCCTTGAATACATTGACTACAGTGCTCTAGAGGTTCGTACATTGACACGGTACTTTGAAACTTGACATACATTAACTAAAGTATGTTGGGACCTTGAATACATTGACTACAGTGCTCTAGAGGTTCGTACATTGACACAGTACTTTGAAACCTGACATACATTGACTACAGTATGTTGGGTCCTTGAATACATTGACTACAGTGCTCTAGAGGTTGGAACTTTGACACAGTACTTTGAGACCTCACATAAATTAACTTCAGCACGTTGGGACCTGGAATACATTGACTACAATATTTTGAAGATCTCAAACACTAACTACAGTACTTTGACAAGGTGTGTTTGACTTATGACATACATTGACTACAATACTAGGGAGCTCTCAAAAATTAACTATAGTATTTTGGAGGTCACATATATTGACTACCGAACTGTTGGGTGCTCACATACACTATCTTCAGTACTTAGAGATCTCATGTAAATTCACTAAAGTACCTTGAGACCTCACATAAAGTAACTACTGTACTTTGAGACCGCACTAACTGTAGTACTATGGAGCTTACAGTCCTATATTTATTGGGTACTAATGGACCACTGTCAGAAGGAGAAAAATGTGTTAT
Organism: Stictocephala bisonia; assembly: GCA_035578905.1. Taxonomy (NCBI): domain Eukaryota; kingdom Metazoa; phylum Arthropoda; class Insecta; order Hemiptera; family Membracidae; genus Stictocephala; species Stictocephala bisonia. Next base: position 732,502 of record JAQJVL010000320.1, read on the forward strand.
GTATTATTATGTAAATGCTTATTGATTTTAATTTAGAAAAATAAGTTGTTGTTTATATTATTTAAAGCAAATATTTATACTCATAATTTACATATATTGGTTAATAACTTACTGTATATTACTTATCTAGAATTAATTTTAGTCTTTAGCAAATTATTGTTTAATACTATGTAACAGGTTTACAGCTGAACTTAATTGTAAATTTGTTTTCAGTATTAAATATTTATTGCAATAATAACTAAAGTTAATTATAAAATACATTGTTATATTTCTTTTGGAAATAGAACCAAATTCATATATTTGGGATTAAAATTATACCACATTAATTTTGTACCGTAATGTAACTATTATTTTGCTTGTGTACATATCTAAACTATTATGGATACTCAAGTAATTACTGACCAAACTATTTTGATATTTTGAAAGTTACGTATAATAATTTTTTTTTTTTTTTCAAAAATCATCTAGTGAAAATGTTGTAATAGTCATTTTGATTTAATTAATAGTTATATTTGTTACATATGTCCATGATGGTTAGAGTGTTGACCTGTTTTCTAAAGAAAAGAAAATAAATTGATAAATGTTCTGTAAATATATAAATAATAAGCAAAAATGTTTTTTTATTAAATGGTAACACCAGGGTGAGTGTCCCATTAAAAGTACCACCTCATGGGCCCTGATTATCTCCAAACATTCATGATTGGCATATTTTCATTTCTCTTAAGGTGGTTCGGCCAGCTTTAGGGACAACTGAATTCCGCTCGCAGTGCTGACTCTACGTCTGACCGCGGTCTATTCATACACTCGACTATACAGTGTGATTTTTCTAAGTGTGCCACCATTGGGATCTTTTAAACCTGAAGAGATACAACAAACTTTCAATGGGGAATTTTACCTCATTTTTTATGCTCATTACTACTACAAAGGAGCATTGAAAGTATAAGAAATCCTCATTACAACAATTTGTAATGAGAGGCGTGTTCTACCATTTACAAAAATAAAGCTGAACTTATAATGCATTATTTTTATTCAATTAAATGTTGAAAAGCTCATCAATACATATTTTATACAAAAATATTACAATCACATAGTTAAAATATTAAAATTCGGTCGCCATTTTGCATTTAGCAACTTTGAAATTATGTCTTATAGTAACCCCTATTTTATGATTGATTTATGTATTATTAGTGATTCTAAGACTTTTTATTATTGTTATTATTTTATTATAATAAACCGATTTTCCCTAGGAGCACTGAAAGTTTAAGAAATTCTTAGTTTAACAGCGCTCAATTTGTTTTTGTTTAACAGCTGGGGATTAATTAAATTAATATAATAACTGCATTAAATTACTATTGAAACCGATTTGAAGTACTAATGGCAGAGCCGTCCAGTCGGATACAAATAAAACTACGCTTACAGCCTTCCTTGCTTTAAAATTATGAAACCTCCTCAATATTACAAACACTATTATTTATAATCCAATAGCTGTTAAAATTGTAAAACAACTGTTACTTTCCGATTCATTAAAATCTCTCTCAATGTTATTCTTGCGGCTGAAAAACGTACTTCCTGTGCCCTTCAGGGTGAAAATATTAAGGAATGTAGACTTTATTGTACAAGTGCAATCAGAGAGAACTTTTTTTAACACCTCGACTGTTTAAATTAGTCAAGAAATAAGGATAAAGTTTCATTAACAAGAAATGGCTTCACATATTTAAGAGTTAGTTTATTACTATGACCAGAAGGTTGTTTAATTTAATATCAGATTAAGCCACAGCAAAGTATGGCTGGGTTTAGGTAGTAATTTTATTAAAATACTAAATAAAAAAATCAGAAAAACAAAAATTCAAGAACAGAATTTCATTTTCAGCTAATTTTAAAATTCGAAATTTACAAAAAATAGTTGAATTTTAAACCCTACCATCAAAATCAAGAAAAAAAAAATGTTGAATTCGAAATTCCATGTCAGCTTAATTAAATTATTTTGAAAAAAAAATGTAGACTGGTAAGAATATGAATTCAAGAACATAAAAACAGTTTAAAATCATTTGATTCTAAACTAACAGATCATGTTTTGACAGATAAGCATAAAGTCCAACTTGGTATAATCTACAAAGAAGACAAGTGGAAAGGAAGGGCTGTAAAAAAAAGCAGCATGTATGGCTGTAGAAAGCTGCATTTTGCAACAATGTGTCACTCACTTTATGCACAATATATTTGACTATTATTATTGATTTTACTATACATAGAAGATAGTTCCATCCAATGTTAAATATTGAGGCACGGAAAGTGGGAGCGACCGTGCTGCAACCTGTCGTCAATCAAGTTAAAGAGGTCGAAATTGCCTCCAGTTTCGACTGTTCGGTTGCACAACCTGTGAGCAGTAAAGGAACTAATCACTCCCTCTCATTCCCCCATTCTCTCTCTCTTTCTCTTAAAACGCTCGTCCAGACTGTCGCCCCTGCACCTGTCCTGTCTACTGTCGCCGATTGGCCTTGATAGTGGGTCAAAGTGGGATATTATTCCTTGCTGTGCTATGTCTTGCACGGAAAGAAATCGCGATCTTTTATTTAGGCCTTAGGGGTTTGTGAATATGAAAAATGTTAGGGGAAATTTTTTTTTATTTTGTCAATGTAAATAACAGTGTGTTACAGATGTTTAGTTAAAACATTGTACATTATCTAAAATGATGTAAATACTGTTTGTATTATAAGTTTATTGATATTTTAAGTAATTGTATATTTAGAAGTAGCAAGAAAAATGGTGGTAGTTCTAAATTGTTAAAGGCTAAATTGTTAAGTCCCTGGATAACACCAAACATTTTATATAAATTTGAGAGACGTAAAAAATTATATAAAATTTCTACGAAAAGACCATATGACAGTTTTTCAAAATTATTTTACAAAATGTACTAATGAATTAAATAATGTGATCAATTTTACAAAAAAACAATTATTATTGAACATTATTAGAAAACTGTAAAAGTGATGTATCTGAGCAGTGGAAGGTAATAAATAACTTGACAAGTGGGTTTTCAAAGAAAATAGTTGAGCTAATTGAATTGCCAAACGGCGAAGTTATGCGTGAGCCTTCCGTCATTGCAAGATAAACAATCACCTTATCACAATCCAGTCTAGCCTTCCAGACGTTGTACATTCCAATACCCTTCCACCTTTACGTATTTACTATCAACATTCATTCCTTATAACTCCAACAGATTTAAATGAAATTAAGAGTATTGTTAAGCTTTTAAAAAATAAAATATTAAATGGATCTGACCAAATTAATGTACATTTACTGAAAAATATAATTGATGAGATTGCAAAAGTTTTAGTTCACTTAATAAACAGTAGTTTTATCAAAGGCATTTTTCCTGAGAGCCTGAAGTTAAGTTCAGTGATACCTATTTTGAAGGATAATAACTCTATAAACTAGATAACATAATAACTATCAGCGTGTTATCTGTATTCTGTAAGGGTTTTGAAAAAAACAATGATTAAAAGACTCCATAGTTATTTATCTAAGTTAAATTTTCTTAATCCACGTCAATTCGGTTTTATCAAAGGAAAGTCATCTGAGGATGCGTTATTAGAAGTATCAGAAATAATTTATAACAATTTAATTATACATTAACTTATCATCTGTCATATAGTTCACATTTAATACTAGAATTAACCCTTTATATTATTGAAATCATTATTAATTTTTTATCAAGTAATTAAAGCTTCTTGTCAATATTGCATTGTATAATTATTGTTGTATTTTTAACTATAAATGAATATTCCTTTTTGTTTAAAAGTAAATTGAACTATTTGTCATAAATACCACAATATTAAAATCTGCTTCCGGGTCACGCCGTGGACAGTGAAATGTGTGTGGTAGGCCTACCGAAAGTTTTAATATTCGTTGTTTTCCTCGTGTGTGAAGTGTGTTTGTTAAGTTTTAATTAATTTGTGACGCGTCCCACTTGGACTTATTTGTTTTCTTTAACCTGAAGATGCCGTCCGTATTCACGGCGAAACATGTAGTTGTTATCACCATCACACGCTGTGAACTGTTTGACGGAAGGTAAAGTAAACCTATTTTAGTCTATACCAGGATTGGCATTTTTTTCTTTTTATTTGATATAAAGAGATGGAGATAAAGAGAAAACATTTGCTGTATTGATGATTTCATAAATAGTGGCGGAGTCATAAAATGAAAAAGAAAAAAACATACTTGCACACAATTCAGTTCTTCAGTCGCGTTGCCGAAAATCGTGTAATAGGCCTACCTCACTCTCTGGCCGTTAACGAGTTGCGCGCAATCCTAGCTGCGTTATTTGCGATGTCCCAAGAAGGCCCCAAACCAGTACTCGAGTTGCGCGCAATACCGATCTCAGGTAGTCTGTCCAGTCTTGGCCGCTCAAAAATGCAATTTAGACCTCAAGCTGTGCTATAGAAATATTTCCGTAAACATCACAATCCGCCAAAAATAACTTGAATTTTCACTGGTCTGATTCCGAATAGCACCAAACTTATACTACAAAATAAGCACATATCTGCTTATATTCTGTGCTTATATTTTCTTGGTTATTGGTAAAATATAATAATTATCTGTATCAGCTGAACTTGTTTCCAAGATGACAACAAAATCAGGATTTCATTTTTCTGTAACAAATAAAGTGTGACAATATCTGAATTGATTTTGGGCTTGAGTTGGATAAAAAAAAAAAAAAAAAAAAAAAAAAAAAACAATAAAATGGAAATATTTTTATTAATATTTATTATTTTAGTGTACTGTACTAGACTAACAATCATAGCATATCCTTTGTTTTTCCTGTAACGTTTTAAGTACAGCTCGCACGTTTTGTTATTGGACCCTCACCTAACTCTCATTAGTGATTTAAGTTAAGTGATCACCGTAATACTATATCCTAATTATTAATCTAATGTGTAGCTAAATAAGTGTAAATAATATAAGTTGTTTGACTTTTAGTCATCTTTTTAACCGCAGATGTTTAATATAAGTATGTTTGCCATTCATTTAAATGTTACTATTAAATTACATTTAATTAAACTGTTCTGTTCATTCTCAGTTGTGTAAATAAGTCGTATTCGAATTGTTATAATTAAAAACACCACAGAGTGCGGCTATAGTTAATTTTGTTATATTTAGACTGTGGTAACTTAAAATTAGTTATTTCTTATGTTATTGCTGGTCACGCTACTTGTGAAGTGTTACCAGTGTAATTCCAGAGTGTCTTTTCCAGAGAAATTGAAAATATAAATAAATTGCAGTTTATCCATACTTTCACATCTAGTAAAATAATAGTATGAAAAACAGATGTGTTAACTTTAATTATATTCGCCTTAAACATACGTTTTACAATGGTCTGATTCAATCAATGTTATAAATCGGTATTTTTAAAGGGGGACATAAACAAAATTTACAATAATTCACAACCTGATCAAAATAATGAAAATTGAATCTAAATAATCAGTAGTCTAGTTATATTCTATCGCGATAATATTTCCTAACCAATTGCAATTGACATCGAGATTGTTTTTCTCAAGAAGTAATAATAGAGTCACAACTCTTCATGATTCCGAAAAAAATAAAAACTGACCATTCACCAAACAATGAAATATTTTACAAACAATCATGCAATTACTTGGAACCAAATAATATGTTAATTTTACAGACAGTAATGTATATAATAAAATTAAAAATACTGTAATACTAATTTAAATTAAATGCCTATACACAGATTGTCTGAATCAGGCCATAAGATGAAAGCTATTTTTATCTTGTATAGAAGTAAATTAGTGGTTTTGTTATGATTTGTTCTAACCCTATCATGCAATTTGAATCTCATTTGGGTTTTATATTTTGCCCAGTATTATTCTATATAAATATCATAGGCCTATTTCAATATTTATTTTGTCAAAGAAATAAATAATGTCACATTTTTTTAATATTTCACTATAGGCTATTATATATTCCTGGAATATTTGCAGATTAATTTCATAATTGAAAGGAGAGTCATTGATTGGATTTGAAAACAATTTATTTTTTAATCAATTACCGCATATGAAAAACTAATGATTGAGTACAACAGTCGATTTAATCACCTAATCGATGGTTAAAATGCAATAAATAAAGATTTTTCAGATGGGCTATATAATATGAAAATGTTTACTTAAATCAGCAGTAATTATCGCCAGCATTGCCGACAAGTTAGCGGTCTATTCAAGTGTGTCTATTTACAAATACATGGTGTGTTAGTCATATAAATCATATGGTGTTTTAATTTATTCAGTTATAAATATTTCTTTATTCAATATGACTTTCACACTGAGTTTTACTGTATCAACAATAGTATCAACACAGTATTCTTTATTATTCGAAAGAGATGCAAGCAAATATAAAAACAGAGAACCCGGATAAACGTTGGCCATATGGAATAACGTAAACAATTATCTAAGCAGGACGTTGTTTGTGTGTGTGACCTGAGGAAGGAGAGGGCGGGGCGGCTGTCTGGAGATTGGGAGAGTGGGTTAAGAGGAGGGAAGTGAAAGAGAGAGAGAGAGACGGATGAGCGTGCGAGAGAGGAAATAGGGCTATGCGCAGCGCAGCGTGGGGCCTCAAAACAGTTTTGGGGCCTCGCCACAACTCTCCCATATGGATGGAGTATCTCTTTATATAGTAAAATCAATGCTATTATTAATTTAGAAATATAAAATAAAATTCATAACCATTAAGTATACTAGCAGTGATCATTAGCATGTATATAGTATACATGATTGAAATTATATTTCATTATTAAATTCCCTGCTTGTTAAATATTTGGCAAATATGTAATTGACAATATCATTTGTACTTTTTGTCAATGTTTATATTGTTAATAGTTCAATGTTCGAATATGGCTTCAGAACAGAAGATGAAATATAACACCATTAAGAAAATAAGCGATGAGAAGCCTAATAATTTAAATAAATAAAAATTGAAGTATACTGTATATGACATCTTTGAACAGAATAGACATTCAGAATTGAAGTAGAACACATTTTTTAAATTATTCCACAATTTTTTATTTAAAATAGCGCTTTCGCCAAGGCATCATCAGTGTAAACTGATTGACATAACATGATATGGTTTTTACGGTGAACATGTTACGGGTGATTGTAAAATTGACATAAGATGATATGGTTTTTACGTCAGATTCCATTATATGCCCCCCAAATACAATTAGGTTAGGTTACTAGGGTGTGTTAGGTTAGGGTGGACAGGTGCGTGGGTTGGTAGGTACGTAGGTTGGATTAGTTTACATGATTACAGCAGTATAACCTAACACACCCACCCATAAACGTATAGTGGCATTAACCCACCCGCCCATCCATACACGTACGGGGTATTAACCCACTCCCCAACCCATACACGTACAGTGGCATTAACCCACCCGCCTACCCATACACGTACAGTGGTATTAATACCATTGTACGTGTATGGGTGGGTGGGTCAATACCACTGTATGTGTATGGGCGGGTGGGTGGGTCAATACCACTGTATGTGTATGGGTGGTCGGGTGGGTCAATACCACTGTATGTGTATGGGCGGGCGGGTCTGAATAAAATCGTACTATAACTTTCTAAAAATTTTTGACTTTTCGAAATTTTTGACTTTTTGAAAATTTTCGACTACACACTGATGATGATGACTACCAGTTTGCAACTGATGATGCCTTAACCGGCGAAAGCGCTATTTTAAATAAAAAATTGTGGAATAATTAAAAAAATGTGTTCTACTTTAAAACCAACGTTATTCCATCAAGTGTATACAACAGAACATTCAGAATTGAACTGATTCAGTTGCAAGCTGGTACTTGGACCGGGAAGTGCTGCCGTCTGGTGGATACTATTAGAAGCCTTTGCAAGTCCTTACTATATAAAGCACGGTATTCAAAATAACTTGAAGATCGTGACCAAAGATTGTATTGGACTAAATAGTGACATAAACTAATTATTAAACTAGTTCTATATTTCTTTACGACCAATCGTATTTTTCACTCAATTTATACCCCTTATCGCATGCATAGAACGCAGACGAGAGTGTGACCCTGTGCTTTAGTTTTGAATTGTAGTGGTTTTAATGCGTTTTTAATTATTCTTACAATGATAAAATGATTGTCACTGCTATAAATAATCAAGAAGTCCTTACGAACTTCGTTGTAAGTGGTATGAAGTACAAACCCGCAGATAAGGACAGGTGGGATGGAAGCGCACAATAATTGCCGCGGAAAGAAGGAACTCTATTTTAGGTTACGTCTTCTTAATTAAAAGAGAAGGAAATGCTCCTGGTAAGTGTTTTGTCTCAGTTAAAAAAATGTTTATGGTATGTTTTGTTAATGCCAATGTTACTGTTATGGTAAAAAAGGAAACATTGAGGGTTTCTTTAAGTCTCAAGTCAGCTGTAATACTGTTCTTTCACGTCGGGTACAATTGATTTTATATCACAATTAAGGGGACATCCCCGCACGATTCACGAGCCAACCCCGTCACTTGCTCCGCTCGTAAGGGAAGCTCTGCCTTTAGCCTCTTTGTGCAACGCAACCTCGCCAGGACACTACTATAGGCCCTATTATTGTGGAACTCGGCCTACGGCCTCGCCAGGACACTGTACAGCCCACTTGTGGACCGCGGCCCCACCGGGACACTTGGACTGTATCACAATGAATTATGATTTTTGAGGCAGTGGAGCCCATTATAAATAGTCTTTTCTAAAATCTGAAGGTCTTTTCTAATAGGTTTGCGCGCACCGAGGCTAAATCCAAGGCGCTAATGATAGTAAATTAAATGCATTGTGAATAGAGAGAAAAGTACATTTAACCTGATACCTGACTTGGGTGTATTTCAAAAGTTTTCATTTTATTTTATTTTTTAACAGCTATTAATTAATTAAATAAATGCAATAACTCCATAAGAATAACATTACAACTTTAAAGTTCATTGAGGCGGTGCCCTATGGAGATACTGGCGTGAAAACCGCTTAGTTGTTGTACTTAAGACCTAAAGAATCAGTGTACAACATTTCAGCTCTCTACATACATGGGAAGTTGGAGAATTAGTGATGAGTGAGTCAGCCAGGGTTCTGCCTTTTATAGATATAGGCTCCATTAATGAACGATCATAATTTTAATTTATTTCCGGAAAATGTCACGCAACCATCGATGTATATAAGTCACTCTTCCTAAAGAAGGTTACATCCCCCTCCCCAACCTAGTGGGCTCGCACGAATTTAGCAACTTTTACCTGCTCCGGTGGAAGGGGGAACATGATCTTAGCAACTTTTGTAAAACCAACCCCAACGAAAGGCACGCATTCGGCAATTGTGGGGGAAGAAGAGGGATATGAAGAGAGAATTGGTAGTGAGTTAGGTTAGGTTAAAAATGCACACAGTAAATATTTTCACTCGCATGACGACCAAACTGAGCAAGTTGCCCAAATGCATATGATGGCCCAACCAAGTCGCACCCATGAAGACCATAAGTAGGACATGATACTGTCTATTGTGACAGAAGGTTATAGCACTCACTGTGTGTCCTTAGATAAAGGAAGTAACAGAGTGTACCTGTGACCTATCGCTGTCTGCTATACGGCTCTTACCAAGACCACACTACACTACAGGCCGGAGTCACCCATGAAGACCATAAGTAGGCATGATACTGTCTATTGTGACAGAAGATTATAGCACTCACTGTGTGTCCTTAGATAAAGGAAGTAACAGAGTGTACCTGTGACCTATCGCTGTCTGCTATACGGCTCTAACCAAGGCCACACTACACTACAGGCCGGAGTCACCCATGAAGACCATAAGTAGGACATGATACTGTCTATTGTGACAGAAGGTTATAGCACTCACTGTGTGTCCTTAGATAAAGGAAGTAACAGAGTGTACCTGTGATCTATCGCTGTCTGCTATACGGCTCTAACCAAGGCCACACTACACTACAGGCCGGAGTCACCCATGAAAACCATAAGTAGGACATGATACTGTCTATTGTGACAGAAGGTTATAGCACTCACTGTGTGTCCTTAGATAAAGGAAGTAACAGAGTGTAGAGCAAGAGGCGCCCCGAAAGGCGAATAACCCGGCCGGAATACTACTAGCCTTTTGCGTTCGCTCGGTCAAAAGACTGTCCTCAAAACATTAGCCACGCACAGTGAAGTATACATATACAGCCAAACATCGGGATTTTGTTCAAGACATGAAAATAAACAAAACTTTTTACGAAACAGTATGGTCTATCTTGCTTCCTTAACCGTGTCTTTGCATTTTAGTATAGTATTTTTTATTTAAAAAAATCAGGAACCATAAATGCCACAGGTCTTAAGATTTGCTTACTTACTAAAGCTAATAGCACGTAAATGGCCAATTATTTTGTGAAATCGTTTGACAACAATTTATCTTACGTTTTAAATTTTAAAAAAATCATGAACGAACAACCGCTGACTGAAAAACATTATAAGTATTTTTATGTTTTTTTTATGTGCCACATGATAATTGTTTACTGTTTTTTATTTTTTATTTAATAATAATTTAATATCCCACTGTTATTTTATAGACACAATTACTTTAACTAGGCCTACTAATAAATAGTTTATATACAAAATTTTTCTTTAAATTAAATTACTTACAGTTACTCTGCGGGAAGCTCACTAACTCCACAGTCGACATCGTCGTCTTCCTCTGAATCAGAAGACGTGTCACTATCAAGTCTTATGATGAACTGTTCCATGCCAATATCCCACATATACTCTTCTTCGATGTATTTTTTCTCCTGGTCCGTAACGTGGCGACATACTTTAGCCCACTGTTCCTCAGAAATGTCATTGAAGGCCTCAGAGGCTAGGTGAATAATGTCATTCATTTTGAATGTAGTATTTTTCTCAGCTACTTTTCCCTTCACGGCAGCCCATATTTTTTCAATTGCGTTAAGTTCCGGGTGACATGGGGGCAAACGCAAAACACTGTGGCCATGTTCTGCCAATAGATCGTCAACTTTGTATTGCTTCTCTTCTCCCTTTCAAACTCTTATAATTTCATAAAGTTCTGGTTTTGTTAATTTAGGGTCAAAGTTGATGTTCCGTTCATTTAACCAGTTAATCATTTCTGATTTAACAGTATTGCTTGTAGGTTGTCTGACACTTGCTGTATTATGGTACGATGCATTATCCAATACAAGAACTGATCTGGGAGGTAGGTTGGGGATAAGCTTATCCTTTAGCCATTTCATGTAGTTCTCGCTGTTCATCTCGTCATGGTAGTCACCGGTTTTTAAGCCAGATTTCCACATCAATAAACCATTTTGAATAAATCCTTTATTCCAACCTGCATGGAGAATAATTAATCTGGATCCCTTTGATACTGGTTTTTTAAGACCTAAATTAGAATTATGTGAATCTATCCAGGACTGTTGCTCCGTGTGTGTGCTATGAATGTAAGTTTCATCTGTAAAAATGATCGGTCTACCTTCTGCTCTATATTGGGTAATTTGTCGTAGATATTTTAATCTTAAGAGTTTGATATCATGTCGTTCCACAAGTATTTTTCTGTTATCTTCAGTTGTCTTCCATTTGAATCCCATTTTATCCACGATTCGCCGTAGAGACCTTGCGCTTCCCTTAAAACTAATATTTGCATTTTCAATTTCAGTCATTAGTTTTTTTACAGTTACACATGATTTATGCGTTATGTGATAATTATTTATCAAACGCCTCAAGGCATCCAAATCGAACGAATCTAGATCACACACTGGCTTTTTCCTGTTCACATTTTTAGGCGTAAAAAATGCTGGAGGAGTAATTTTTACATCGGAGGAACTTTCTTTCAGAATTCTTTCTACTGATCGCCTGGAAACTTTAGTGGCTTCAACAACTTTATCTATTATTACTGACTTTAATTTATTTCCTTCTTGAATATTACAAAAATAATTATATACATTAAAAACTATTTCCCTACCTTGACTGTGTAGAACAGTTCCTTTGCCACCTAACTTTGGCATGATAATACCTAATAATCGTTATTAATATATAAATATATATATATATATATATATATATATATATATATATATATATATATATATATATATATATATATATATATATATATATATATATATATACACTATTATACACTCAATAGAAACTTAATACTAGTAATCATTAATTAACTCAATTTATTCACAGTCAACACAATTGCACTTATCAATAAAAATCACAGTTTACTTTAACAACTAACGGTGGGAATAAACTGACAAATACTTGACCGTACGGAAAGAGAGATACCGCCCAACTAAATAAATCTACAATGAGATAAAGTATTCTATGAAACAGCGCCGTAAATACTGCCTTTAGACCCAACCCTCAGTTACCGGGAATTAAATGTTTGCAGGCACGTTAGGCCCGGTGCACACGAGCGACGTGCGTCCAGTGCAGTCGGCGTCCATGGACGCCAAGAGGACGCCGCGTTCACTTGTAATAGCAGTGCACACGTGACTGCCAGCGGCTTTTTGTACGTCGACTTCCACCAAGTCTTTCAGTAGGCTGAAGGAGATGGCAATAGTCAGTACGCTTAGTAAAAAACGTAAACGCAATGTTTGCATTGCATATTATTTTATTTTTATGCACTACAAAAGATCACGTCAGTTCTAGGTGCATCCTTTTCACAGTGCACGACTCGTAAAAGGTGCGTTCATGGTAATGATTTGTGATATAAGAGAAGATGAAACTAAGTTCTTCAATTATTTTCGTATGAGCATCCGTTCATTTGATGAAATTTGTATAAAACTAAGTGATAGAATCAACAAGCAGAATACTGTTATGAGGCGGCCAATAACACACCAAGAAATGATTGCAGTTACTTTAAGGTAAGTTAATAATACCATAATGTTATGCTTATGGTTTAACGTTATGTTAATTTATTTCACTCTATAGTTTACCCAATATTCTTTCCATCAATCATCGTTAAATAGATAGGCCTATTTAAATTTGTCAGTAGTAAATAAAAATTATTACTTCGAACTATTATTATCACAAATTCCAAATTAATATCTACAGAAGAAAAAATTACTAATATTGTTATAACTGTGTTTAATCCAAAATAAATTTATTTTTAACCATTTCAATTTATAATAAGCGTATATACTGTAAAGTAATAAACATACTTTATTTTTAATATTAAGTTATTTATAAAAAATTGGGTTAAAAATAAAATTAGTTTCGTGCTGAATTTATTGTAATTGAAAGATTAGGTTATACAAAAAAAATTTGCACTTAATATAAAATTGCAAACATACCAATTTTATACATATTGTATTTTTTTTAAGAATTTTTTTAAATTAGAGTTCACTATATACAATGGGTTGAATCCATCAGTGTTCACGTCATATACATTACTTGAGGCAGAAGACAATGACGGTAAGGGAGACGTAGTTGGGTATGTCGGTAGTCCCATGTAACCACTGTGTTGAGGAGGTAAAATGTTCTGATTGGTAAAACTCTGCTGCTGATATCTAGAACTATTTGATTTTGCAAAATTTTGCTGAGTGGTCGCACCTTTTCTAATGGTTTGTATCAAATTCATCACTGATGTTCGAAATTCCATTTTTTTGATCATTGTTAAAATCCTTGACCAATGGCTATAGGGAATCAAAAATACATCGGTCATCATTGATTACTTCCGGTGTCGATGTTTCCTTTGTGGTCAGATAACGAATCATTGACTCTTCCAATAATCTTTTTCTTTTAGCTGCACCTTTGGGGATTGAACTTACTCGAGCTGGAGGTAGACAAGAAGAGGATGATGCCTGTCTATTCTCCGTATTGATCGAGTCTTCATTGACTAACTCAGGTGTTTTGCGTTGCCTGTTCGTTGGTAAATCTGCAATGTCGTTGTCTGAAGAGTCGCTGCTTTTATCCATTTCTTCGACGTTATCAATAATTGTGCTCTGTGTGTCATCCCGAGCACCAGTGTCAGATAAAAAAGACAGATCATCGGCGTAAATATACTTCCGTATTTTTGCTGAGCTTCCAGATTTTTGATGTCTTCTATTGTTACGGTTGAAGTTATCACGGATATTTTTCCATTTTTTCATAATCTTCGTTCCTAAAAATAACATACGGAATTAGACAAAAATTCAATGAAATAAGAAAGCAATTAATTGTTTAATTTGTTGATAACGTGAACTATCAAATGTAAGATATGCAATGTCACAAACTAAAAATTGACATTTTTACAGTAAATATACTTGCACTATCATTATTTTATTTTTTCCTTGTTTGTTTCAGGTACTTGGCAAGTGGATGTAACCTGGTTGATTTAGAATATTCATACAGAATTGCTCGATCTACACTGTCCAATATAGTGAGGGTTGTTTGCAAAGCGGTGTTTGGTGTTTTGAGCGAAGAATGTGTACCTACATTTTCTGAAGAAATGTGTACTAAAATATCTCAGAGATTCCAAATACAGGCCAACTTTCCAAATTGCTTAGGAGCTATGGATGGCAAACATGTACGCATAATAAAACCAAAACTGTCTGGTTCACTGTATTATAATTATAAAAAGTATTTCTCTATTGTTTTGTTCGCGGTGGCAGACGCAGATTACAAATTTCTATACTTTGATGTTGGATCATTTGGAAGAGAAGGAGACAGCATAGTTTTTGAAAAGTCGACATTTTGCAAAAAGCTCAATGAAAATTCGCTTAACATTCCTCTACCAAAACTGTTACCAGGACAAGATGGTTCTACTTTTCCCTATGTTTTTGTTGGAGACTCGGAATTTCCTTTGTCAGAACACATTATGCGACCTTACAGTGGGCAATATTTATCACACGAGAAGAAGGTGTTTAACTATAGACTCAGTAGAGCACGTCGATTTGTGGAATGCACATTTGGAATACTTTCCAACAAATGGAGAATTTTTCACAAAGCTATAAATGTTGACAAAAAGTTAGCTATAGACACAGTGAAATGATGCTGCATATTGCATAACTATGTTCGATCTCGTGATGGATTCCGTGAAAAAGACACGTTTGTCGTGAGTGGTTTTCATGATATTGGTGAAGAAAATATTGAAAATGGCCAGAGGAATAGTATTACGTAGACGTAGACAGAAACTTACACAGTATTTCAACAGTGAAATTGGAAGAGTTAGCTGGCAAGATAAGATGGTGTAAACTTACATAACACTTATTAATTCATTGATGTACTGTATTTACATACTAAGTTCATAATGTTTTAACTTAATACTGTACATTAGAAACGTTATATTTTATTTAATTATATATTTTCAAACTAAACGTTGCTTTTTCATTTATTCCATGGATAGCATGACTTGTTAATTATCAGAAGGAGATGTATAGTTTTCAGGTTTCGAGATATTATTTAAATCCCCAATTGAAAGATGGCGAAGAATGGCCTGTAATTGATCCTACTGCAATTTACATTGAACAACAATTCGTCATTAAGCAAAGTTAAATAAAGAAATATCAGTAAAAATACAGTATTACGTATACTATTTAATTGTAATGTTGGTATTTAAAACCTCACATGCTTTATAAACTTAAAATTACTTATATTTAAACTGAAAGTAACTTAATCTGTCAGACAACACTGTACTACGTATATTTCGGTTACATAAAAAAAGTATTTTGTGTATTTAATCAAAATAGTTATGTCAATTAATAAAAATATTTACACTGCAGGTCTAGATTTAGTTTTAAAATTCTGAAAAATGTCTTATTGAAATTTCATAATGACCTGGATATATAGATCCATCTGGAAAGCATATTATATTTTAACTAATGCACGAGGATGTCTATACCATTAACATTAGTACATAGTAAGAGGGTTATTTAACTTTATTTAACTTTATTTTGGTCTGCGGTCAAAGTCTTGAACACACACAAACCTCTACTATAACTTCTATCCTATAACCTCTGAATTTCCTACATTCGTTTTTTTTACCTTTTCTTCATAAAATCTTGATTGGAATACAATAAAACTTTAGGTAAATATTCTCAAAAAGATATACAATAAAAATTTAATAAAAAAAATCTGAATAAGTTGAAAAAAAAGATAAACAGATTTAATGCATTTATTAATTTGCTAACAATAAAATTAGGTTTGCAATTGCGTGTTAGTCAAGTTTTAATATTTTACCTTCAACAGTAAACTATTAATACAACAGTTTTAAAAACTTACCCAAATTACATTTTTCTTTGGTTTCCATTTCATTGAAGCCTGGATAAAGAATTTGACATATTTCATGCCAGGCACATTGCTTTTTGTTCCTATCATGATATTCTTATAAAGATGATTTCCAAATAATAGGTCTATCACGTACTTCAGCTATCAAAATCTCCACATCAATGCCGTCTTCCATCATAATTAATAAAATAAACAACAAACAATAACAAAGGTACAAATGATAACCACACAACACCGCTCTGAGATCAAGTAGCAACTGGACGTTGGATGGCAGTTGGCAGCTCGTGTGCACTGCTCCATATGTTTGCATGTATCGACAAGTCACCGAACTGCAACGTCACCGCCGCGTTTTCAGAAAAGTGGCGTCCACTTCCTAAGAACGTGGCGGTGACGCTGCAGTCGGCGTCCAGTGCAGTATCGTGTGAACTGATTCATTTAAATCTATACTTCGAGAAAACGCGGCGTCCTCTTGGCGTCCATGGACGCCGACTGCACTGGACGCACGTCGCTCGTGTGCACCGGGCCTTAGTACACAAAAGGCAGGCGAAATGAGTAGTAGTGCGGCTCGCCTTCTGAAATGCCGGCCGTAGAACGATTGGCACACATTTTTGGCCGATTTGGAATTGCACGACTGGCACAGTCATTAGAGGAGATTAAGAAGGGTCAACCTGTAAGTTTCAGAAAGGCACGATTGGCACACACCGCCCGGCCAGGTAGTAGCAGCCAGGTGGCCAGAATGCGGGAAAATGGGAACTTTTTTGCCCCCGCAAATTCCCTGCTGTGGTGCTTATTGAAGTAAGCAAAGTTTAAAATTGCGCAACAAATCTGCAGCTATGGCTTCAACGCTAGCTGGATCCAAATGAACAATTATCATTATTATGGTGTAACCTACCTAACCTAACCTAACCTAACCTAACCTAACCTAGTGAGGTTTAAATTTAAAAATTTGTTATATCACGGGCAAATGACTGCCACGCAGAGTTGACGGGAATAATAAAATTCCCGTTTTCCCTCGTTCGATGGCGTCTACCTGGTCGAGCGACTGTGCCAATCCTGCCTTTTCCAAGCAGGCGAGTTGACCCTACTTATTCCGCTCTAATGATTGTGCCAATACTGCCATGGGCAGAAGGTCCAAAAATGTGTGCCAGTCGTCCCGTCCCCGAAATGCCTCTGCCTCTACCTGTGACCTATCGCTGTCTGCTATACGGCTCTAGCCAAGGCCACACTACACTACAGGCCGGAATCACCCCCTCCACTTGGGCGCGTCACGTCACCACAGTAGCCGCACGTCATGGCCGGCGTGCCTATCAGAACATGCGTAATTCACTCAGTGGTGTCTTTTGTGACTATTTTAATTTCAAAGTTTTACATATCAAATGGATACAGTGAGTATATTCAAAGCATAAATATTTATAAACTGTTTTAATCAAATTGTTTCATTTAATAATGCAAAACTTTCTAAAATGCCATCTTCATGTTGTGTTCCTGGTTGCACTAGCAATTACAGAGATGATAGTAAAGTTAACGTGTACAAATTTTCTAATGGTGATAAATTAAAGCATCAATGGCTTATAAAAATTCACAGAAAAACTTCACTCCTACCAAAAGCTCAATAGTTTGTATAAAGCACTTCGAAGACCGTTTTATTATAAGAGAAGATTCAGTAACCAGGCCGGACGGAAGTATATTGACCCTCTAAAACTTACACCAGATGCGATCCCGACTATTTTTGAAAACCAACCATCTTATTTTACAAAATATTTGCCCCAGCAAAGGAAGAACTTGGAAGTAAGGCTGGTATACACGATGCCAGTTGAAGAGACAATTGCCGTAAGCCAACTTACTGGCATAACATTATTGGCTACATGTGAACACTTCTGGCCAATTGCCAACTGTCCCGACAGTTGTCTTAAAATTCAGTTGTCTCCAGGAGTAGATGAGGTCAATGAAATGGGACCAGAGACGCCCCCCACCAGAAGCGGACCTAGGGGTGGGGCACAGGGGCACGTGTCCCCCCCCCCAGACGGATTAAAAATACACTAGGTATTATAGAGAGAGATTTTAACACTTTTTAAATGTTTTAGTATATATAGTCTTTAACTTATATAATACACATGTCTAAAATACTAGTTTTATTTCACAATAAGCAAGGACATTTTTAAAATAAAATACGATGTAATTAAAGCCGTTCCTTGAACCGTACCAGCGTCCTAAGCCATTAGCGTACGTGCGCTGTCGCGTAGGCCTAATGGATGGAGTCACTCACTGATTTTGACTATCTCCGCCAGGAGGCAGTGAACTCGAACATACTGTCTCGAGTCTCTATTCAGTCATCCACAGAAGTTGTGATAGTTACCAAGTGTATATTGTTTACAGTGGACGTTAAATTGTAAAGTGTAAAATGAGTGGGAGCGGTGGGAAAAAAAGGCAACTAGGTCTTGAATCGTTCTTTCATAAAAAAACTAAGGTAAGTTTATAAATTCTCTACAGCAATCTATGATTTCCATTCTATATTCACATGTATTATGTTTTTTCGTTAACTTTAGTACTGGGCTAGGAGCTTTCCTCATAAGAAAAAATCCACTGGAAATCTAAAAATAGAATATAGTTTAACGATGGGAGAAAGTGAGCATAGCTGTTCGTTTTATCTTTGTTATTGGGGTAGATTGATCCTAATTCTTATAATACGGATAAAAACAACTACACATTTAATTTAAGTATACAACTTAGATAACTCGATCTCTTTGAATTTACAGAATTGGAAGTAGGCCTTAGCTAAACAGAGGCACACAATAGAAAGAATTAGGCCCAAGGCTCTGGTCTATCATGTCTCTGTTAACCAGTTGAATTTTTATCTTAATGTTAAAACATTGTTCTAGCACATTACAATATGATTTTATTGTGTTGTTTTAATGTTTAGCTATAAAATTTGCCCAATGATGAAGAATTAGCAAAACTTTTAAAAATATTGGTATACCTCATCAATATTTTTAGACTATATTTTAAAACATACAGTAAAAGTTCCACCAGCACTTTTCGGGAAAACTGATGTTTCCATGACTATTTTATGAAAATATTAACCTTTTGTGGCAAGCTATCCTTTAGTGTGTATTTTATATTTTCAAATAATGTAATACTGTTAAGGTTGAATTATTGCCAGTTGTTTTCTGGCCGCAAGCAAACAGGTAATAACCAAAGTTTTTATGACCTATATGTTCTCCACATTTCTCTTGAATTAAAATTTATGTCATATCATTACCATTTAACGTAAAAATTTATTTTATTAAACAGTGAACCTAGTGTGATTTAGGTCCTTTTCAGACAAATGTTTCAATACCTTTGGATTTTAAGTTGGTTAAGAGTGAATGCTTCCTTTTCATTGCCTTCACCGAGACATACACTCTTTTATTGTATGACAGGTCTTCTAGGGGTATTAGCTCCAGTTGTGCTGTCATTGTAGGCCTAATGAATACAATCAAGTTACCTCTTAAAATCACAGTTAGGTATGTAGACCTGTTTTTTTTTTTTTTTTTTTTTTTTTTTTTTTTTTCAGTCTGACCCATCAGATACGCAGGAGAAGGATAAAGCGGACTCAGTCATGCTAGAAGAAAGAAGTTTTGCTCAAGAAAGCCTTGCCGCAAACGACCATGCATTGGAATCAGCAGCAGACAACATAGACAATTCATCTTTAGATCATCGTGATTTCGGTCAAATTTTGATGAAGAGGGAGGAAATTTCGTTACTTACAGATGAAGAAAACTATCAGTGGCTGAAAAACTGTTGGGTACCCTCTCAAAACTACAAATTTCCTGCAGTGCCAGATGGAAACAAAAACCGTCATTTTCAACAGAGTTGGCTGCATACTTATGACTGGCTGGCTTAAAGCAAAAAATTACATGGGGGTTTGTGCAAATTTTGTATCATGTTTGGTCGATGCGAAGGCGGGAATAATGATATAAAACTTGGGAAGTTAGTTGTGGAGCCTATGACTACGTATAAAAAAGCTACAGAAACAATGAAACATCATTCGTCTACAGAATACCACAGAAAAAATACTATTGCCTATCATAACTTTTGTATGACACATGAGGGCAGGGCAAACAATATAATAGCGAGAATTAATGCTGCGAAAGAAAGACAATTGAGGAAAATCGCAAGAAGCTGATTCCCATAATTAAGACTGTAATATTATGTGGTGCCCAAAACATACCTCTGAGGTACACAGAGACGATGGTAATATTGACTGCACTGGAAGCTTAAGTAACTTCGGCGAAGGTAACTTTAGAGCTTTACTGAAATTTAGAGTTGACACTGGTGACGAAGTTCTAGCCTCACACCTAACAGCTTGTGGGAAGAATGCCAGTTACATAAGCAAAACCACTCAGAACGAAATAATCGACTGCTGCGGTGAAGTTATTATTGAAAAGATTGTAACAAAAATAAAAGCCTCGAAGTTTTTCACAATAATGGCAGATGAGACGATGTGTCAATTAAGGAACAACTATCAAATGTATAATGTATTTCAACACCACGGACTGTAAGATCGGGGAAGACTTCATAAAGTTCGTTGATGTGGAGGACCTCACCAGTGAAAGCCTAGCTCGCACAATTTTGCAAGAACTTGGAAAACTCAACATTGATTTGACTTACTGCCGTGGGCAAGCTTTTGATGGCTCATCCAATATGAGTGGAATATTTAAAGGTGTTCAAGCACGAATTTCCAAGCTTCAGCCTCTTGCAACTTACAGCCACTGCGCCAACCACAGGCTAAACCTAGCTATTAGCAAAGCCTGTTCTGTAGCTAGCATTAGGAATGCTATGGGGGTCATTTCTTCGATGACAACATTTTCCCGTGATTCTGCAGCACGATTCCAAAGTTTAGAAGAAGAAATGCATGGAAATCATAATTTTCAAGCTAGAAAACATGGTTTGAAAAAGTTATGTGAAACAAGGTGGATAGAAAGACATGAAGCTGTATTGACATTTATGGAACATCTTCCTGCACTCCCCACTGTTCTAGAAGCTATAGCAAATTCACCAGGAGGTAAAGGAAGCAACGCATTTGTTTTCTTACACTCTATCCTTTCATCCGAGTTTTTGATTAGTGTAGTAGTTTTAGCTGAGGTTTTTGGAATAACGTTACCCTTAGCCCGCAAACTTCAAGCAGAGTACATGGACGTGCTGAGTGCTGCAAAACTTGTTGAAACAACTATACAAACTCTGCAAGAAAAACGAGACAATAGCGCTGAGACCTTCAAAGAGCTATGTCATCAATCAATTCAGATGGCCGAAGAAATGGGCACAGTTATTCAAAAGCCAAGAACAACAAATCTACAAAAGAACCGATCTAACATACAGACAGAGACAGCTGAAGATTATTACCGGATGACAGTGTACATTCCATTTCTAGATTTTATTATCAGTGAACTGAACACGAGGTTTCCTAAAACAGAAATGGAATGTGTGGGTAAGCTACAACATCTGTTATCATCAAAACTAAATGATGAATGTATTAACGATATTCTTCAAGGTGCTGTCAAATACAAAGACGATCTACCATGTTACCATGCTTTGAAAGGTGAACTATTAATTTGGAAAAACACGTGGAAGTCAAATCCTGACAAAAAAATGCCTAGTCATCCGGCTGAAGCTTACAAGTTTTCTGAATCGCTCCCAAACATTCAAGTTTTATTGCAGTTGTTGTGCACTCTTCCTGTGACAACTACCACAGCTGAGCGATCGTTTTCAACACTACGTCGTCTAAAAACATATTTAAGAAGTACTATGACTGAAGATAGACTTAATGGTCTTGCTTTACTTCATGTACATCAGGACATTTCCAACGTTCTGAAAGCTGAAGAAGTGCTGGACGTGTATATAAGAAAACACAAAAGAAAATTGTCTTTGAAGGTTTTGTAAATGTTTAATGAATAAACGAAATGTGTTCTAATTTTTGTTCGTCTGAGTTATTTTATCCTTATGTTGGTTATAATGGTAATAGCATGAGAAGTACTTAGTTATGATAAACCAATCAGATCTAATCAGATCAAGATACAATATTAATAGTGTATCTAAGCTTTTTCGCACTTAACAATTCAAAGGGTTATTATGATCACGTAGGTTTCGTTAACAAAGGCAATGGTCAAATACATTTAATACCCACACACACATATTTGATATTTTCTATATAGTTGAAATATATTTTAAAACCAAAACAATGAATGAAAGACTTGTTCAAGTAAGAACTTTAGAACTTGAATTTCAACTAAACAGAACTAAACTTAGGAGTAAATAATGTGTTTTTTTTTCGGCAAATAAAAATAACAGAAGTGTAATACAATTTTGATTTCAGAACTTTCAAAACCAGTTTATTCTATCCTTATTTCAAAAACAAAATGCTACGAATTATTATTTAGAGACGTTCTAGGGTATTTTCCAGACCCAAACCACCTCGAGTTTGTATCAGAGGTGCCCCCCCCCTAACCAATTTTCTGCCGCCCCTGCCCCCCACCACTCTGGAAGCACAACTTTCGCGCCATTGGCACTGTGTGAACAGTAGATCACTGTCTTGTTTTTGTCGATAGAGACTGTTGTACGCGTTGACCTGTGGTTATTTGTGACTGTTTCTTAGAAGTTATTACTATTTGTAATTTGAAAGCTATGGCTCCTAGGTGGAGTAATGACTTGAATTTGAAATTTGTTGAATTGTATAAAGAACAAAGATGTCTGTTTTACACACTACGAAGTCCTAAAATGCCAGGACGAGAAACAAGAAAAATTAATAGCTATAGATAATATTGGTAGTCTTGATGAAGTTGTAACCAAATATGAAAAATGTAAACATTTATTAGAAAATAATATATTTTTCCTTAACACAGAAAAAAGTGTAGACTTTTTCAATGTAGTTAAAAAAATCAACGGTAATCTTGAAATATTTAAATATGTGAGTATTGGTGAATGCCTTAACTGTGTTGTTCACTGTAATAAATTGTGATCAATGATCATCCTAAAATTAAAGAAATATTGGGTAGCTTAAATATCTTGAATTATTGGAAAATACTAAAGTTGTTGTTAAATTGTGCATTTGAAGTAGATAACAATTTTTACATAGAAAATAGCTCATTAGAACACACTAAAACAATAAATCACTATTGAGAATTCGGACAGTACTACAACCACTTTGAGATTGATGTTTTTGAAAGAACAGATTAATGTGACTGTGAAGAAAAAATTAGTTATTACGTTAATACTCTTCTCTGGTTTGTTGCACTATTATTGCGTTAATACTCTTCTCTGGTTTGTTACACTTTTATTGCGTTAATACTCTTCTCTGGTTTGTTACACTATTATTGCGTTAATACTCTTCTCTGGTTTGTTACACTATTATTGCGTTAATACTCTTCTCTGGTTTGTTACACTATTATTACGTTAATGCTCTTCTCTGGTTTGTTACACTATTATTACGTTAATGCTCTTCTCTGGTTTGTTACACTATTATTACGTTAATACTCTTCTCTGGTTTGTTACACTATTATTACGTTAATACTCTTCTCTGGTTTGTTACACTATTATTACGTTAATACTCTTCTCTGGTTTGTTACACTATTATTGCGTTAATACGCTTCTCTGGTTTGTTACACTATTATTGCGTTAATACTCTTCTCTGGTTTGTTACACTATTATTACGTTAATACCCTTCTCTGGTTTGTTACACTATCATTGCGTTGATACCCTTCTCTGGTTTGTTACACTATTATTGCGTTAATACTCTTCTCTGGTTTGTTACACTATTATTGCGTTAATACTCTTCTCTGGTTTGTTACACTATTATTGCGTTAATGCTCTTCTCTGGTTTGTTACACTATTATTACGTTAATGCTCTTCTCTGGTTTGTTACACTATTATTACGTTAATGCTCTTCTCTGGTTTGTTACACTATTATTACGTTAATACTCTTCTCTGGTTTGTTACACTATTATTCCGTTAATACTCTTCTCTGGTTTGTTACACTATTATTGCGTTAATACGCTTCTCTGGTTTGTTACACTATTATTGCGTTAATACTCTTCTCTGGTTTGTTACACTATTATTACGTTAATACTCTTCTCTGGTTTGTTACACTATTATTACGTTAATACTCTTCTCTGGTTTGTTACACTATTATTACGTTAATACTCTTCTCTGGTTTGTACACTATTATTACGTTAATACTCTTCTCTGGTTTGTTACACTATTATTCCGTTAATACTCTTCTCTGGTTTGTTACACTATTATTGCGTTAATACTCTTCTCTGGTTTGTTACACTATTATTACGTTAATACTCTTCTCTGGTTTGTTACACTATTATTACGTTAATACGCTTCTCTGGTTTGTTACACTATTATTACGTTAATACGCTTCTCTGGTTTGTTACACTATTATTACGTTAATACTCTTCTCTGGTTTGTTACACTATTATTACGTTAATACTCTTCTCTGGTTTGTTACACTATTATTACGTTAATACTCTTCTCTGGTTTGTTACACTATTATTACGTAATACTCTTCTCTGGTTTGTTACACTATTATTACGTTAATACTCTTCTCTGGTTTGTTACACTATTATTACGTTAATACTCTTCTCTGGTTTGTTACACTATTAATACTTTAATACTCTTCTCTGGTTTGTTACACTATTAATACTTTAATACTCTTCTCTGGTTTGTTACACTATTATTACGTTAATACTCTTCTCTGGTTTGTTACACTATTATTACGTTAATACTCTTCTCTGGTTTGTTACACTATTATTACGTTAATACTCTTCTCTGGTTTGTTACACTATTATTACGTTAATACTCTTCTCTGGTTTGTTACACTATTATTACGTTAATACGCTTCTCTGGTTTGTTACACTATTATTACGTTAATACTCTTCTCTGGTTTGTTACACTATTATTACGTTAATACTCTTCTCTGGTTTGTTACACTATTATTACGTTAATACTCTTCTCTGGTTTGTTACACTATTATTACGTTAATACTCTTCTCTGGTTTGTTACACTATTATTACGTTAATACTCTTCTCTGGTTTGTTACACTATTATTACGTTAATACTCTTCTCTGGTTTGTTACACTATTATTACGTTAATACTCTTCTCTGGTTTGTTACACTATCATTACGTTAATACTCTTCTCTGGTTTGTTACACTATCATTACGTTAATACTCTTCTCTGGTTTGTTACACTATTATTACGTTAATACGCTTCTCTGGTTTGTTACACTATTATTCACTTTCCCAGTGCTTACAAATACACACGAGCAGCAAACATACTCAGTATGCCTCATCCAAAATATCTAAGCAAGTTTACTCTGTTAGGCCTTAACAACACTGGATTAGAATCAACACACATAAGTTATTTAAGTAAAAAAGATAGCCTTCTTGACTATAGTGAGAAAATATGCTGTCTTTTATTAGATGAAATATATGTGACACCACTGGTTAAATACAGTGCAGGGAAAATTGAGCGTTTGGTAGTGAAAGATGATAAACTTAAGCTTGCTACTACAATATAAGTTGTTATGATAACTTCTATATTGTCAAAAGAAATTGTCAGATTATTCCCTGTTAAAAATTTTAATACAGATACACTGTTTAGCCTTACAGACCAAGTGATAAAATTACTGACAGACTTGAATTTCAGAATAGTATGTTTGATATCTGATAACAATAAGGTAAACAGAAATATGTTTTTACGATTTTGTAGTGGACAGTTGACATCTTAGTTTTGTAATCCTTACAGTGCGTCACAACATATATTTCTTCTCTTTGATACAGTACATCTATTCAAAAATACTAGAAATAACTGGTTTAACCAAGGCGATAGTAGACAGACTTTTATATTTCCTAATTTTGATAGTCATAATTTCAAACAAACCACATGTGTTTCTGATTTAAAAATATTGCATAAAAAACGAAAGTGTAAAGCTAGCCCCTTCTTTTTCACAGAAAGTTCTGTATCCTACATCCGTAGAGAGACAAAATGTTATGCTTTGTTGTAAATTATTCGATGAAAAAAACCATTGCAGCCCTTAGGAATACGAATAAAGAATCTGGTACATCTTACTTTTTAGATTTGATTTTGAAGTGGTGGAAAATTGTTAACGTAAAACAAGCATATAAATGGGTTCGGTTTGATGATGAATATTTCAAACCAATTTATTCTTTGACTGACAATAGTAGTTTATATCTGGAAAACTTTTGTTCTTGGTTAATTAAATGAAATGAGTTAGAAATTCAAGGGGAAAATCCAAGTAGTAGAAATGGTAAGCTAACGAAAGAAACTCAAGCAGCATTATTGCATACAACCAAAACTCTGTTAGAAATTAAGGACCTGAAACTATCTTACATATTGTTAGGAAAATTTCAAACAGAGTTCAGAAGCACGCTTTGGTCAATTCAGACAGATGAGTAGGGCCTGTTACAATATCTCTGTAAATCAGGTCTAAGAAAAAGCTGAAAGTTTTAAGTTTTATTAAATTATATTCTGCTAAACACTCTGAAATATATATTTCAGATGTGTTCTCTCAAAAATAGGACTTAGAAACGAAGGAAGAAGAAATAGTTGAGCCTGTATTTGATGAGTTTCAAGTAGATTTAAATGAAGTCGAAGTTACAGAAAATGATATGTTAGCTTTAGTTTACCTAGGTGGTTATGTAAGTCATATTATATTAAAACAAATGTCTTGCAAATCATGTACTGAACTATTAACATATGATTCTGAGTCGAATCTTTGTGTTAGTTCTTTTCAGAAAGACAATGCTTATTTTAACTTAATTGATAGAGGCGCCTTGAAATATCCTTCTGATTTTATCATGTCACTAATTATAACATACTTTAAAGTATTTAAAGTAATGTTATTGAACCGCTATGAAAATAAATTTCTACAGAGAAACATCCAAAGGGCATCATTAAAACAAACTATTTTAGAGTTTGTAATATTAGATGAAAATGGAACATGTAAAGTTTGTAATTTTAAAACAGTAAAAATTCAAGAAAAATGATTTTTTTCATTTTGTAACTTTCTTTTAAATAACTATTCCAATTCAGCAACTGATGTAATGAAAAGAAAACAAGCTGAAAAAAATAGCAATCCAAAAACAAAGTCAGACAAAAAAAGAAAAATTTCTAATTTAAGTTCAGAGTAATATGTTAGAAAAAAGTTACAACTTGCAGGCATTTTGACACATTTATTGTTTGTGATTAAAAGCTACTAGATAATGTGTGAAATTATTCATTAATGTAAAAGCTAAGTTTCTGCTGTGTTTGTTATTATGTTTGTAATTTTCCAAAAATATTGTACAGCTATTAGTTGAGAATTAAATACTTGTTTGAAGAACGTTATATTTTTTTATTACATCCTCCAACACAGATAATGTAGAAAATGATGTAGCTAAATCGTACTGGTTATCTGTTCATCATTTTAAGGCATTGCTAAAGCTTTAAATTAAGTCATAAAATAAAATTATAATTTTAAGATATGTTATACAAACTGATAAAAATTCCTTGCACTCATGAATCGAAAAACTCTAGATTGTCATCCCATCTTTCCCGATTCAATATCATCAATCAACATCAGTATGGATTTCAACAGGGAAAGTCAACAACTTCAGCTTTGTATGACTTCATAAATAAAATTTATAAGGCCTTGGATGAGTTGCAGGTGGCTATCGGCTTGTTCTGTGACTTATCCAGGGCTTTTGACTGTGTTCATCACAATATTTTACTGTCGAAGCTCAGTCATTATGGAGTCAGAGGAGTAGCTTTGGAATGGTTCCAATCTTTTCTGTCTGGTCGCAAACAGCGTGTCTCTTTAAATACACAAAAAGAGTGCCTTTATTCACCGTGGGAATTGATTTCCATGGGTGTTCCTCAAGGTAGCATCCTTTCTCCCATTCTATTTTTAATCTACATAAATGACTTGAAAATTAAATGCGAAGAGTCACACATCAATATGTTTGCTGATGACGTGTCTGTCATTATCACAAACAAAAATTCTGATTTTTTAGGAACCTCTGTTAGTCGAACAGTAATTGAACTTCTCAAATGGTTTCAGGACAATGGACTGTTGCTAAATTTAACTAAAACTGCAGCTGTATTTTTCCATAAAAGTGTTTTGATACGTCCATTGATTCATGAAATACCCATCACCCCATCTTGCATCCTTAATATAAGACCAAATGCAGTATTCCTTGGAGTAAATATAGATCAAACCCTGTCATGGGGAGTTCATTTAGAAAAACTCAATAAAAAATTAAATTCTGCTACTTATGCTATTCGGGTGCTAAAGCCTTGCAGTAGTATTGAAACAATCTGTGTACAGAGGTTACTGTGAAAGCATCATACGGTACGGGATTTCCATTTGGGGCTCTTGCTCCCAACTTGAAAAAATTCTAAAAAGTCAAAAAAATATTAAGAATTATATTTAATGTCCCTCAACGACACTCATGCAAAGATCTTTTCAGAAAACACAAAATTCTTACAGCTCACTCGCTATACGTACAGGAAGTCCTAGTTCTTACATTCAAAAAACGCGGTGACTTGGAACGCATGGGAGACCTCCACGGACACAATACAAGACACAGACAGGATTTACGCTACTTACGGCACAGAACCACTACTTTTGAAAAACGTTCGTTGTATTCTGGTTTGAGACTTTTTAATAAACTGCCTTTAGAAATAAAAAAAACAACAGTCACTAGCCAAATTCAAAAAAACTGATTAAATCCGTACTTGTCACACAGGCGATATATTCAGTGAAGGAATTTTTAAATCATTAGATATTATTCTATTTTATAAAATTGAATTTCATCATAAGTTATCATGAATTCCCTTGTCTAGTTTTAATATTGATTAACGAACCACCATATTTGTGAAATGTAACAAATGAATTGTGGTAATAAAAATGCTTATTGCTTATTAACAAAAATGAAGTACAGAGTAAGGAGGTAGATTTGCGGATTAATTTGATATATTATAAGTAAATATAACGTGTGCCTAATCTGTCAAACGACAGGTTGAATGTTGAGTAGTTTTCACTGAATCAAGTGTGACGTCACAAGTGGCTGACTCCGGCCTGTAGTGCAGAGCGGTCTCCTTGGAAGGTCATAGTTTATGTATATATGTCCTTGAGCTAGTGCTAGACCTTATTATGCATTATGCAGGCGATACTCAGTCAATATATATGTTCTCCGTTGATCCGGCAGATTGTACATTTATTGAAATAAAAAATAAAAAACTGGAATAAATATTGAGATAGTAATAACAATAATAATTAAAATAATAGTGCTTCTTCTATAATATTGTAATTACTACAATAACTTATCTGGTTACACGCCACACAAAAAATGTAAACACTCATTAAATAAAGAAAATATACTTTTAAAAGGAAACAAAAAACAGCTGATTGTGTTCTATCCGAGAGCACAGTAATTAGAAAATACGGTAGGTATCACCCATGGTAGCGTTTGTAGTTTCCGAGTTTGCAAGGGGTAACAAAAAATCAATTTATCATTAACTTGTTTGAATTAATTATTAAATGAGACTTATGCCAAACTAATCACATTGAATCGTCGAACTTAAATCCATCCACAAGAAATAATTTTATTATTATTATTTTCAAAATAGTGACAGGTTAAAGACGACTCGCGCGCAATTTCCCTCATAAAAACGTATTCTTAAACACATATATCACTGTAAAAAGCAAATTAGTTCAAGCAAAATCTCCAGCATAATTTTTTCTTAAAGAATATAACATGGGGGAAACTAAACATTTAGTTTGAAAATAATTGCTTACTTATATTAAGTTTGGCAGCCAGTGGCGTATTTAGGGGGGCTATAGGGGCTGTAGCCCAGGGCGGCAGAATTTAGGGGGCGGCAAAGGAGTTGGAAGTTACCAGGCATGTAATGGTATTTTGAGAATATTTGAAAATTAAGGGCGTCAATGTCAAGTACAAAGTACTGTTCTTTACAAAATATTATCAAGTTACGGCTGTCATCTAACTGTGTTACGAATGTATGTATAGAGCGAGAGCGGCAGAAGTTGTGTACTTTTGTTGATAGGCGTGTCCGGGGAAGAGGAGTAGAGGAAGACGTATGTATGTCTGATGTTCGCCGCCAAATCGCGCCCCTACCCCACCCCCACCCTATGATACAAACAAAGGGCGGGGGGGTAGATAGCCGCTATATCCCCTAGGTGGCAAAACGTGAAATACGCCACTGGGTGGAGGGCGGCAAATTGTGTCTAGCCCAGGGGCGGCAAATCTTCAAATACGCCTCTGTTGGCAGCGAGTTTCTCATTTCAGACCAGCGGCGCGTAGCCGTTCTGCCAGTACCAAAATTATTTTATTCGGACTATAGGCTGTCGGACAACGTGCGCACTGTTTTGTTGATGCAGTCATTAGAGTAAGACAGACGAACACATTCACTAACGCAACGGAACTTTTTTAAATTTTTTTTTTCTTTATTTCTGTGTTGTTCCTTATTGTTATTTTAAACTTCCCAATATATGTTAATCTTTTTTTAATCTTATAGTTAATTATTTATCATAATACGTGTTGGTACACATGCAGTACCAGAACAAGTGAACACCACACGACACAGTGACTGCGTTAAATCTGACGCGCGTACATCAAGTCGCGAACTTGCGCATTTCTCAACGCTCGTGTGTCAGGGTTAACTTTATTCAGTTTTCTCACAAACAATGACAATAATGAGTCTGCAATCTTCATTAACTTTTGACAAAATAAACTACAGTACTTAGGGCCTACTCTTGTTTGTAACAGGTCCACCAAATTGATAAATAAATTAATTAATATAAATAAATAATAAATTATTACATTAAAGAAGGGGATATATTTAATTGGAATAACCAATGAATGTTCAAATTATATTCGAGAATTGTTGTGAATAAATCACCAGTTAGATAGAAAGGCAAGTAGAAATATTTATCCCAAACAGACGTTTGAAGCAGTAAACACATTCCTTTCCTTTGTGACCAATTCAGACATGGGTTGGGTCATTCCAGGAAAATATCGCAGTAAACAGATGTGGGACGCGTCTGAGTGGTACCAGTTGAAAAAACGGATATAGTGTTGCGACAGGAGTAAACATGAAAGTCAGTTGGAATTTTCCATATAGCCCCCACCCCGGGTCTCAAGCGGAAGACAACGCACAAGATACGAATTAGCAGACGATATGTTGGTGAACTCTCAAAAAAAGGAAACACGCTATTGGTTTACAAAATAAAGGAGGGGGAATGCCACGCGGATGACCAAAACCAAGGAACCACGCACCCAGGGCCCTTGGTGTCACTCCTGGCACTGACTCTTTAGACGACAGACATACAGAACATTACCACTCCGATGTCTTCGGAACTTCAATTGTTTGAGAATTTTTAATAAATCGGTTAAGTTTCAATGCGGTATTATAAAGTAATGAAGTGAACCTAGAACGATAATTACCGTAATAACAAAGTTTTCAAGAGTAACTTTAATCCAAAAGTAGAATCAGTGCGCGTGGTTGCTCAACGAGGACCTCATGTATTACCAGATAAGTCTAGTTTAGAATAAATAATCAAATAATATTTTGATAAATTACATTTGTAACAATAATTAAGTAGAATTGGAATTTTATTATTGACTGTTTAAATGTAATTGGAAAAATAATTTTAAATAATCATGTCAAATAAAAATTAATGTCATAAAGTAAATCTTGATGTTTGTATTATACAGCCTCACCAATTTACCCGTTTAAGACCCTGAGATACAATCAAATAAAATAAAATAAATAATAATTTAATGAATACTTAAATTAAATTAATTAAGAGATTCAAATAAATGTAACGACCTCTTATAGGGCGTAGGTTACAGATTGGCGCCCAACGTGGGGCTGTATAATACCTTTTAAGTATAGTAAATTAAATATATTTAAATATGCTAATATGTAAATTCATTAAACAATAGTGAACTTGTTCCAATTCAATTAAGTGATTGAAAATTTTGAAAGTTATATTTTTGAAATTATTGAATTTAAAAACACTATCATGTCAAATATAGAAATAGTACTAAATACGGAGATCGACTCAGAAGACTCTGACACCTCGTTGAGTGTCATTAGGGAGTCTAGCCTAAATAAAAATAAAGCCGAAGATAATAGGCCAAGTGCAGATAGGGAAAATACACTGTCCAACATAATGGACATGTTGTTAAAAATGAATACAAGTATGGACACTAAGTTTAAAGAAATAAATACAAACTTAGAAACTAAACTAATATGAATGAGAATTTTGATAACAAATTTGATAAGATCAGTGAAAGATTAGACCAAACTGAGGTTAAGATTAATGAAATAAACAATAATATTGAAAGTAAATTTAGGGAAATGAATAATGAGCTTAGGAGAGATGTAAATGAAAGAATAAATCAATTTGAAAATAAGATTATCAATAAACTAAAAGAAGTAAAAGTAGATGTTAATAAAGATAGTGAAGTAAAGGAGAATAGTGTTGTAAATGAAGTAGAGAATAGAGATAGGGAATAACCTATAAAAATAAATAATGATGAGGACACACTACTGTCAAATAAAATAGATGTGCTGTTAGAAATGAATAATGACATAAATACCAAACTTGACAAGATCAATGTTAGGCTAGGGGGAACTAATACTAAAATGAGAGAAATAAATGACAATAATATAAAGCTAAATGAAGAAACTAATAAAAGAGTAGATTTGTTGTTAAACATAACAAGTAACATAAGTACTAAACTTGATGAAATCAATGTCAGGCTAGGCAAAACAAGTTTTGAGATTAAAGAAGTAAGTGAGGGTGTAATGAAACTAAACAATGAAAATAATATGAAAGATGATCAACTCATAAAAGATGTTAATGATAGGACAAGCCATATTAAAGACAATTTTGTCAATAAAACAGAAAAAGTAAAAGTAGACTTTGATGTAGAAAGTGAATTGAAAGAAAATAGTAGCAGTAAAGTAAATGATCAAGATAGGGAACAAACTATTAAGATAACTGATGTCAAGGATAGACTAGATGACATAAATAAAACCTTGCTAGCTAAATACATAAAAGTAAACATAACAACAACTGAAGTAGGCTATGAGCTAAATAATCAAATGAGTAGGCCTAGAGGAAACAATGAAATAGAGGAACAGACAGGGCATCTAAATACTATAATCAATAATAAAATAGAAAAAATAGAGAAAGCTTTGACAGCTTGTAACACTAACCTTGAAGATGAAATAAATGATTTTAAGAGTAATGAAAGTAAAAAACTAAAAACAATCAGAAATAGGCTAGATGAACTGAATGACTTCTTTGAGTTTGAAATGACAGTCATAAATAAATACTGGGGAATAAATAAACAGAGAGAGTTTGAAAATAATTTGATGGGGGGTGAAAACTGTGATGTGGACATGGATGACTTTGTTAAATATGTGATGAGGTATTATAATATATCATGCTTCTCAAACTACAAATATAAAAAGAAATATAAACCAGTATTCTCGGATAATTCCACTTGCATAAAAAACTAAACTGTAAAATTAGCTGTTCAATGAAAAATACCTAAAGATGAAATAATAATAAATAAATCATAGTTGAGACAAGGTAGCTTAAATAAGGACAGGAGAATTATATAAAAATAAATAAATAAATTATGGAGATGATTATTAAATAAAAGACACTTAAAGATGTCACAATAATAAATATATGGTATTTAAAAGAAAGTAACATTGATAATAATGTGAGAGTTGTGTAAAAAAAAAATAAACTGTAAGAGTAACTGTTTAAATGAAAAAATACTTAAAGATGTCATACAATAATAAACAAATGGTAGTTCAAGGATTGTAATATTGATAATAGTATGAGATTTGTGATTAAGTAGGAGATTTAAATGTAACATTGAAATAATAGGACATGTATGTCAAACTAAGATGATGTAAGGAAAATAATGGTAATAATTTGTTACTACTGAATGTAACACTGATAATAATATGCAATGAATACTACATTAATAATAATATGAAGTTTATGTGAGATTAAAATAATGAGAGGAGAATTTCTTTACAATACTGTGTTATTGTAATTTGTTTATACTTATATTGATATGACTCAATGAATATAACAATAATGATGATAGGATATTGATGTGAGAATAAAATGATATTTGATAATAATAACTTGTTTATGTCCATATTTTGAATACAACATTGGTAGAATGTGCCATGTATGTTAGATTAAAATGTATCAAGATTTTTAAAACACTTTGTATTTACAAATTGTTTATGTTTATAATGAATATTACTCGGACAACAATATGATGATTGAATTAAGCTAGGATGATGTAAATGAGAAATATTTTAACACATTGTTACGGCAACTTGTTGATACTTATATGATATGATTCAAGGATATGTTTAAACTAAGATGATGTAGAGGAGATTAGTATGACAGATGATTATTACAATTTGTGTATGATGATTCTTATGTAACTCAATAATATACATTTTATATACTTTGATAAGCTCATATGATTTTAATCATTTTAAGAAATTTATGAAGGGAGAATAGCCAGTGATTAATAGCAGTACGATTCGACCCTAATTATAACTAGTCACTTTCTAAATTCAAAATTATTCAACGCTAAGTATTCTGTTAATCACACAATGGCACAGTTTTTCAGTTTTAGGTGTTTAGTTAACCTTGGCAATAGGGCCTAAAGACAAAAGCTTACAGTGATCTGTAGCATGGCTAACATCATTACTAGAGTCATGTTGCAGACACCAATAGATTAATAATTTAGAAAACAACATTGTAAATGAAGGATGGGATATGATAAAAATATAATTGTAATGTTTGATGATAATTTATTGTAGATTTTTATTTGTCAGTGATGCAAGAATAATGATAGAAATCATAACTTAATAGGAGTAAAATGTAATGAAAATATGATTCATTATTTTTATATCAATAATGAATAACCAATAATGATTTACTGAAAACTTTATAAAGATAATAATGATAATTAACCTCACTCATGTCAACTTGAAATATGTGAAAGCAACACTAGTAAATGTATGAATAATTAAAATTTTGTACACAAATAATGTGTGTGTGTACACAAGTAAAGATAGGGAAGATGAAAGATGATTGAATATGAATCTGTTTAAATGTTTTATAAACAATTTTTCATTTCATTTAATTGCATATGGAACCAAAACCATTGTTATAGTGAAAATTCAATAATTTAATTATGTTATTTGTATTATTTAATAGAAAAGGTAATCAAAGTAATTATGTGAATAAAAGGATCTTGTACTGAAACAAACTTTCAGTGAAACTAGTTGAGACTGTGTTGGACATTAGGAACAATAGTGAAACGACCATCAGGTAAGATGATCTTGCCCGAAAATCAGTGACAACAAGGAACATTGTGTGAAAGATGGACACGCATGGACACAAGTGACAGTGTGGACATTCTGGGAGTAACAGTTGTGCCTCAGATGGGGGGGTTCGGAGCACCAGCCCACCCTCGAGACCCATGACGTTGTGGAGCTGCCATCCCAGGAGCACGTCGGGTGATGAGTCAACCCATTGACGCGGCACTGCCAGCCTTCTGCACTCCAGAACACTAGTCCGTTGTCGAGATCGAAAGTTTATGGACCAGTCATCCTCAATGTATGAGCCAACCTTCATTTCATTTTTTTTTTTTTTTTTATTTTCGAAACCCACGGCCTGTAGAACAGTCATCGTTGGTGTTTGATTGTACATTCTTTGCAATCCTTTTAATCATTCGAGACCTTCGGTCTTGTGAATCAGACATCCTCAAAACTTAACTTTGGTGTTTAATATTTGAAACTTGAAATAAACATGAGTGCAAACCAGTGAAAAACTTTCCACGTGGAACTTTCCAGTTTTCTAGTAAGGAGTGACATTTCATAATCAAAATAACTGTTTTACATACAAACAGTAATGGCTCACTGCTAAGCAAAAAATATGGCAATCTATTAAAGAATATATATTTAAAGGTAATACAATGCTTACATATTTTAAAATATTATTGTAATAATTAAATAAATTGTACTCCACAAAATAATGAACTAACCATTGATGATATAAAGTTGCAATCGCACTTAACTACAATTCTTTTATATTCCACACCAGTATGTAACATATGAATAATAATTCAAATAATTATTGAGCTTTCTTAAAATTATTGAAATATTTTTATGATTAATTACAAAATGACTAATAATAGGGATAACTTGCATCAATGACAAAGAACCATGTAGTATGTTTATTGTTAATTAATAATGTAGAATTCAAATTGTTCTTTTATTGATCCATGATTGATAATGGTATATGATTTGATAACTTATTGATTTTGATTACTGATTATTGTTCCAATAATTTAAGGATTAATGAAGTATTACTTTAAGGATTGATTATTTGGGTGATGATTAGTGATGTGTATGAAGTTTTAAAAACCCATTAATCCAGTGATTAATGATTTATGTAAGGACTGAATGATTTACTAACTAAAGAAAATTGAGGATTAAAATAAAGATTTGATAAATCATTAACTAAGTAATGGATGATTT
The DNA here is from genome assembly GCA_035578905.1 of Stictocephala bisonia. Classification (NCBI taxonomy): domain Eukaryota; kingdom Metazoa; phylum Arthropoda; class Insecta; order Hemiptera; family Membracidae; genus Stictocephala; species Stictocephala bisonia. Next base: position 769,415 of record JAQJVL010000320.1, read on the forward strand.
GTTTAAAGGATTAATGATATGTGAGAAAAGATGGTCACGTAATGATTGAAAATGTATTTACGAATTTGGAGATTGTTTAATGATTGATGATTTATTTGAAAATTTAAAGATTGTTTAATGATTGAGAATTTATTTGAGAATATAAAGACTTGTTTAATGATTGATGAGTTATGTAAAAATTCGGTAAAGAATTGACAAAATGACAGATTATTGATGTAAAAATGATTGATGAATTGTTGGATCAATGAAGGATGATTCATTTAAGAATCATTTAAGAATTGATGAGGTATATGATATATGATTGTGATTAGTAATCATATGATTTTGATGATTATATTGAATTATGATGATTGTAAACGAGTTGATGATTAATTAATTTTTGAATTGTGACTTAGTGATTGTTGACTTGTATTTTATTGATTTTGATACATGAACTATGTATTTTTGATTAATGGCGGTGTATTATTGAATAAGTCGTTGACGTCAACTGGGAACTTATATAAATTTTTGATGATACATTGAATTTTGATTTATGAATTATAAGTTTTTAATTGACAATCTATATATGATTTAATGATTAATCATTTTTGATAAATGATTGTATGACTGATGATGTTGAAATTAAGAAGCATTGATTTTTGATTTGTGAATTTTGATTTGTGTATTATTGTTTTTGATTCATGATTATATGTGAATGAATGAGTGATTCATTGTTAATTTATAATTTTTGAACTTTTTACTGACAAGTTAAATAATTTGTCAATGAATACTGATCATTTAGTATTTAAGAGGAAATCATAATTTAGTGATTAATTAATTTTGATGAATGCTTGTATATAACTTAAGGATGTAGTGATTGTTGATGTATGAATTCCAATGTGTAATGTATGGTTTTTGTTTGACAATTTTTGATCCAGGACCGATGGATTTTTTGATTGACAAATTGTAAAATCCAATGATATATTAACTTTTATTAATAATTATGTATGATGCAATGAGCTATTAAATTTTTGATTTATGAATTGTTAAATTTCTAATTGACGATTTTTAATTTGTTAAATTGTAGTTTAGTGACTTTAATTTCTGAAATATTGACTTTTTTATTGATAACTGTGCAGGATGTAATGATCTATTAAATTTTTGATGTATGAATTGTTAAATTTTTAATTAATGATTTTTTAATTGGTTAAACTATAATGCAACAACTTGTATTGATGATTTAAATGACTTTTGTTATGAGTATTGATTATTTAGTATTTAAGAGGGAATTATGATCTGTTGTTTACATGATGTGTAATATGTAATCTGATGTTGAATTGTATATTAGCTGATAGGTTCAATCCATTCTAGATATAATAAATATTGTAAAACTAAAACTTATCTGAGGAACAACCGACAATTTGGCGAATCATGTTAAAATATAGATTTTTTTGACTCGCGTTAACCACACATCGCAAAAAATCGGGGGGTACTGTGACAGGTCCACCAAATTGATAAATAAATTAATTAATATAAATAAATAATAAATTATTACATTAAAGAAGGGGATATATTTAATTGGAATAACCAATGAATGTTCAAATTATATTCGAGAATTGTTGTGAATAAATCACCAGTTAGATAGAAAGGCAAGTAGAAATATTTATCCCAAACAGACGTTTGAAGCAGTAAACACATTCCTTTCCTTTGTGACCAATTCAGACATGGGTTGGGTCATTCCAGGAAAATATCGCAGTAAACAGATGTGGGACGCGTCTGAGTGGCACCAGTTGAAAAAACGGATATAGTGTTGCGACAGGAGTAAACATGAAAGTCAGTTGGAATTTTCCATATAGCCCCCACCCCGGGTCTCAAGCGGAAGACAACGCACAAGATACGAATTAGCAGACGATATGTTGGTGAACTCTCAAAAAAAGGAAACACGCTATTGGTTTACAAAATAAAGGAGGGGGAATGCCACGCGGATGACCAAAACCAAGGAACCATGCACCCAGGGCCCTTGGCGTCACTCCTGGCACTGACTCTTTAGACGACAGACATACAGAACATTACCACTCCGATGTCTTCGGAACTTCAATTGTTTGAGAATTTTTAATAAATCGGTTAAGTTTCAATGCGGTATTATAAAGTAATGAAGTGAACCTAGAACGATAATTACCGTAATAACAAAGTTTTCAAGAGTAACTTTAATCCGAAAGTAGAATCAGTGCGCGTGGTTGCTCAACGAGGACCTCATGTATTACCAGATAAGTCTAGTTTAGAATAAATAATCAAATAATATTTTGATAAATTACATTTGTAACAATAATTAAGTAGAATTGGAATTTTATTATTGACTGTTTAAATGTAATTGGAAAAATAATTTTAAATAATCATGTCAAATAAAAATTAATGTCATAAAGTAAATCTTGATGTTTGTATTATACAGCCTCACCAATTTACCCGTTTAAGACCCTGAGATACAATCAAATAAAATAAAATAAATAATAATTTAATGAATACTTAAATTAAATTAATTAAGAGATTCAAATAAATGTAACGACCTCTTATTGGGCGTAGGTTACATGTTTTAGAAGCAGGAACTCGTTTAAGATACCAATACATTTTTCCAAAATGTTATACAATTCTAATGGTATACAATCAGGTTATCAGTTCCTTCTTATTCAGAATCAGAAATGTAGTAGCGTCTGCAACTGTCACCAAAACAAGTTTAGCTCAGGTGTGGCAACCGTTAACCACTCATATGCAAAATGCACCGAGTAATAAACTAGCGTAAACTTAGTACACTATAACAAATTACTAGTTAGCTCGGTGATTCACCATACTTACTTTCACTTAAGGTAGCTGCTAATACAATAGTTACTATTTCATATACAATAAAATGATTCCCAATTCAATTTATGAAACTTATATGTGACCATATAACAGTACGTAAAAATTATAAGATGTAGCTACGGTGTAGGCCTATATTAAGCTGGTTAGCAAGAAGAAACTCCAGGGGAGGATATTTTAAATTAAGGGGAAAAGGGATATTCTGGCGTTATGAGGGGAAAAACTGCGTGAGCCGTGAGGTAGCAGTGTGTTATCAATGTTGTGTGTTATATGGCCTTCTTAAGGCCGTTAGAAATTATTTTACTGTAATGAGGTTATAATTAATGATGGGACAAAAATCACGACCTGAGATTTGTTCACGGTGATTTTAGAATATAATCACAGGTCGACCCGTGATCACAGCTCAGAACGAAACCGCTCACTAATCACTCCAGTGATCCGCTCTACCGCTCTTTCAGCTCTTCTGCTCATCAGCTCAGAGCTGTGCTGGAACAGTACAACCTTTTCCCGCCAGTCGCGCGTCACGTCATACAAAGCAATTGAGACTATATAGCCAGTTCGATCCTTTCCCACGCTTTTATTTAATTAAGTTAACATTATTTATTGTGATCCCGCTCAGCCTCATTATGAGTAAGTCACAAAGAAGTCTTCTTAAGAGCTTCTTCACACCTTCGGTTGATAATTTTGCAATATATAATTTGTGTAAACATTACATACTCTATCAGATTTGAAAAAGTAAATTAAAATATTTCTTTCATTAATATTGTTACTTGTAATTTTAGTTACTAATTATACCTAATTAAGCTTCAACTTAAGTATTTAGAAATAATGAAAAGAATAATGCTGTTAATTTTAATAATATATAGTTAAAATATGAGAAACTTATTTTAAATATTTAGTTAAAATAACTTACTAAAGTTTATTGTAACTAATTTTATTAGATTCACTATTCATTTTAACTTAAGATTTGTTTAAGTAATATTTACTTATGTGTATAAGTTCTGGTCCAAACATTTCATTAAAGTAATTGAAAGAGCACTACAAGATGTTTTAAATATTTGTCAACCTACAAAACAGTAATTTTATTCTTTTGTTTGCAATGCGGATGGTATGTGTTTTAAACTAGGATCGAAATCATTTGGTATAAAATGATTATTTAAAGTATTTATATTCCCTTCAGTTAAAATCTTCTTTAATGATATCATGGAATCACCTCAAATAAATAACCTCGAAGCGTCACGATTGGTGTAGTAGGCCGTGGGTGTTCAAATTACACTTGGAGCGAAAAGAGCGGAATCACTGTATGAAATCACAGGTCTTACAAGTGAGTAGGAACTAGAGGTGAGTCCAAGTTCCTGTAGCGGTTACTTTGTACCCGGTACTCGTCTGTCCCGAGGGTAATCGTTATTTGTGGTGCAAAGAAACCACTGCAGTTCCTTTTGCTCCCATTAATTCGAATGTACCTGGTTACCAGGTTACTGTAGCAGCTTCAGTACTGTCTAAAATACCTTTCCGTCCTTTCCTGTTGTCTCTGTAGCATAGCTACACAACTAACTGATCACCTTGCAGTTGTATAATACTTAGTTTGACTGGATTTGTAAATCCACCTGAGTTGGAGACATTGGTTTGGTTAGTGATCGAAGGATCCTTCGAAAAAGTACGGACCAATCACTCAAGAATTAAGGACAGCACACCACACTGTTACTTTTGGGCTATTCAGCAGTCGTTAATGGAGTTTTTGGAGGTTGTGTTCAGACCAGTACCTTCAATTTTAGTTGTTCACTGCTCCGAAAGGTGAAAGTGTGCCTCATCAGAAAAAAATCACAACATCTTCTGGGCAGATGTTCCGAAGAAGGCCTTGGCACAATGTTACACGGACACTACAGTCTCTTTGACTCAGTTCCTGAACAACAATACACTGTAAACGGCAAGTATGCAGGTACTCAAGGACGCCCCCCCCCCACCACACTGCTCCATCTCTTGTCTGCTTAACGTTACTTTATAATCGGGGAGGTTTTTCTGCCGGACCCTGTATAATTCAAAACATGCACAACACTGTTATCAAGTCGGTTGCTCGTTACGTTATTTATCGGCGTTATCAGATGTACTGCCTAGAAAGCGCACGGCCAGTAGTGTTGTGCTGGTCAGTTCAGTTGTGGTTTGCTGCCTGAGATTGTCATTGTTTATGTCAGCTGAGAACCAAGCGTGAATGTAGAACCAGCAGGCAGCTGCTGTATAGGGGAGAGCGGGGCTATACCATACACTTAAGGGAGAGTTGTTATTAATTGAATAGAGATTATACGAGTATTAGCAACATATAATTTCGTTAATTAGCTTATGAAAGCACACAACCATTTTGGAATCACTTCACTTTTTACATTTTAAAAAGGTGAAAAAATTGTACGAAATAGTCCCAGTGGAGGGGCTATACCGTACAGTTGAATAGTCATCAGTTTAGGGAGGTAATAATATTATTGCAATAAAATACTGTACAAAAGACGTTTTATTATACAGTATTATATAAAGTGAGTGAATTTTATCAAAAACCTGAAAGAGAACAGACATAGGACTAATCTACATAAATCACAAATAAAGTTGTCAACAGACTTCGAAGCTAGAAACCGAATGGATCCACCCTCCACATGAGCAGCACCTAAACCAGAGCTCGTTGTCCTTACCAAAGTCTTCACACAAAATGCATACATCCTTTGAGTCGGATGCTGGTCTTGATGATCCTTTATCAATAAATTACATTACTGGGTTCATGCCATCCAACTCATCTTCTTGGCAAATGTCTTTCATGTCAGGAAGATTGTCATCTGATGACGAGTCCTCAAATTTAATGTTTCTTCGGCTTTTCTATTTCTCAAATGCTGTTGTCTTGGAAGTAGACGTAAGTATTTTAGGTTTAGTAATGCTTTGTTTCGATTTTTGCTGCTCTTCAGTAGTGTAACAGAAGGCTTAAAAATAAGGTCCTAGGTCATCCGTTTATCTGTTATCGCACAATATCAGCCAGGGGTTGAACTTTGAGGTCAGTTTTATATTGTTTACTATTTTAATTAGCACCGCATGGACACTCCACGTGTATATCAACCACGTGTTAACCTTAGAGGTCAAGTTTTGTGATATCAGCCACGGGTTGATCTCTGAGGTCAGTTAAATATTAATTTCTTTACACGTTGAACAAATATTAATTTAATTAAATCAAAATATAAAGTTTTTGGTTTCAAATAATTCAATAAACAAATAAACACGAAGTTTAACGTCTTTGAAAAAAGGAACAGTCAGGACCATTAGTAGTTGTTGCTGTTACAAATCAGTAATCGCTTAACATCTTATGTGTAAACATGGATACTTTACCGATTAAGATTAAAATGCAGATTTTACTTAACCTTCCAATTGAACAAGTTAGCTTCATTACAGGCTCTTACTTTTGGTTTCTTTATGACAAAATACACTCACACAGTAAAAAATTCAAACAATTTTCTTGTTTAGCAAATTATACAATTAACCGTACTCTTGGTCATATTGATGAAACCTTCCAAACAGTACATTACAAAGTAGGAAGTCACGAACCTTGTTGGTTCCATATTTTTATAAAGGAGGGTAAAAACGGATATTGTTTAAATTCCTACTATATTTTCCAATTGGTTCTGAAAAAAAGACATCGGAAAGGAAGTTAATCCGCAATTAACAATATCTAAGACAAACACAAAGGTGGTGATATATTCCAGATTAAAAAGACAAATATTACTATATGAAACAGAACTACATGAATTTCTAAGTTTGTGCCCTGAGCTAGTAGATTCTGGCTATCATGAACAAAACGAAACGGAACTATATGCCATTTATAAGAGTAAAATAGTTGATTTTGACAATATTTCAACTTTTATTAAACAAAGTGAAAGAATATTGGCATTATAGTACCGCAAACACGTTGTATGTGTGATTGTGGTGGTATATATAAATACATGGATAGTAGCCATTATAAGGTAATTTATTTAACTGGAAGAGATAAATATATCTTACTAGATTTTGATACGAAAGAAAACTATAATTATTCGATGAGTTACATTTATTACCTAAATACCGATCCATGTTTCATAAAGTATTTTAGTTGGTATCATTAAATAAGAGTTTATATAAACTCTAGCAATATATGTTATAACAGACGATTTTCCAAATCAGCCTAATATTTATCTCTGTTTAATTACTTTACTTTTCTCCACCGCTGTTACCTATTTGTTTTTCTACCAATTCTAACAACAAGATACTACGTTAAAATATGTTAGACTTAGAAATTTTTCTTCATTTTAAACATAATATTACGATACTTTATTGAAAATACATACGAACCATACATTTTATCGAGGTATAAACGCAGCTGAACATTTTATGGAGTACGTATATGATAAGTTTAACTAATAGTATAGGATAATTTTTAAGTAAAGATCTTCCCATGTCCTCCTTTAACAGACGAAGAAAAAATAAGATTTGAAAATGAAACAAAGCTGTGAATCGTGTAATTCTGAAATTCTCTATGCTAAATAATAAGGTTAGAGACCATTGTCATATTACTGGTAAAATTTAGATCCATTCTTTGCAATAATTGTAATTTAAAAAGGCAAAATCTAAGGATTTTTAACCTGTTTCATACATGGAAGTTCAAATTATGATACTCCATTTTATTGTGAGACAGTTACATTTAGACAAAGAAAAGATTGACGTTATACCTTAATACTAGTGAAAAAATATTTCTTTCACTAAACATACATCAAGCAAACTTAAACTTAGATTTTGTAGACAGTTACAGGTATTTAAGTGAGAGTCCTAGCTCGTTTAGTTTCCAATTTGCCTAAAAATAAGTTTTTACATACAGAAAGATTTTTCAGACAAGATGATATATCATATGTAACAAGAAAAGGTGTATACCCCTACGAATACACTGATTCATGGGCAAAATTAGACGAAACGAGTCTTCCAAGCAAAGAAAATTTTATAGTCAAATCAATGAAACTCACATTAGTGACGAGAGTATATATTTGCAAATCAAGTATGGGATAGCTTTAATTGTAAAAACATTAGGTGATTATAGTGATTTCTATTTAAAGACGGATGTACTTCTTCTTAGCGATGTTTTGAAGAACTTTCGAACTATTTGCTTGCAAAATTATGAAGTTGATCCTACTTATTATTTCACAAGTTCCCAGTTTG